>JACEIK010000145.1:115048-190762 GCA_018107945.1 Datura stramonium | reverse complement strand
GTAAATCAAAGACGATTTCAATTATTCTATTGAGCATATTTAAAATTTATCTCAAAAAGAATAAGTGATTTTCATAAATATAATTCAGTTTTTTATATATGGAGTTGATTGCACATAAAACTATCTCGATTTACTTTTGTATCACCAAAAATATCATTCTAATCAACTTCTTAATAATTATTATAAATGAATTTTAGTAAAAGAGATATTCAGAACCAAATAATTAATGACTTTCTTTCAAGAGTAAAAGACCTGGATGAGGATTTCATCAAATGCTGGGACAAACTTTGGCATATTAACTATAATCTCGCCTAACTAACCTCTATTGATCATGAATCTTTTTCTTACCACAAATATCTCTCGATCAAGTGTAATAATTTGCTAGCGTTATTCTCTCGAATGAACCCCAGCTAACAAATTAGTCTATTTACTTAGATCGTTTCAAAGCTTTGTTATCTCTAACCTTCACTTTTAAATCTCAGTCATTAATCTCTTAATGCTTCAAAGTGACGTTGTTCAACTAAAACCTAGTCTCACAGTTTCTCTCGAGAACAACAAAATATAACGACACCGTTAATCGAGATCCCTTCAATTAACTACAAATAATACTTACTTGAACAAATAGAGAATAAAAAAGATGACTCAATTATTACAAACACAAAATTACGAGTTCATCCAACAAATAATTTCATCAACGTTTTAGAAATCAAATCTAGCTATTCATAGTAGTATTTAAGATCATATCATAAATTTTCATAACGAATAAATAAGAAAAGGAGATTGAAACTCTAGGTTTCCGTCACTCCTACTTGTATTGTTTTTTTTCCTAATCGTTCTGTCCCTCCTGAACGAGTTATTGAACTAGTTATATCGTATATAAAAGATTTGTTGGACTAACATACCCTTAAAAAGGTTAAAATGTGGAATTCCTCGAATTATGGCTGATGCGACGAGGGCCTGGTAGTGTGGCCGTGTAGAGCACGACCAATTTTTCTGGCGCTTGATTTTATTCTTCTTGTCTTCACCACAGCTGGCATGGAGTGGGCCTGCTATCGCAGCCGCATCGCGCATAATCATTTTTTTGGGGATTAATTTCTTTTTTACGTTGAATTAGCTTTTGCATCCCGATTTACTTAGATCACTCTTTTTGCATTTTAATTTTACTTGGACTTTAAAACTCCAAACAACTATTTTAGTTCTAAATATGCTCATTAACTCAAACATCATTTCTACCCAAATAAACACGCATAATAAATAAGAGCAGTTATAATTGTGACTAACATACGAATAAAAAACATATATGAGAACTAATTATCTGTATATATATATTTTTTTTATGCCGAATATCACACTATCATATTGTTGTATGGTTTTACAAAAACGTATACTTCATCTTCCTATTATTCGTATATCTTACATAGCTTCTTAATTTAATAATTGGAAGAATTAAATTTATTAATTTGCCGTAAACCCTTTTAATTAAGGTATGTCTACAAGTCATGACTCACGAGTTGGTGTGGCCCTATTATGATACCCTATTAATTATAACCATGTCTGACTAATATTTGTTCAAAGTTGAACCATTATTTTATTCAAAAAAATACAGCCAATAAAAACGTGTTCATTTCGTTCAAATTCTTCAGCTCATGACAGTCTTTTTACCAATATAGCTTGTTTCCATTATCAAAATTTCTTTCCATTTGGGTGTCCCCCAACTTATTTTACGAGACAAAAATCATAATATGTACTCTATTTTTGTTTGGACAGCCTATTTCTCATACGATTGAAGTGTCTTTTATTTGGACGGCTTAGTTTTAGGTCTAATAATTAAATTCTTGAAGAATGAAAAAAGTTTTATATCGGTGGTTAATGAGATGAGTGGTTTCTTTATATGAACTTAAATAATCCTCCCTTCACAAGTTAGCTTTTGTGGTTGAGTTAGACTCAAGATTCATTTTTTTACATGGTATCAGAGCAGGACTCATCCTAACCGATGTTGGACCTCCAAATTAAATTTCCCACGCACCAGATATTCGGCCCTAGGCGTGAGGTGGGGTGTTAAAAAATAAAAAAATTCCCATCCTTCCTCATAAGCTGATTTTAAACCCAAGATTCAAAACAATAGTATTGTATGTAAGTCTTTCAAACCAAAAAAAAAAAAAAAAAGAAAAGTTTAAAGAACAATATTATTGTTGCAGTAAAGCTTGTGTGAAAGGTGAATTAGTAGGGAAGATGCAAATTGGGTTTTGATTTTTCTATCGTTGGAAGAGACTGAAATTGAGTTTTTTTGTTGGATCTTCCAAATTTTTTTGTTGTATCTCTTTAATCAAAAAACTTGTATCCAAATTGTTTTGTTTTATTTCTTTAATCAAAGTATTTTTTTTCTTCTTTTTTTAAAAACATTGGGGTTACTAAATAATATATAATAATTGGTGATCCTCTCAGTGGCGGATGCAGCAGATGTAAGGGGTGTCTAACTGAATCTTGTTTATTGAAATATTATACTATAAAAATAGAGTAAAAAATAATTTTTTCACTTTTGCTATTGCATATAAATAGTTGAATCACCTAGCATAAAATATAATTCTTTTTATTTGAATTTCTGACTCTGCACTAAATCTTCTGGAGGTTGGCTAAGAATTTTGAAAAGTAAAATTATTATCAAATATTATTTCCCCATGAGCAATATTAAGAAAAATTTAATAGTAGAATATTCAACGAAAACTGGTTGAAATGAAAGTTCTAAGGATTTGATGTGTACCACAATACCAATTCTAGAAGTGTTCATTCATGACCAGAAAAAAAGGGGATTTGCTGCGTCTTCAGTTCACCAACGACTCCGAATGGGACGTTTTACTTCCATAGCCTACACTCTGTATTGCTGTTTACAAAAAGTGCACGTTCCTTTGAGAAAAATATCAGCTATTTTGATACATTTTTTATTTTCATTCACGTAGTAAAAAAAATAAAATTGCAACATAGAACCATTTAAGGAAAACGGAATAATAAAAGTTTACACATTTGNATACGACTTTATATAATATTATATAATTTTACTGTAGACTATATATTAACTTTATATAAAAATGTACAAAAATATAGAATAGTGTATAAAAAGTATTTATACACACTTTTACATGATTAAATGAAATTATAAAAAAATTGTATATTATTGACTAATTCACTATGAATAACTAGTTTATACTTTTTTATATAATACTATTAAAATCAACAAAATAAAAGGCCAAGAAATTAAAGAAACAACACTTAATTCTTCATTTTATTTCTTTTTTCATAAATTTAAGGTGTGAAAAAAGAATACCAACAAAGATATATAAAAGAAAAATAACAAAAAATAAAATAAAATAAAATTCTACTGCTATTTTTAAATTAGGTTTTGAATTTGCAATAAAAAAAGGGTAAGTATTGATATAAGAAAAAAAACGTGTTAGGATAGAGGAGAAAATGAGAAAAAAATAAGTGTTCTTATGTAGAGAAAAAGAAAAACAAAAACAACAACTTCAAAATGATACCACCAACGAATCATAATTATCAATTTTTTAAAATTTTCAATAAATTCAAAACTCATTTGTGAGTTTTCAAGTTTTTAAGAATTTCAATAATGAAGTTTTAAATATTTCAATTTAATTCACCTAACAAATAATATTTAAATTTATAATAATAAAATCTAATATATAAAAATCATAAAAAAAAGAAGAACAACAAAAAAAAGAAAGAAAGAAGCTAACAAGAAAAATGAAAGAAGAAAGAAACATAGAAGAAATGAAGAAAGAAAGAAGCAGTAGAAATTTTTTTAAAAAAAAAATTAAAAACAGAAGAAAAATAAAAAAGAAAGACATAGCAAAAAAAAGTAACCAAAAAAAGAAGGAATAAAGAAGAAGGAAGAAAAAAACAAACTAATAAAAAAATTAGATTAAAGAAGTAATAAAGTAAATATGGATTAAAATAAATAAATATTTTATCATATAGTGTAATTTTTCTTTTTTTTTTTACTTGATAATTATGTTATTCGGATTAATTTATATACAATTTTAATTAATTTCCTCAGGTATTTAACTTTGTCCATTAAAGATTATGAAAAAAAAGAAAGATGACGGTCATGTTGACTACTTGATTCTCTTCAATTTGATTAATGGATTCCCTTTAAAACCCTTCTTTCAATTTCTCCACCCATCCAACTACAATTTTAGCACTAATTGCAAGTTGAAGAGTTGTTGAGTGCATTTGGCAAAAAAGGGTTGCATGTCCACAACTTGTCACAAAGTGTGTACCTTCAGTTTTTTTTAAAAAAAATAAATAATGATTTTAGTTTAAACATATTCTCTAGAAAAAATATTACTTATTTCTCAAAATTTTCATCTTTTGTCTTCTGCAGTCTCATTCAAGGGTTTTAGTTGTTGATGACATATTTATATACAGTAGATTTTTGCATCTTGTTTCTTCGCCAACCTTATCTCTCTTCCTTTCTCTCATGTTTACCTGTTAAAAAGCTCATATATTTAGATTTCTTGGACTTGCAGAGAATTGAGATAGAGAAAAAGAGACACTGCGTGTAAGCAAATGGCAGCTGTTCTACAAACAAAGGGGCTTCTTTCTCTGCCTTCCAAGCCCAAAACCAGGGCATTTTACCCACCACCTCAAGGGGGTCTAAGGCATAGATTCAGTTCGATCAATTCTCTGAAACCTAAACCCCTTGAAGGGTTATCTCTATCTCTATCTTCTGATGGGTTCCAAAAACTTCAAGGCTTTTCCGCAAAGTCGCAATTGGTTGGTCAAAAGAACAGATTTTTTCCAGTTTGCAGGGCAGAGGCGGCGCCTGCTGCTGCTGATGGCGAACCGGTTCTTGGAGAAAAGGAGTCACCTAAGTTCATGGGGATTGAGATTGCGACCCTCAAGAAAATTATTCCGCTTGGAGCGATGTTCTTTTGTATTCTCTTCAATTACACAATCCTCAGAGACACCAAAGATGTATTGGTTGTAACGGCCAAAGGGTCAAGTGCTGAGATTATCCCTTTCTTGAAAACATGGGTGAATTTGCCTATGGCTGTAGGATTCATGCTGTTATACACAAAGTTGGCCAATGTGTTATCAAAGCAGGCTCTTTTCTATACTGTTATCGTTCCCTTCATTGCTTTCTTTGGGGCATTTGGTTTTGTTTTGTATCCCCTTAGCAATTACTTTCACCCCACCGCTCTTGCTGATAACCTTCTAAACGTTCTGGGTCCAAGGTTCCTTGGGCCAATAGCTATATTAAGGATCTGGAGTTTCTGCTTGTTTTATGTCATGGCTGAACTTTGGGGAAGTGTGGTGATTTCAGTGCTTTTTTGGGGTTTTGCTAATCAGGTAAATATATGATCACCCTCTCCCTTTTTCTAGATCCTTTTTAAGAGCTGATTACTATTATGATGTAGGTGGCATAACTTGTTATATTCCATTTATATGCTGTTTTTGAGATTCCTATTGTCTTCTTTCCTCTAGGATGGTTCATTTGTGAACTGGTAATCATTTCATAGGTTTTGTAATTATTTTCTTGGTCAGTCCATGTTGTCAGATTCTTATATTAATTTAAGGAGTAGAACATAGTATTTGGACTTTTCATTGTTTATCCAATGGATTCCTGGAACTGCTTCCCTTTAGGGTGATATGAACTCTCTTTAAGCTGATATGCTGGGAACAGGCTAATGTTGGATTACTTTGGGGATGAGATGATACAAGAGTCTTTTTTTTTTCCGGATAACTGTGATGTCTGGGTCAGTTTGCGGGCACCTCGATTAATTCATAAGATATTTGCTACCTCCCACTGGCAACAAGTTCCATGCTAGGACAAATGGAAAAAAATCACCTAAGATTTTTTTCTCTATTGAGGTTTGAACCTGAGACCTCATGTTCTCAACCCACTTCATTGAACATTAGGCCACACCTTTGGGTAAGTTGGTACAACAGTCTTCCTTCATTATTTTTTCTGCCAATGGATATTGGCTCCCGAAATGGGGTTAAAAGGGTTCCAAGGTTATGCTAGTATGTGCTGGTTTATAATTTTTTTCTTGGGGAGTTCAGAGGTTGATCTAGCTTTAAGGTGGGAGACTGTCCTGTTTATAGTTTGTACCGCAGTTTTGCTCATAAATTGCTAATATGTTGGTTGCACTCCTTTGTCATCGTTTTGCATCTAGTCTATATTTTATCTCTTCGTTGTAGCCAGTTATAAAAATCAACTAAGGTTTCAGTCTTTCACCTGCACTTTCATTTTCCATTTGTTCAAATTGCCAGTTATCAACTGGGTCAAATCATCTATACTCTTCAGTATTAGTGCTCGAGCTTTATTTGGGAAAGCACTGGTCTTAAGCTGCCTTTAAATATTTTCAATGCTTTTATTTTGCAGATTACTACAGTTGACGAGGCTAAAAGATTCTATCCTTTGTTTGGACTTGGAGCAAATGTTGCTCTTATTTTCTCTGGCCGTACAGTGAAGTATTTCTCGAATTTGAGAAAATCTTTGGGTCCCGGAGTTGATGGTTGGGCCGTCTCCTTGAAAGCAATGATGAGCATTGTAGTGGGGATGGGTGTTGCGATCTGTTTCATTTACTGGTGGGTGAATCACAATGTTTCTCTACCGACCCGTAGCAAGAAGAAGAAGGTAAACAGCCATAATGAGCTATTGATTCCCTCAAGTTTCTGCTATACACAAAGGAAATGGTAGTCAGCAAAAGGACCTAGTATATTCTTGGACGAACTAGTAAAGTTTGCTGAGAAATCACCCTACTTATCAGTTAGTTTCAAGCGGATGCATGGCCACATTGTCTACTTTATCATGATTCATTGATGATCTAATACTTTATATCTTGTCAGATATGTTAGGTTCAAAACCACTTTTACATTAAAGTATCATGTTTGCTGTATTTATTATCATTTTCTGACAAAGATGTATTTTGCAGGAGAAACCTAACCTGAGCACGATGGAGAGCTTGAAAATTTTGGCCTCTTCAAAGTATATCAGGGATCTTGCAACATTAGTCGTAGCATATGGTATTAGTATCAACCTTGTCGAGGTTACATGGAAATCAAAGCTTAAGGCTCAGGTACATTCTTCTTAGGTGGTATGCGTTTTTATATGTTAACCTTAATTTGTTTCTCATTTTAACTTGTAGCATCTTTTTCACGCTCTGCCCTTTGCTAACTCTGCAGTTCCCAAGCCCAAATGAGTACTCTTCCTTCATGGGTGACTTCTCTACTGCTACTGGGATAGCAACTTTCACAATGATGCTGTTAAGCCAGTGGATCTTTGACAAATATGGTTGGGGAACAGCGGCTAAGATAACACCCACAGTCTTGCTTCTTACCGGAGTTGGATTCTTCTCCCTGATTTTGTTTGGTGACCCCCTTGCCCCTGCTCTTGCTAAGTTTGGGATGACTCCTCTTCTAGCAGCTGTCTATGTGGGCGCAATGCAAAACATTTTCAGTAAGAGTGCAAAGTACAGTTTGTTTGATCCTTGCAAAGAAATGGCCTACATTCCTTTGGATGAGGACACAAAGGTATATACTAATTTACTGTGTCTTAAAATTGTCTTGAATCAGTGCTCTACAGTGCTGTCAGAACTCAGATGTGCCTAATTGGTTATGCATAAGTATATCCATGCCTTCTAGGAATTAATGTATGAAACACGTACAGTAGTAGCCTTGTATATTGCATGCGCACTTGCATTTATGATGGCATATGTAACTGACAAGTACCTGTCCGAACTTTTCTAACTGGAAAACAGAGATGTTGCTTCACATTCAATTGTTACCTGAAATTGAAGCTCAGATATTTTCTTATAACAGGTTAAAGGGAAGGCAGCAATTGATGTTGTCTGCAATCCACTGGGAAAGTCTGGAGGAGCCTTGATACAGCAGTTCATGATTTTGAGTTTTGGTTCACTTGCCAACTCAACTCCCTACCTTGGAGGTGTGCTCCTAGTAATTGTCCTTGCATGGCTGGCAGCAGCCAGGTCTTTAGATGGGCAATTTACTGCACTACGTCGTGAAGAAGAGCTCGAGAAGGAAATGGAGAGAGCAGCGGTGAAGATCCCTGTTGTGTCACAAGATGAAAGTGGAAATGGTTCTCTTACAAGTGACTCGTCGTCACTGAATCCAACAGGAGGTGAGTCAGCTGGTGCTCCATCTGAACCCTCCTCCCCAAGGAATCTGTAATATCATTGTTGGACATCACCTGCAAAGCAGGAGGAGTATGAAAAGGGAATAGGAAGATGCATGTTGGTCGCAGTTTTTACTGGATAGAAATAAATACAAAATAGAAGACAAGAATGTTACTGACTCGACAGCCCTTAGATGTTGTAAGGTTATTGGAGTAGTTATAACCATTCAGCTTTAGAGCTCTCCTTTGAGTTCTTTGGTTACATGATATGAAATGCTATTAGCTGAAACTTTGTTGATATAAGATGCTTTGTGTCTCCAGATAATTAGTTGTCTGGGAGTGCTTCAAGAACTTGCAGTGAAAACTTTGAAAAGAACCTTTGACTGATGTTGAAGGAGATTATGTTTGGTTTAAGGAAAAGTATGATAATCCTGTGCAAACACTTGTTGTTTATCACATGTTCATTCTTAGATGGATGGAACACACATTGTATTGTAAAAACTACTTGAAAATTGTTGATATTCTGCTCCAAAACTTATCCTTTCCTGCCATTTACTTGGTAGCAGCTTGGAACTAGAATACTTGTACTACATACAAAATTAAGGTCATGTTGGGAAGTGAAATCATCAAAGTCCAAAATAATTCAAGATAAAGTTGTGGAATACAATCAACTCAGATTTTAGTGAATCTATTTTAATCAAAATGAGCAAAGAAATTTAAGTGCAAAATGATGTGAGCAAGAGCAACAAATTAATTTTGGCAAAGACAAATAACCTAAGACATGAAGACCCACAAAGATTTTATGTCGAAACCTCTTCGAATTCAAAGAGTATGAATCACAGAACCTTTGGTCCATCAAAAAGGTTCAATAGTATCAAAAGTGAGTTATGATTTTTTACACTAAAAAGAATTACTTCTCTAAAATGGTCACAAATCAACTCCAAATAAAAGAAACTATAGTATCAAAAATAAGAAGAAAACAGCAAAGCATGAGAAAGATTTACAAACACTCGAGAATAATTAATTTCAGCTCAATCCGACTATTTATGAGCTGAATAGTTCAATTTAAAAGATATTGGTTCAGAAAATCAAAGATAAACTTAGGATTTTTGAATTTATGAATCCTGAATTTTAAAAAATGCAACTTACATATAAAGTGATTTTTTTAACGCAGATACAAATATTGAGTGCTCCGCCCTGTGTAATTTCTATAGTTATTAAAAAAGAAAATCCCAACCGTTACACTCATTGAAATGTAGGAAATAGAATAATCCAAAATGAGGCAGACCGTTACTTCCCTTCACTGGGCAGTTATGCTGTTTAATCGTCCTCCATTCTGACATTCACGCCGCATCGCTCACTAATTATCATCTGCATTAACCAACGGAAACATAGCTCGCTGAATCCTTTTAAGTTTGGGCGGTCTAATGCATGCCGTGCTTATCAATTTAGTCAATTTAAAAGTTGGGCTAAATATTTGTTCAAATTAACCAATGAAAAACCTTGTATAGTGTACCGGCATCCTCGTCCTCTTCATCAACATTCTCAGCTTGAGGAGGAGCATTAACTCCTTTCTCCTCTAACACATCTTCATTGTCAACACAAATAGGTGCTCTTGCCACCTCCTCATTCACTTTATCTTCATTTGTTTTGGAATCAACAACCATTTTGGGATAGATATATTAAAATTGGATAAATTGCAACTCATTCAAGCATTACTCATTTTAAAATTATTGTCAACTTAGCTCGGTTTAGTTCTCAATTTTTACCCGCTTTCTATTTTCGCTAAGTCGCAAGTTTTGCCCAACTATTTTTCATCCATCCAGTAAGATCGAATCTTGGGTTCCAAATCTGGTCGGGTCGAGTTTCAAGTCAAGGTCGGGTCGTCTTAAATCTAGAGTCTCGGGTCTCGGATTAAGGTGAGATTTCAAGTCACAGGTCAGGGACAAGGTCAGGTCTTAGGTTGAGGATCGTGTCTCGGGTTTAAAACGAGTCCCAAGTCGGGGTCAAATTTTGATCTCGAGTCTCGATTCAGGGTTGGAGCTCGGGTCTCGAGTCCCGAGTTGGGTTCGGGGTTGTGTCTCGGGTATTGGATAGGATCTCTTGTCCTAGGACCTTGGTCTCGAGCCCCTAGACGGGTCTCGAATCTCTTATTTTTTCGCTTTTACGAAGTACATTAATGTGACAATGTTGTTTAGATTAAGCGAGTCATGACTCATGACTCAACCTGATTTTTAGCTAAGTTTAGCCCAACCGAATTTAACTCAAAGTAAATTTGAGCGGGTCATGATCCAAAATAAATTTTAGTTTAACCTATATATTTTCAAATTCAGTTCACTCCGCCTTTTAACACCTCTACTTTTAACCTTTGGATTGCATGCATATAGTATCCAATTTCCAGCGAGCAAAAGAGAAGGAAACAAAGATGTCCATAGTGTGGGATAGCAATGGGATGAAGTGAAAAGGAAGAAAGACAAGAAAATTTTAATGCTAATATTCCGTTGGGAATATCGTAGAAAAATTAATGCATATAGTGACATATCATGGCTGCTTCTCTGCTGAATAGAGAACAAAATTCATAAAACTTCCACGTGAGAAAGGAAAATGACTTCAACTTATCAATTTTAATTTGTCTTCAGTACTCCCCCCGCCTTCCTCTTTATCCTTTTTGCTATCCCTCTTCTTTCTTCTCCCAAGTTCAAGCCACTAACGGTCAAGAACAACTCTTCCCCAATCTTCATTAACAAAACTAGTTAAGAAACAAATTTAAAATTTATGATTCTTTAAAATTTTTTGTATTAAATTCAATGTTCTTTTAAAATTATGAATTTAAAATATGATATTTGTTCAATTTTAGTATTCCTTCCATTTTAATTTATTTATTTTAGTTTGACGAGACATGAAATTTTTAAAAATAATTTTTTATTTGAATTTTGCGATTATTAACTAAAGATATGTATAATGTATTAAAATATCTTTTAATATTGTGATTTTAATTATAAAATGTGAAATGTTGAAATTAAAGAGTTATCAAATCACAAAATTCTTTTTTATTTTTACAACGGATCAAGAGAGGGGAAAAAAGTAAAAATAAATAAATTGAAAAAGTAGGAGAAAAAGTAGTATTTTTTTTTCACGCATTAAGCCCCCATCCGCAGCTGTCCTGTGAACAACAGATAAAAACAATGTTGTCAACATTATGTGGTGGTGTCACCCCTAACAATTTTTTATCCACTAGAGGTAATAACCTCACGTAACAACAAGAAAGAACAAAAATCCTTGGCCAGAAATTTTCTTTCATCTATATGAATTATTACTAGCTAGTGAGTATTCACAAAAAGTACTTCAAAAATGATGAAACTAACATCTCCGGAATCCGTTAACCTTCCCGGCAAATCCACGCATTTCTCGGCCGAATGTTGGTTCGACGACACATGTATCCTCGACATAGACTATTTTGTCAAGACACTTTCCGGCATTAAGGCCAAAGGTGTCCGTCCGGAACTCATTGGCTCCATTATAACTCACTATGCTTCTAAATGGCTTCCGGACCTTTCTTTCGGAGAAGGTACGTAAGTATTTATTTAAAATTCTTCTAACAGCGTACCTAGTCTAGTACTTTAATTATTTCCAAATTAATTAAGGTACGACGAAATTTTTTCTTTTCTGGGGGGGGGGGACAGGTTCAGAAGTTTTTATAGGCCCGAAAGATTTCGAGGATTCGCCGGAAAGCGTAACGGCGTTATGGATGAAGAAGAGGTTCTTCGTGGAAACATTAGTCGGAATTCTCCCGCCGGATAAAGATTCAATCCCGTGCAATTTCCTCTTGCGGTTGCTTCGGGTCGCGAATATGGTTCGGGTCGAGCCTACTTACAGGGCGGATTTGGAGAAAAGGATATCGTGGCAACTGGACCAGGCTACACTGAAGGAGCTATTGATTCCGTCTTTTGTACACACGTGTGGGACATTATTGGATGTTGAACTAGTACTAAGGTTGGTGAAGAGGTTTATGAATCTGGATGAAAGTGTAAGAAGTGGAAGTGCTTTAATTAAGGTAGCTAAGCTTGTCGATAACTACTTAGCGGAAGTTGCTGTTGATGCGAATTTGACCTTGTCGGAGTTCATTGATCTTGCTGATGCACTTCCGGCCCATGCTCGTTCTACTGATGATGGCTTGTATAGAGCCATTGATACCTACCTCAAAGTAAGTGATAAACTGTTTTTGTTTTTCAAGTACAAATCCTTGATTTTTTCATTTTACATTGCGGTATTTTTGCAGTTTAAGAAAGAATTAGTAAATAGTTTCAAACATATAAAATTTATTTTAAAAGTTTGTGATTTTAAATATGTCATTATATTTATTTGAATATATGAGCATGTATTAATTTCAAAGAAAAATTAAGGTTAAAATATTTTGATTACTAAAATGTGACCTTTGTATTAATTTCAAAGAAAAATTAAGGTTAAAATATTTCGATTACTAAAATGTGACCTTTTTATTAGGTAGACTTAATACATAATCAGACCCATAAATAGCCGTAGGTTATTTCATTTAGACACTCTAACTAAGTCATGTTCTACTTAAATCCCTCAACTTCTAATATAGTGTTCTAATTAGACACTTTAGATTCAAATTTTATAAACACTTTTGCGTGTGTTTTTTCCGTCTATTAGATTGTTAAATTAACCACATAAAATATGTCATCTTATTTAATTATGCGCATAACGCATCAACCTCAAGCAGGAAATACTGGGATTTTACGATTTATTGAGGATAATGCGTATAATTAAAAGATATATATTTTATGTGGTTAAGTTTAACTACCTAATAAATAAATGAGAACATAAACACAAAAAAAAAATTCAAAAATGTGAACTGAAAATGTCTAATTAGAACACTTTATTAGGAGTTGAGATGTTTAACTGAAACAAGACTTAGTTGAAGTGTTTAAATGAAATATACTAACAAATTTAAGAGGTTGAGTTATGTATGAACCCTATTAGGGAAATACTGAAAAAGGGAAAATATTAGCAGGTTAGTTACCTTTTTATCAAGTTAATATTACTGATTAATGCTAGTCCTCAATTATCTTATAAAGTGAATTGAGTTGAAAATATGGCAGGCGCACCCGGGGGTGTCAAAACAAGAAAGAAAAAGTCTATGTAGATTGATCGACAACAGAAAGCTGTCGCCAGAGGCGTCCCTGCACGCAGCGCAAAATGAACGTCTGCCAGTGCGGGCAGTAATTCAAGTGCTGTTATCCGAACAAACTAAGCTCAACAACAAGCATCAAATTGATTGGAGCGGTTCTCTTATAAGTGGAACCCGAAGCCCCAATCAACAGGGACTATTTGACCATCCAGCTAGGTGTATGTCAAAGCGCGAAATGAACTTTCAGCAGATGGAGATAAAAAGGCTGAAAGAAGATGTCCTGAGGTTACAGAGCCAATGTATGGCAATGCAAGCACAAATTGATAAGTTGTTGGAGAAGAAACGAGGCAGCGGTTTTCTCGGCTGGAAGAAGATTATTGTGCCTTCCTTAGTGAACAGGGTTGATAAAATTGGAGAGGTTGATAGAGAAACTGATGTGGGATTTGTTGGAAGACAAACTCCTGGGGATATGAAGACTAGGCTTGTTCGAGGCAGAACTACTAACAAGTGGAGGAAATCTTTGTCCTGATGAAAGGAAAATTTTGGTGTTGAATTTGGAATAGGTGCAGGTTATCAATTAATGCAAAAGTACTAGAACTAATTACGATTTATAAGTTTAGTTATTGTAATATCTTCCTACCTCCGAGTACGTGTCCCATGAAAAAAAAAAAAGACTTGTACGTACCTTATATTTAATTTATTGAAGATATGTGTTTACCCTATGAGGTCAATGATACATGTCTTAATATAACTCATTTAAGTCCGATTTAATCAACGGTTTAAACATCATTCGTGTTAAGGAGATCGAAAATGAGAACAAATAAAGTAAAAAAATAAAAAAATAAATGAAATCAGTGAGTTCGAAAGTTGCTCGCAGGTAATAGCTCCAATGATATGGGAGTTAAGTTTAGCTGCGGATCTGGATCCAAACCGAGGTCGAGAATGAATATAATAAGGACTTAATGAGAAATAAGTAACGGAGACTTGAAATGCAAGAAAATGATGTATTGATTTTTGTATAGCTTGGAATCTTATGCCTCCACAATTGTGTCAAAGCTACTATTTATAACATACAAAATAAGACATTAATCAATAGTAGAGTTTCGCATAAGCCCTAGAAAGTCACGTCCAGTGTTAGCCCTCTATGTAGGAATACCATTAAAAGTGCCAACTAATATTCCTCTGTCTTCTGCAGGAGGCCATACAGGTTATCACGCTATATCCGTCTTTTTTGTCATATGTGTCACGTCATCGGGACACGAGTCTTTTGCTTTCTGTGGGGCACAAGTTCACTCTTTCTTACCGATGACTATTTTACCGAGCTTTCTTGGACACGTCTTTGAAGATATGACCATTTTATTGAACTGGTTTCCTTGGAGTTCACTTTGCCCATGCCATCGTAATTTTTGTCATACCATGTGGTTAGACCACTTATTTACCCCATACAATATGTATATCTAAATTTGCTCTTATGTCAAAAGGAGAAAATAGTCTCACTCTTGAATTATCATGTAGTCACTTAACTATTAGTTATTATCTCATAAAGTCACTTTTTCTTATTGAAGAAAATTGAAATTAAGAAGAAAGATGACTTTCTAACACAATATAAATTAATTGAGTGACCATATGAGAAATCAAAATCAATACGGCCACACTTGGTGTGCACACTCTTATATGCAAGAAATGCTTGAATGATCAACATATCATGTATCCAATGTATCAAATATTAAATTCTTTTATAATAGATAACATACAATAATATGATTTGATATAAATATTGAGCTACATATAAATTTATTCATATTTCATAATTTATATCATCTATCTAGCATAAAATATTCAAGTACCCTCAAAAATGAAAAGAAGCACAAGAGAAGAACAAGAAAGTTGTGCGAGAATTCCCTACAAAATTCCTAATAAATAAGTATATGCTTGTAGAAGTGAATTAAATTAAAAGCAGAAGAGGAGAAGATTAAAATATCGCAATACACTAATTCCAATTTATATCTATTAAAATCGGGAAAAAGACAAATATACTTAATTTTAAGATAATCATTAAAATTATATTTGCAATACATAATATTTTGTAAATATATTATTTTGAAACACACTTTATACGCGATTGAAATTGCAAATTTCGAATAATATGAATTTTAAAAAGATGGAATGGCAAACTTCAAACAATCCAATTTGAAGTTCTTTTGCCACAACGCAATTTCAAACAATTGTCACTTTAAGTCCTCCCTTGACAATGCATAATCACAGGCCCAAAGAAAAAAATGTTGGCCAAAATATTAGAAGCTCTACACGACGTCGTATAGGGAATTTCAAAGTATCTCTTATCGGCTAAACTGCTATTGGCGTCTGATAGCCGTTTAAACCATCTCCTAAAACCCCGCCTGAAAAAAAAAATCCGACATGCTCCTTCTCTACTACACCTCCCAATATGGCGGCGGTCTCTGCTAAAACCCCAACTACATCCCTCCCCTTAGACCCTCCAAACCCTCAATTCTCTAAACTCCATTCTTCTAAATCTCTAAATTTTTCCAATATCTTCCAAAAATCCCACCTTTTTTCCCTTAAAAAACCCCACCAAAATTCTATTCTCAGCTCCTCCTCCAGCTCTACTCCCACCACTGACCCAAATTCCCACCTTATCCAGTTATGTTTCCACAACGAGCTGGAACAAGCAATAGTGTTCTTGAAGTCAATAAAGGACCTTCATGGGACCATAGAAGAAGACACGTTTGTTTCTTTAGCTAGGCTTTGCGAATTCAAGAGGGCATCGACTGAGGCCTGTGAAGTTTTCTCGTGTATACTCAACTGTATGACCCAGTTGAGCTTGAGGCTGGGAAATGCCTTGCTGAGCATGTTTGTCAGGCTGGGCAATCTGGGCGATGCTTGGTATGTTTTTGGGAAAATGGGGGAGAGGGATGTTTTTTCTTGGAATGTTTTGATTGGTGGGTATGCTAAAAATGGGTATTTTGATGAGGCTTTGGATTTGTATCAACGGATGTTGTGGGTTGGAATTAGGCCCGATGTCTATACTTTTCCTTGTGTCTTGAGGACTTGTGGGGGCTTGCCTGATTGGAGAATGGGTAGGGAGATACATGCTCATGTAATACGTTTTAGCTATGAGTCGGAAATTGATGTCGTTAATGCATTGATTACTATGTACGTTAAGTGTAGTGATATCTCCAATGCAAGAGTGCTGTTTGATGGAATGTCTAGGAGAGATAGAATTTCCTGGAATGCTATGATTTCAGGTTATTTTGAGAATGGTGAGTTTTTGGAGGGGTTAATGTTGTTCTCCTCGATGCGGGAATTTGGCCTTTTTCCGGATTTGATGACCATGACAAGTGTGATTTCAGCTTGTGAGGCTCTCGGGGATGAGAGGTTAGGGAGGGCACTTCACGGGTATGTGTCAAGAATGGAATTTTATGGTGATGTTTCGGTGCACAACTCTCTCATTCAACTTTATTCAGCTATTGGGAGCTGGGAGGAAGCAGAAAAGATCTTTGATAGGATACAGTGTAAAGATGTAGTTTCATGGACTGCAATGATCTCGGGTTATGAGAGTAATGGCTTTCCTGAGAAGGCCGTTAAGACGTACAAAATGATGGAGCTAGAAGGTGTCATGCCGGATGAAATTACTATTGCTTCTGTTCTATCTGCCTGTACTTCCTTGGGCCTTCTAGAAATGGGTGTTAAGCTTCAACAACTAGCTGAAAGGAGAGGACTTATAGCATATGTGATTGTTTCAAACACTCTTATCGACTTGTACTCAAAGTGCAACTGTATTGACAAGGCGTTGGAAATTTTTCACAGGATACCGGATAAAAACGTCATATCTTGGACTTCTATCATTCTTGGTCTTCGGATTAATAATCGCAGTTTGGAAGCTTTAATTTTATTTAGAGAAATGAAACGCCATCAGGAACCTAATTCTGTTACCTTAGTGTCTGTCCTCTCTGCATGTTCTAGAATTGGTGCACTGATGTGTGGTAAAGAAATACATGCATATGTATTGAGGAACGGAATGGCATTTCATGGTTTTTTACCCAATGCACTCCTTGACTTCTACGTGAGGTGTGGAAGGTTGGGCCCAGCACTAAATCTGTTTAATATGCAGAAAGAGGATGTTACTGCTTGGAATATCTTGCTGACTGGCTATGCTCAGCGAGGACAAGGTGCACGCGCAATTGAGCTTTTTGATGGAATGCTAACTTCAAGAGTAAAGCCAGACGAGATTACTTTCATTTCTCTGTTACGTGCTTGTAGTAGATCTGGCTTGGTGACTGAAGGCCTTGACTATTTGAACAGCATGGAGAGTAAATATTTTATTGTTCCAAATCTGAAGCATTATGCTTGTGTGGTTGATCTGCTAGGCCGTGCAGGTCTGGTGGAAGATGCTTATGATTTTATTCTATCATTGCCTATGAAACCTGATTCCGCTATCTGGGGGGCTTTATTAAATGCGTGTAGGATCCACAGGCAGGTTGAACTAGGAGAACTAGCAGCTAGATACATTCTTGAAACAGATGAGAGAGGTGTGGGATATTATGTTCTCCTCTGCAACTTCTATTCTGACAGTGGCAAATGGGATGAAGTTGCAAGATTAAGGAAGATTATGATAGAAAAAGGACTGAGTATTGATCCTGGTTGCAGCTGGATAGAAGTAAAGGGAAATGTACATGCATTCCTTAGTGGTGATAATTTCCACCCCCAAATTAAGGAAATTAATGCAGTTCTAGAAGGATTTTACGAAAAAATGAAGGCAGCACATCATAGTGAATCAGAAAGATACAGAATAAATGAGGTTGAAGATTCAAAAGCCGAGATCTTTTGTGGACACAGTGAGAGACTAGCTATTGCATTTGGTCTTATAAATACAGCTCCAGGGACACCTATTTGGGTCACAAAGAATCTTTATATGTGCAAGAGCTGTCATGACACAGTCAAGTTTATCTCTGAGGTTGTGCGGAGGGAGATTTCAGTTAGAGATACTGAGCATTTCCACAATTTTAAGGATGGAAGATGCACATGTGGGGATGAAAATTATTTGGGAGAAACTTGAAATACATAACCATAAAAAATTGATTCACAGGTGACGAAATAGAATCTGTTCCTTGTGATGGACTGAGCCAGGTAAAGATATTTAGAGTGGAAGCTGAGTTAGCTCCTGTCTAGAGAACTCAATATAACCTCCAAGGTGCTATTGCTGATATTCAATAATGTGGTAAGACTGCAAAATCTCATTCACAGTCCGGCACCACATGTCTGTTGCTTCCACAGATAATATCAACTGCCCTTCTGCAGGAATGTTTATTTCCCCTGTGGTAATGCTATCGAAAGCTAGAACGTTGTGAAATGTTTACAATCTCAATAGACAATTTTGTGATACTCAACATAGAGATAGGCGCTACTTCTTTGTTACTTTAGCGAAGTGGATTTAGAAACTTGTATATCTTGGTGATGATATATGGCTGTGGCATGATTTCACTATTAGTTAGCCCTGAGGTATCTGATCTTGGTGGATCAACAATAAAAAGTTTGCCTCATTGTGCATTGAGGTCATGTATCTTTCTGTTGTTCAATGTTTACATTGACCAGCATACCGTTTCTCTTTAAAATTGTCGGCGGAAAGAATTTCCCAAGAATTCTTTCCTCTTATTTCTTTTTTCTGCGTGATCTGATTTTACCTTGGAAAAACATTACCGGACATGTTATCTTTCTCAAACTCCCAAGAGTATTCAATATAGCCACTTTATTAGAGATCTCTGCGTCAAACAACAAGCTGTTATTACAAATCCTTCAAAAAGAATAATAAAGTACACTATTGTACAAAGAAATCAAGCACAAATCACCATTCACACACTCATTTTGGCGGTATATGAAAACCTATATCTATATCCAGGATATCCAGGCCTACATCTTCACTGCTTTCTTGATTGTTTTGATGGATGATCTTATGAAGCCGTTACCTCCTACCTGACCTTCATCACTATCATCACCATCAACTGATGGCTTCTTCCTCATGCAATCCACTCTCTTTTTCATGCCACTCAAGAGGAGAGATGGCGAGGACGGGATACGCCTAAACAACCTAGCACTGTCAGACCTCAAGAGTTCCCTTTCCTTTTCCTTTTCACTCTTCCTTGCAGTTCTTTCGCAGCTGCTAGATCTCCCTACTCCCTTAGAAGCAGAACCTACATCACTGGCTCTCCTTTCTGGAATTAATCTGTAGGGAGGATTACTGCATAGTAAATTTTGACCCTTAAGTTCAGTTCTTTCTTCCTTTTTCCCATTTCCCCTGTTTGAGAATGATTTCCTGGTTGCCATTTCAACAACTTCCTCTCCTTTTGTTTCTTCCTGCTGGACAGCTTCTTTTTCATTTTGCACCTTCTGTGACTGTTTCACATCCTCAGCTATTTCTGACTCGTCAGATTTGGATATCTTCATCTCCTTTTGTGGATACTTGATATTCAGCTTTGTTATGGTGTCATCAATCTCATTAGTTTCATCTTCTCCTGCTTTAAGAATACTCTTACCACTATTGTTCTCCTCAGCGGTCTGAATACTAAAGTCGGTAGGTTCTTGAGTGTTATCCAGAAGCAACTGAAGCCATTTTTCAACATTTCCTTTCCCACGCTGCTTTCTGCTTTCTTCGTCCTCCTCCTCTCTTTCAGTTTCATGAAAAGTGGGAAATCCGGGGTTGCATGTTATCTCTTCTTCTTGTATCTCTATGTTTTGAACCTTCTGATCTGTTGGATATTCATCCTTTGCCTGCACAATAGCGCTGTTGCTGCGTTCAGAGGGCATTCCCATGCTGATTCTGTGATGAGTTTCTTTTACTTGTCCTCCATTTAGAGATAGTCTAGCTTCGTATGCTTTCTGCTCCTCCTCCAAAAATACTCTTAACTCCTTGTGCATAGTGTCCTTGGTATGAATCTCTGGCAAGCATAGAACTCTCTTATCATCTTTCTCTAATTCTGCCCTTGAACAGCTGCCAGGCAGAAGAAGAGTCTTCCCATCTCCCTCGTCATCCGAAAATTCATCCATTCTTGATCTTTTTCTTGTTTGGTCCCACTCAGGTCTTATCTGTTGCTCGAGTTCATCTCTCTGTTTGAATCTCCTGTGCAGGTCTCTCTCTGCAGAATCACAAATTGCTCTTTGAGCTTCAAGTCTTGCCATAAGGGCATTAGCTGCTGCCTGGTTCAACCTGACTTGTTCTTTATACACAACACTCCTGCAAATCATATAAACCAGCAGAGTAAGAGCATATAATCAAATACACTATATCAGAAAGGCAAAGTCCATATGAACTTCTATGTTTATAGTTGACATGTTTTTCAGGAGGTCTTACTGGTGCATGGCATCTCGAATCATCTTTTCTAGCATAGCTCTATAAGAAGATTGTGCCTCAGCTAGTCGTCGACACTTCTCTGCTCTCCTTCTTTTCTTTATTAGGATTAGCTCCAAATCTTGTACGGCTGCTTTCTCCTCCTCAGTCTTCTGCTTCAATTCACCCACTTCATCATCTAATTTCTGTATTTCTGCCTGCATCTTTGCTGTCTCTTCTCTGTGTCTCAAAGAATCTCTAGCTATCACAAGAGCCTGGTATGGATTGGTTACCATGCCTGGATCTTCATTTTCTTTCAATTCCGTTTTCGATCTTTTGCAAGCTGTCACACAACATCAAAATCAAAGAAACAAAGAATAGTCTCATTAAAGAAAAAACCAAAGAAACTAGTAGTATCAATTGATTAGTTTCACAAGACATCGAAACCAAGAAACAGGTAAGGTCCTTCATTTTTGGAAACTAACCAACAATAGGAGTGTTTGATCTTGGTCTTCTATTTATATCCAATGATTTCAGAGCTGAGGAAGAATCAAAAGACTCCCTTCGGGATAGAACAACAGCTGCTGGAGCCAGGCCAATCTTTTCTTTCGATTCAACAAAATGAGGAGGAAAAACATGTGAATCAACAGTTTGTGAGGCATTCAGTTCTTCATTTTCGCCTTCAGAAAACAACCACGAAAATGCTCTACGCCTGAAAATAATGACACAATGAGAATCTAGCTATTGCAAAATCTAACTATGAAACAGGAAATGAGCTAAACAAACATACAGCAACTGACCTGAAATCCGAATTTGATATAGCAAAGATGGACAAGAACTGGTTTATGGATACACCAACTTGTAGATCCCACCAGGGTATAAGGAATTCCAGCTTATTATTCTTTTTCTTGCATGCTTGCCACTGCATTATCCTCAGATTGCTTGGAACAGTTAGTCCTCCCCCTGCAATTTCACAGAATAACACAAATTCAGACCTCGAAAACGATCATTTATGCAGAGTAGTTTTAGCTTTAGTTTATGTAAATGAAAAATGTGTAAATTCTTACAACAGGTAAATGTGACTCGATAGTATAAAAATTTATAATAAATAAATTAAAACTCAGAAGGATGATGAGTAATTACTGGAGCAAGGAAACCAGTGATCAATTTCCCATGCCAGAGGCGAAGCTGAATCAGCGTGATAATACAGAACATTGCCATATGAGTCTACTCGAAATACTTCAGGATCAAATCCTGCATTCCTGGAGTTCAAATCATAATCAAGAATGAGCAAACCTTTTTAAAGCATTTCCTAATTAGTCAGTTTGGATAAATCGAATTTGCATCACAATCCATTTTTACCCGAGGTGGCTGAGTTGTTTCCACAAAAGAGACACAAAAATCTTGGGCTTTGTATTGGGTTTAGCATTCGGAACAACGATAGGGAACATGTCATCCAATTCCTTGGCTCTCAAAACCTAGTACCAATCACAAAATAACAACAATCAAAATTTCAGACAGCACATAATTCCACAGGAAGAAAAACAGGAAAAGGGATACGGCTTGATGATTCGTTCGTAACAAAACTATAATTTGGGACACTATTGTTTTCCAAGATCAGGTTAGTGATTTGAAACACCGTTGCTTCTATTTGAAAAATCACATATCAAAATTCAAGTCGAAATTGGTTAATATTCACAAGGTTTAACTCAACTATGAGGTGGATTATAATTCACTGGTTTTAACTGAACCATAATATCTAATGTAGATTGAGAGTTAAATTTTAAATTCTGGATCGGACTCAAACTGTGATATCCAGTTCGGGAAATAGATAATTACTAAGGTCACCTGAACTTATGATGAAACATGGTCACTTTAACTTATAATTAGAAGCTAGAAATCACGTATACCATAGATGCAGCAAAATTCAACACAAAGATCGAGTCTTTATGTTAATTTCAAACACCAAGTTCCTAGTTAATATTGGAAAAAAGATGGAGTCCTTATGTTACCTCATGCTGTGGGAGAGCATAGGGAGTGAAAGTGAAAGGAGGGCCGCGGCTGAAGGGACCAAAACTTCGATCTTTACAGAGCTTTGCATAGGCTTTTGAGTATCCCAGTCCTTGATCAATCACCATTTCTTCAGGGGTGAAAACAAGATCGCCAGCCATTAGAAGGGAGCCTCTGTTTCTTGCAGAAAAGTGAAGAATGAGAACAGAGCTGAACAGAGCAAAGAGAAAGAGAAATAGGAGATTTTGATGAAACAAAAGAAGAGACCAACGGTCATGTCATTTTTAAAAAAGTTTGTGTAACGGCTAGATATGCTGGTCTACTTACTACCATAACAGCTCTCCCATATAAGTTCAGATGTTTGTCATTAAAGTCTATCTATACATGAAAAAGACCATATTAGCCTTGTGAAACAAGACATTAAGCTGACGTGGATAGGGGGTAATTCGGTCCAACATCATTTAAGTTTGAACAAGTTTAAAAAATATCCACCCAGTGAAACAAATGTATTACTTCCTAGTAAAAGGTCAAAGTGAAAAGTTCCTTTTTGGTACGACAACATGGCAACACACATCTCTCTAAAGGTCGTTTTGTTACGTGGTGCGGTAAAATCTAAAATTAATTTTATCTTATGTTTGGAATAAATTTAGAATTAATTAATTTAAAATTATTAATTATTATCTCATATAAAAAATAAAATAAAATAATTTCATAAGAAATTTTTATTTGTGTCATTTCACGTATCAAACAGTTCCTTTATCTATGGTGGGAGGGGGATTTTTTTATTTTCTTTTTCTGCTTTAAAGAAAATAAGTAAGCATGTTTTTTTATTACTTTTATTTTAATTTATTTATTTTAATGTGATTAGTCATGAAATTTTAAAAATAAAATAAAAATTTTATAGTGTTAAACTAAAGATATGTGTAACACATTAAAATGCGTTTTAATTTTAAGATCTTAAACATATTATATGAACGTTGAAATTAAAAAGTTCCAAAATTAGAAAATAAATAATTTTTTTTAAACAGACTAAAAAAAGTAACAAACAAATAAATTGAAATAAAGAGAGTTATAGATAAACTCAAATATGTCATCGAACTTTCAGAAAAGATTCAATTATGTCATTCGTTAATAGTTGAGCTCATTTATGCCATTGTTGTTAACCAAAGGGTCCATTCGTGTTATTATTTTTTAACGACTTAAATAGTTGATTTTAAAAAATCATTTTTTACATATGGCCTCCAATTAAATGGATAACCTCGCTGATATAAATCCACCAAATTAAAATAACTCGCCCTACTCATTATACCCGACCTACAGTCGTTTAACCCAGATCCACTCTTCCCCCCTCAATTCACAGTAGTCCATCAGAATTCAGAAGGGAAAATTCCTACCCCTTTTCTTCTTCACATCTCCTCTTTCTTCAACGATTTCAGACCCAATTCCTAAGCCCAACTAAATTAGGACACCCTTTCTCCAAATAAATATTTCAAACTAATGTCCAGTTCTTTTCATATTTTGGTTAAGTTTTTGGCTTATAGACTGAGGTCACGTGAACTTGAATTGAAGGCAATATAACTATAAATATATAAGTCTGCTTTGAGAAAGTAAGCATTATTGTTTGTCTGTCACCCTATGGATACTTGGTCTCTTCAAAATGATTTCAGTTTTTAATAATTGAAAGTGTCAAATACATCTTCGACTTTGTTTTGATGTTTTCCATCTCTCCCTTCACTTTCTCTGTTTCTCACTAACTCAGGAACGAGTTTTGCTCTACTTTCATCCATTTTTGCGTATATATGTTACTCATGTCGTGCCCTCTGAATCTTGACTGTTCTGAGCCGAATCTCTATGGAGATACAGGAGCCCTCGCGCAATCCCTTCAATAATGTTGAAGTGTGTTCTCCAACTTAATTGGATTTGCCTAACAAGATCTGAGAAAAGTAAACCAGCAAAATTATTTTTGTAAGTAATTAATCTATTAAATAGGGATTCGATCTGGTCAATTTGGAGGAAAAATGAAAAAAAATTAATTGGTTGTTAGGGGTTGGGTCTGAAATCATTGAAGAAAGAGGAGATGTGAAGAAGAAGGTTGAGCTTGGAAATTCTTTTCTTGCGATGGACTACTGTGAGTCTTTAAATGAGGGAGGAAGAGTGGGTCGGGTATAATGAATGGGGCGGGTTTATTTTAATTTGGTGGATTTATATTAGTGATGTGGCCCGTTTAATTAGAGGCCACGTGTAAAAAATGATTTTTCAAAATCAACTATTTGAGTTGTTAATAACTAGAGGAAATTTTAGAAATGGCAACATTTTGGGCGAAAATAGGCTGAAGTAGCAATATTTTATTTATTCACATAAAATGACAATATTTTATGTGTTATACGTTATATTTACCCTAGGTAAAACGCATCAAATACAAATATAAAATCTTATTAGGTGAGTGATTTTAGGAATTATGTTTTTCACATAAATAATTAGTTACCATTATTCATTCAATTGATAATTATTACATTGTTTAAATAAATGAGCTCTAAAAATGGATGGAATTCTTATTTTATATTAATACCTTATAAAGAAAATCTGAAAAAGTGATTTATTCCCATAATAAGTTATCATTATTCTTGCAATTGATAATTATTACATTCCTTAATTAAATTGACTATAAAAACGGATGAAATTATTATTTTATATTAACATATTGTAAAACAAATATGAAAAAGTGATTTATTTCCATAATCATATACTTTTCATTCTTTGAATTATAAAAAAAAATGAATAATTTGTATCATAAATACAACCAAACAAATGTATTTTAACAAATAAATTCTAAAAAAAGCATAAAGAATTGTGTATTTAATTATATTAAAGAGTATTAATATGTATCTCTATTAAAAAAAACTGTGGCGTGTCTATTAATAAATACATAACAATGCAACTCATATATATTTGCATTGTCATAAATACAATTAAATATAAATAGAAGCTGCAAAAATCAATCAAATGCAGTGAAAAAGATAATGTAGAAATTCATAGTATATATAACCTATAAAATACGCTAATAGGATTTTCAAAAAATAAAAAAGTCGGATTACCACAATTAACGGAATTCTATAATCTATTTGAGACTCCAAAATCATAAAGATTTGATTGTAAAAATCAATGAATTATACAATTGAAGATTTTTTGTCTAAAGTACAAAAAAAAAAAAACATAATATTAAATTAAAAATTAAATAAAAATCATGAATGAAACTTACATGAATGAAAATTTCTCCTTCATCATAATATAAAAATATAATCAAAATACAAAAATAAATACGAATTTGAAAAAAAGTTTCTATAAAAAAAACACGTATAAAAATACTATTGGGATAAACGAGAGGAACATTATAATATTTGTTCCATTGTTCTAGTCAAATTTGCATTTTGTATGGGGCCTTCCCACTTAGAGAGTATGGCGCGCGCAGTGCATAGAAGAACTGGGCTTCTGCTTGGTGAGCCAAAACACATCCCCCAGTGCTGGCCTTTCTATCTCGAGTTGCGAAGCAGGCATGCGGCTGCCAAGCAGCGACACAGGCCATACGGCTGCAGCCACACTGCTGTAATAGTGACCGAACACACTCAAATCGGGAATGCGGGCAAAATGAGACACCATGTTTGTCTAGTCATCGAAACTTAAACGAAATCTTGGAAAATGCGTGGCCAAATGAGTTCTAAATGCTATTATTATATTGCCTGACCAACGTATAAGCAATGCTTGACTATACAAGTACACTGAAGGCTGTTTCGACCGGCCCAAGCCCGACCACGGGGAGATAGTATACAATGCATGACCTGCATGAGTACTTGATAGAAATGATCGGTGTCATGCGTTTTCCTTGGGAGAAGCGGGAGTCGACATTGACAACTCTTAAGGGTAGATTATGAAGAGTAGCACTGCAATTTAAGGTGCGTTAGGGCACCATATCTAAAGCTAAATTAATTTCCTAAGTAGCAGTCGGGTAAGGGCTTTAATTACCTCGAAAAGGAAGAGTGTTAGGCCAACTCGAGTCCTTGAGTTCCGACCGTACTCATTAAATGAGATTTTAACTAAGTGAATCAAATAAAGTTGATTTTAACCTATAATATTTATATTTAAACTAATTTGATAAAGAAATAAATATTTGAGCAAATGAATAATTTATACTTCAGCGAAGAAATAAGTTTGAGCAAAAAATGAATATGATAAAATCAAATAAAAATCACAAACAAATAAAAGACAAACAATAAAAAGACAAAAACAACCAAAACTCGTTATTTCTCAAAATTTTAAAAATGGGGTCGAACCTCATAGAGGCGCCTCGTATCCTTAAGGGAATCGGGCCCGACGTAGTTACTCTTAGGGATTTTAACCTAATGGGATCACCCAGTGACTAAATATTTCGTAACCTATTGAGGTTACTCATATTCAACAGGCACGAGACTATCATTTCCCACTACACGCCTAATTAATTTAATTATTAACTTAAAGATTTCTAGGTGGAAAAAAAGACTAACGGCCTAGTATTTGTCTACCCGTCCCAACTTAACGTCCAAGAGGCATTGGACAACTACTGGATTTTTGGTTCTAAAAATCTTAAGGCTTTAAAAAAGGATGATTAACGTCAAACATGCGGTAATAATTAAAACAAATAGCAAATATGATTTTCAAATAAGCCTGTTGCCTAACGATTTCTAAAAAAATCCTATAAAAACATGACTCTTTTAATGCAAAGATAAAGTATATGCAATACTACATAATATAACTGTGGTTGCGCTTTTACCAAAATCGATGTCTCACCATACCAGCTACACCTACATCGGACAAAGTTTATCCACTTACGCACATAATTTTTTTATTTAAATGACCAAACTATATTAAAACAGAACAAAAACACGATGAAACATTTGAGTTTATTAAGGTGCTGACTCAAACAACACGAAACTTACAGATTTAATAATTTATTAAGCATCTACAAGTGAGATATTTGACAAGTCGGTAATTCAATTTTAAATCACTAACACATGTTGCAAGTAATCCTATAAATGATTTACCAATATTTGAACACAAGACATGCCTCAATTTTAACTATTTCAATTCATAGGAATCCTATAGGCATGATTTCTAAAAGAAAGAATCAAAAATCATGTTATTCTTATAGACGTGATTTCTAGCGTTACTGTTGTTATTAAAATCCTATAGACATGATTTCTATTGTTGCCTTTATTATTAAAATTGAAGTTAATATTTCAAAAATTCAAAAAACAAAAAAAATAAAATAAATAAATAAAAACATACCAATCATCCCCATAGACCCCATTTTCACTATTATTGTTTACGGGTTACAAATAGAAAAATAAATAAATAAATAAATTAGTGCGAATATTAAAAGAACTAAATAAGTAAAATAGATCGGAGATCCTTTGCCCGGCCAATTCTTCATTCATTGGAGTAACCTGTTAAAGCAAAATGACACATCGAGATCGGAATAAAACAAATCGGTAATTTCAAAATGTTTTTTTTTTTTTCTCACCAATAGTGGTCCTTGCTCCAATACGTCAAGATCACAAAGGACCTCGCGGATCCGGCCGGTGCTCGTATTCGGGGTGGGCGGAAAACTAAGAAATTTTGAAGGAGCGAGAATAATAATTTTTGAAAATAATTATGTCTTTTCTCTAACAGATTCTTCCCCCTATGTTCGACCCACAAATAAAGAAGAGGAAGGGTCCTTTAAATAGTAGAAAGTGAGGGATTAAAAAATTTAGGATGATCAAATAAAGGAAATTCCTTAATAATGGTCAAGATCACTTAATTCACGATTTACCAAAAATATCAAAGCAATGCAACCGTTGTAATCGATTATAAGGAAACGGTGGTAAATAAATATGCAATTTCCATAAAAAAATAAATCTGGTACATAATTAGATAAATATAAGAGCATTACGTAATTATTCAATAATTAAGGAAAAAATAAATCATGGAAGATTTTCCATGAATAGAACCGTTACATAATTAGTCAAGATTTTACCAAAATAAATAGCGTTAAGTTACCGGTAATTAACGTATGGAACATGTTATTACAAAAATTATAATCTGATAAATAAAAGTAATAAATCACTCAAAGAGAAATAAAAATAAAATAAAACATCATAGGAAGTTAATTATGGAGTTGATCAATCATAAATAAGTCAAATAGATATATATATATATCATATTCAAATTTACCATGAACAAACAACTACCGGGGTATTTAAGAAACTTTAAAGAGCGAAACTTCATGGTACGTATCGTTTTATGCACCTGATAGTGAAGATTACAATATTCAATATGTGTGGTTAGCCTAGAGATATCAATCCACGCTATTTGACCTTTACAGGGCAATGAACAGCAATTGTTATCGACTCGGCTAATCACGACATGTTAACAAGCATGGGAGTGCTTACATAGTTTATTAAGCACACGCCACATCGGTGTGAATCGTCATTAACATTTGTGAACATTCGTCTGCTGTTTTCTCGAAGAATCAAACGAGCCAGTCGAGCAACAAATATTATAAAATTATCAATATATATCATGAATGCTAGTAGGGTTCACCTGATAACGGATCTTCGACATAATAAAACAATGCTATGTTCGCATCAAGACACGAGCTGAATGATTAAATGCAATGTAGTTAGGATCTCATAGATCTTAGGGAAGTCATGTACGTAATTCGGGTAGGTACGAATAATAATCAAAACTTTGCATTGGAGGAGCATGCTATCGGCAACACAATTAATTAATTAATTAATTATAATTTTTTCTTTTGAAATAAAAATGGAGAGAAAGCTCTGCGGATAGATGCAGCGAGAGATCGGGTCCGGACCCCGAAAATGGGTGTGACCACAGAAAATCGGGTCACGTTTCATCGGAAAGTGGGGAATAGAGGGTGGTTAGTACTACGGGTTTGGGTCTTAGGACGACGATGAGGAGGAAGAGCGGGGGTGCGAGTTTGGTGGTAGTCTTTGGTTTTCCGGCGATGGTGGTGTGAAAGTTTAGTAGGAGTTCATGGTGTTATGGCGTGTCGCCGGAGTTAATGGAGGTTATGGTGGTGCGAGGGGGATAGGTGAGGGTTTTCCGGCGATGGTGGTTTGCGGCAGTGCGGGTTGTTTTGTGGTGGATGTTGAGTTTCTGGTTTCACGGTATAGCAGGGGAGAGGGTGAGGAGGAGAAATCCGGCGGTGGTTTCCGGCGGCCCAGCGTGAAAAGGGAGAGTGAAGGAGGGTGTAGGGGGCGGCGGCTCCCCAGTGTTGGGCGATGAGAGGGAGAGAAAGAGGAAGATGGTTGCATGTAATTCGTTGGGAAGGGAGATGGGCACGGCGAGTGGTGGCGATGGCTTGTCGCTAGGTGAGGAGAAGTGAGGGAAGGGTAGGTGGTGCGGTGGTTAGATGGTGGTGGAGGGAATCGGCAATTTGTTGGTTTAGTGTGAGTCTGTAATTGGTACTGGAGTCGAAGGAAAAGGTGACTGAGCAAGGTGGGTTTACCGGAGATGAGAGAGGAAGAGAGAAGAAGGAGGTGAGGTCGGCGGCGGCTAGAAGTCCTTCAGTTGGAGGGAAAATGAAAGGTTAGGGTTTTGGGGGGGGGAGTAATTAAATATAGAAATCGGGTAGAAATTAATCTTGGTTTGATTAGGTTAGATGAACGGTTAAGATCAAGTTTTAGTTAATGGGTCGGGTTAGTTGAATTAGATAGGACGGGTTATGGGTAGGATAAATGAATAGAATTAAATTGAGTTTGAATTGAATTTAAATAATAGCCAAAATTAATTAAAAATGGCTAAAATTGACATAAATTGAATAGAAAGTGGCCAGATTTGAAATAAATTGAATGAATTGAATAACAAGTGGCTAGAATTTAAATTAATTGGAGGAAATTGAATTTAGCTGCTATTAAATTAATAAACATACTACATTTTGTAAATAATTTAATAAATAGATAATAAAATAGTTTAAATTATAGGAAAATCATATAAATATTATTATAAATAAATTCTAAATTTAAGAATACTTATGTAAATATCATTAAATTATTATATTTATGAATAATTTAAAGACTAAAAATATAAAATCAAGTTATCAAATATTGTAAAAATCATATTATTAACATAAAAAATTTATAAATTCGAGTAAAAATGTTAGTCAAATAAATTTATAAAATTTAGTAAAATTATGTAAAAATGGTTTATTAAATAAATATATATTTCAAGATAGGGTGCATATTAATACGAAATATATTATATACGGCGTAATTGTTAATATCAAAACTTAAAATTAATATGAGTCATATATACGTAATTTGAAATAATTTTCACAATATTATGATAATAAATTATTTTAAAAATACAAAAATGAGTGAAGATAATTGCGTAAAATAAATAAATAAAGTACGCTTTATATATAGCAGCCCAGATTAAGGCGCGGGGAGGTCAAAATTGGGTGTCAACAATCGGGGCAGGAGCCCTGAGCCTGCCATAAGTACAACAAAGGAAAAGAGCTACGCCTCGGAAATCGGAATGCGGATGACGGGGCGTGACTCAATAGGCGGCGGAATCGCGGATTGCCTCCTCGTCATGAGTACTAGGAGCCCAAGTAATGCAGCGCCCTGCCCCGGGCGTCGGCAGCGAATCTTGAGTATGCAAAGCTGCTTGAAATAACCTAGCTGAAACAGCGAATATAGATAGCATCGCAAATGCGTAAGGCCCGGGAGATAGCTGAATACGAAGAAAGCGTAAAATGAATCATGCTTTACGTAACGATAAGGCGGAGCGTGCACAGCCGCGCGACGGCCTGTTGTCTAGTAGCTAGTATATAACATATAAATAGATATACAAATAGCAAGCAAGAGCCAATACGAACCCCATGGCCAGGATGGCGCAGCAGCAAGCGATCTATATACCACCTTAGGGTCAAAACCTACCAAAAATAAGTCACTCCACTCATGTTTGCTCGCCCGGAGCTCCTCTACCGGCCCTGCAGGTCTCCAGAGCTCGAGCCTCGGCCTCCGATAATGTAAGATAATGCAGGTGGAGGACCTAATAACATTATGAGATAAGTGCATTTGCATAATTTATCACAGCTTAGAATGCAGCGTATGCCAAGCTTGTTGCTCAGACAAGTGCAGTTCCCCGGAACTCTCCTGGAGCATGCGGCAGGGCTGCACTGCTCACTGGAACAAGTCAACGAGGAGACAGCGCTTTCTTACACGTCGAGGCTAACATGGAAAACTTCATCAGCTCTTCGTCCAAAAATGCAGGGACATGCCTGCCTCTCGGAGTGGCAGTAAAACCCCACCCGCTCGGTGGGCGACACGATTACCAGCCCGGGCGGCGAGGGCTCAAATAAGGGGGCCTCGCGCCCTGACAAGTCTCAGCAAAGCAAATAGTACCTTATAAATAGCAAATATATATGAAAAAGACTAGCCAGCTGATTCTTATTCGAATCTCTTTAAATACTAAGGCGGCTCTTTGCCGGTGCGGTCAAAAATCTTTCTTACTTCATTGTGTCACAGCCAATAACTCATGTTGTCTAAGCGATATACTACTAGCTTTATTACGAAAATCTATTTCTTTTTATTCTTCAACATGCTTGCTAAGCATACTGATAAGCTATACTAAATGCGGAATGCTAACTGTTACTTTGGCACATACTTTTCTATCTTTCGGGCGTATATGATACGGCAACGCAAGCCGAGAATTTACTGAAACATTGATTCTCGACATTCAACTCAGAGAGATTGAATACGGGTTTACTATGATCATGAGCTAAGACACTAGCTTTGCCGAAGAACAAGAAACTCACATTACCTTAACCTCGAGTTATTCGGCGGCGGTCGGACGAGGCTCGTCGATTACTCGGCTAATTCTCCCAAGCGCATTCTTATACGTCAATTAGTTCTAAATACAACACTATTCGAAGGGGACGTCACTGATATAATTATAGCTAAGCTTAGGCTTATCGAAAGAACGATTCGAAAAGCATTTTCAGTCAGAGAGGAAATGTTGACTGCGGTGAGGACGCATAGACACTAGTTTGGAGCAATTCTACTTACCTTAGGTCGGTAGCTCGACGATTGCATTAGTGGTATTTCAAAGAAACAAAAATGTGAATCTTTCACTGTTGCCCCTTCCTTAAATACCTGGTACCTGAGGTTAATTAGAGTTTAGACTTCGTTTGGCGGCGTAATCAAACGATTATTTAATCTACTCCCTCGGCTTTCTCTCTATTTTCTACGTTCTCAGGAAATTATAATAGTAATGGGCGATTAAAGCGGGGTGGGGGCATATATATAATGGTCCTTGCCTCATCACATTGGGGGCTACAGCGATTTATCAAGTCCAACAGTCTGGAATACGATTTATAAGTTGCATTCTGAATGCGTTTGTAAAATTGCATTCGGGAATGCAATTTATAAATCAGCATTTGCCTTCACGGCAGAAACATGTTGTCGATCTTCCGGCCTTTTTAAAAGTATGGCTTTCAAATACTCTTAACTTGACGAATAGGCCATCATGTGTAGAAAATTACGGGGGTGTAACAATTTTCAATCGGATACGATCGGTAAATTAATCGTTGACGATTTGAGTTGACTTTTGAGCGGGCGGGTAGAAAAAGCTGAATTTTCAAGCAAAGAAGCGACAAAGAGAAAGAGAGAGGCTGCCCAGAGGGAAGGGAGATAGAAAGATGGAAGAGTTTAGGTTGGCAAACATGATTTGATGATAAAAACGATGAGTAAGAAACGAAGATGGAAGAGAGAAGTTGGGTGATTATTGGAGGATTTTTTACGGTGATGAATAGGAGAGATTTATAATTAAATATAAATAAAAAAGAAGTAAATAGATGGTAGCGTTAAATGAAATAAAATATATTATGTCTTTCATTGTGGAGTAGATTATATAATCTTTTATAATTGTGTTATGTTATGTAATTTTCTAACTAAATAATGACACGAATGAATGGTATTTTCTTTTGTTTTGATTTTGGCATTCTCATTTCGATATGACTAGAATTTAAATGGCAGATTTTATATTTTTAGCGTTCCAAAATATTAGCTATTTTGCCAATTTGTCCACAACTAGCACCTGTCCAAGCTTCGGCGGATTGGCTATCCATATCATCAAAGCCCAATCTTGTCGAGACTTGTCCCATGGCCTAATTCAAGTCTAGCTGTATGTGGGCATGGGATCCTAACAATTCTCATGTTCCTTTATTCCTTTCTTTTCACTAATAACTTTGTCCCTACTCCCTTTTGCAGTAGGTTAGATTATAAATTTGATCCTATTCATTCATTAATTTGTTAAATTTAAATACATCAACCAACCAATCAACAGCTTCCAGAAGAAAAAGCACCTTTCAAATTTTGTGAACTCACAATGCTCGACTTTTGGTGCTGGGAAGAGGCCGATTGTGGGAGGTCTGGTAAATAAGAACCCCGACTTGTACATCTTCCGACTCCTTCACCGTATTGTCAGTTGGCCAATTCTTTTTAACAAGTCTGCCTTAGATATTTGTTAAATAAAAAAAAAAACCAATTATTTAAAATTATAAAAAGATAAAAATATTTTTAAAAAAAAAAAAAGGTGTTATGGCACATATTTAAGTATTTTTAGAAGTTAAAAAATGAGCTTATATTCAAAAAATATTTATTTGAGAAAATATTTTTGTGGCTTAAATCTTTTCCGAACTAGCCCAAATATTAATAATTCTTGCGTCTATTTTTAAAATTTATTGTCAATCTGTTATTCACTCACTCTACTTTTGATAAGCTGTTCTGAAAAAAATATTTCTCAAAACAACCGATGGCCAGGCTATTTGTCGATCCACATCAACTGCTGCTATCACAGGTCGGGATAATATCAACGCCTTAAACCACTGAAACATTCCAACCTTTACCTGTTAAATTAAAAGGTTTGCGTGCGCGCGACTTTTGATCGTTCATCTCATCTTTTGTGATGGTCCCTCCCCCCAGTCAAAATGGCTGACCATACTACTCCCCTCCTCCGCCGCAACTGGTGGCGCAGCCGCCATGCCTCCCTTACGATCCTGCTCACTCTGCGAAAACCTCCTTTTACTCTCCGGTTTTAGTAGCTCGATCGGCATTTTAGGCACCTTATCCTATTGTCTTGCTCATTGACGGCAATACGATACCAGCACCGCTTAGCATCTTCACGCGATTTACTTATCATCTTACAGTTTTATTTTGAAATCCCCATACCATCAATATGAAGTCTATTGCGCTGTCGTAAATCTGCAGATGCACCTCAATCTGCGTTTTAAATGCCAGCAACGCAGCGTCTGCACCGCCGGCACCCTTTTCTTCCTCGGAGCCACCCGGCCTTATGTCCTTCTTCTACCACTTTATTCCCCTCCCCTGTTGTCCGTGGCGTTCAGCTTTCTCAGAACTCGCCTTTGCCTTCTCTGCTATCAAATACATCCGCTATAACCAGAACACCACTACAAGGCTAGCACCACCCCACGCCCGTGGCTTGGCCTTGACGGCCTTATTCTAGTACTTCTATATCTTTTCTTATACTCGTCACCGGCTCCGGTGAAGTTGTCGGGGACGACGAAGACAGTACTACTAATAGCACGAACGGGTGCGATAGGCGTAGAGTTAGGCGCAGATTACGAACACTATCAGCAATTCCGGCAGCTCTTTTAGTGTTTTTGCTGGGATTGATCCTCTGTTTCGTTCGTGACCCTTCAATCATTCTGATAAATTTGGCCCGTAAAAAGATTCACGTTTTGAAAATCACATGGGAAGATTGGAAAACCGGCTTTTTCGGAGCGATTCCCCAGATTCCGTTATCCGTGTTGAATTCGGTGATCGCTGTGTGTAAATTGTCAGCTGACTTGTTCCCAGAAAAGGAAGTGTCGGCTACGAGTCTCCGTGAGTGTTGGATTAATGATTTGGGTTGTTGGTTTGAGGCCCATGCCCTGTTGCCACGGGGCCGGAGGACTGGCTGGACAGTATAGATTTGGTGGGAGGAGTGACGCGTCGGTGGCGTTTCTTGGGTTGGGCAAGTGTTGGTCTGGTTTTGGGAGCTCATTTGTGAGGATTTTGAGCCAGTTCCCTATTGGGATACTTGGGGTGCTTCTGTTGTTTGCTGGGATAGAATTGGCTATGGCGTCAAGGGATATGAACTCAAAGGAAGAATCTTTTTGTCATGCTGGTTTGTGCTGCTGTCTCATTGGTTCCAAGTGCTGCACTGGGATTTGGGTGCGGTATTGTGCTGTTTTTGCTGCTGAAATTGAGGCAATTAGACTGCTTTGATAGTTGCTTCGGCATATCAAATTCCAGGTCAAACATTGATGAAACTGGACACAATCCGTAAGACTTTTCAGAAGATATAGATTTCTTCGAGTAATTAATTATGTTCATATGCTAATTTCGTATACCTATTCCTTGTGTCCGTACAATAATTGCTTCTTTCTTGAGCTATTATCCTTCATAATCTATATATCTTTGATATTATCAGCAAAAGACAAAAGATACTGCATTTCTTTGGTATCTGTTTGTCATGTATCTCGTTCACTGCATGTGAGACTATACCAAGGGCTTAACTTACGGTTTATGTTTGGTCACACTAATGGAAAGAACCTGAACTAATAAATGAAATTGAACTAAAAAAATTATCTAAAATGGTGAGAAAGAATTAGGAAACACATTTTGTTTGACTTAGGAAAGATCCTCTTCCATTCTAACATCTAAGAATAGTAGTATTTAGACAACGGGTAGCAATCTGAGCCTACTGAAGAATTAATGTGCCTCTAGGCGATGAGTAGTTGTGTACACTGTTTCAAAGCGTTGGCTTGACTCATGGTGGTGAATGAAATGGATGCTCCCGATCGAGGAATCTTGATCATATCAATATCGGCTGTAGAGTGACTTTGTTGTGAAGGTTCAATCAGCTGTATTAGCCAAGGAATGATGCATGTATGCTCACAAAAATTCTCAGCTGAATTTTGCTTTATTCCAGAATATCTCTCTCAGTTCCCAAAAGCAACTAGATAATCAGGTATCCAGTGGTAATCATACAGGATTAGTTCTTGTATCTAGACTTCTTCACCTTTCTTTCTAATGAGCGGAAGATCCATGGCCTTTCATATTTCCTCTAAAGATAAGAGAGAAAAATTATCTCCTTCCAAATGGGAAGAGCTTTCATTTCACTAGCTTCTAGTTCTGGCCATCTTAATGCTCTTGGTGATCCTGCCCCTCTTTGTCGGATTTTGAATCATCATCAGAGGATGAGGAAATCCAAAGCATTTACTGGTTAAACGCCTTTGAGGAAGCAGAAAGAGATGGCAATCCTATTTTATCCGTATCTTCTAGCATGATGCTCGGAACTGATATGATATATGGGAACACCGAAACACTCTCGTATAGGAGATTGGGTACAAGTACACTGGTCAGCACCACTTCTGATGTTTGATGACAGCGATATGCTAAATAACTCACTAGTTATTATTCCTCTCTGAAACTAGCTTCTGTTTTTTAGCATTGTGGCCATGGATTTTCCAAACAAGTTAACGATGAACTGGGCACATGTGGAATCTTATCCATAGCCATTACAAGGAAAAGGTTGGACTCTTCAGCTGCGCCGCAAGATGGTCTCTTTGTCCCATACAAGCAGTGGCTGCACTAATCTCATGACAATGTTTTTTTCCCTAATGGGAGGACCTCATTGTAACCTTTTTCAGAAGGCTTTGAAGATTTCTGTGATGGTCCAAGAATGACTGCTGCAGGAAAATCTTTTAGCTTATGTTCATGAAGGACAATTAGATAATGCTCATTCTTAAAAAACCTCAGACCTTAACTCTCACTAGTGAATAACTTTTGAGGAAAGAGAAGTCTAACTAGAAAATCAGACGCTAAAATAAAACAAGGTCCTTATTATTTCAAAGCTGGCTATGACTCGAATTACCATTTTTGTATCTAACAGCTTTGAAATCCATGTGTCGAGATGAACTGCGCAACGACAGAAGCATTTGACATTGATGTACTAGTCTTCAAAGTGCCATAGCATGATGCTTTGTAAGAATTAGGGGGCCATTTATCCTCTAAACTGGGAGATTCAATGAAAGATGCTACTCGGTATCATTGAAATTTCAAGATTGAAACTTATAAATTTTTATTTAAAATTTAAAATAAAATTTATATATTTAAAAATTACATAAAAAAAAAATTACAAATTACAACAATTTACAACTTAAAAGACTTGAAAAAGAAAGTTTCGTTTGAAGAAAATTTTGATTGCCTATTGAGTTGTTGTGTGCTATGTATATTGAAACGGAGGGAGTATATTCTAGATGAAGCTCATGGGCCAACGCATGCACTTACTCTGATATATTTTCTTTTAAAATGGATGATCCAATTTGGTAGAACGAATAGACAAATACCAGCATCTTTTTGAAAAGAACACTTCTTTTATTACTCTAACTGTCTCATTTTCTCCTACCAAATTGTTGTTAATACTTGCACTAAAATATTTGTTTACTTTTCGTTTGAAGTAATCCCTCTTAACCTCTAACCTTAGTCAAAATCCACAAAAACAAAAAAATAGGATTGCTTTTAAAAGAATCATACTATAATCTTCAATTATTATGAATTTCTAAATATCATCCTTAGTGGACTTCTTTCAATTATGAAACCATTACCCAATTTACCTTCCTTTCCTTCTTTATCTTTCTTTTTGAGTTTCTAAGTATCATCCTTAATTGGACTTCTTTTTCGTCCTTGAGTGTCAATATTCCGAATGTAGTTTTGGTACTTATTTTTCACCACTAGCTAAAAAAATCTATTATTTTCATGCAATTCTTATAAAAAAAAAAATTGTCTAATAAATTGAAAATATAATGAAAGAAGCGGAGTACTTCGAAAACAAAAATTAACGATATAAAAGCTACCTATATAATCCAAATCAATATCAAAAGTTGATAATTACAAAAAAATATTTTTAAAATTAATTAACTTTAAATAAAAAGTGAATTAGGTAAATTGATTAACTGAGATCTGCTTATTAATTAAAAATTTTCTTTTTTTTTCTGGATTAGAGGAGTTGGGGACACGGTTTGTATAAGAAATAGATTTCACTTAACCTCTGCAATATGCTTCATCATCAGCTGCCTTGACTTCAACTTCCACACCTTACTCTCTCTACTTACCCTAATAATCAAAATCGAAGCACCATTCTTTCTTTTCACAATCCCATCTCAAAATCACTCTCCCTTGAATTCTGGGTTCCATTTCTCTTGCTATCAAGATTTGAGTAACCACTGAGTTACCAGGTTAGTGCTTCCTTCTACTTCCTTCTCAAAGATTCAGTAATTCGGAACTTAGTACGAAGTTCCCAATTTTGTTTTTGCTGTTTTGATTTAATTTCAAGTTCCGTGATTAAAGTGGGTTAGTCATGAATATCTCGGTTTTCAATTAATACTTGAGGAATCTTGATTAAAGTGTTGTTTGCGATTCAGTATTAGTAGCTGTTATGGGGGAAATGCCTTCTTTTGCTTCTTATTGGACAATGGCTGCTATTATTATCTGGTTGATGCTGCTGTCCGTTGGTTTTGTTCATTCTTACATAGTAGATGGAGTTAGGACCTAGGACTAGGGCTATCACTTACAAATACGAAAGAACTGATGAGGTCAAGAAAGAATGTGCTTCTGTTTTAGTTTCTGCTTCTGAATTGAAACCTGATGATAACAGAATCTATAGCATAAAACATGAACTATCTTTCTGAATGGAGATTGTTGAGGTCAACAGGGGTTTCAATAATGCCTTTTGATGACAGAGATGTTTCAAACAGATCATCGGATCTTCGATCTCCGTTGAGCTTAGTTTCTTTCTGGGTTACTGATGTTAATCGCGCCCATCAGTCTAAGAAGTCGGTGAGTGTGAGTGGATTGTTGCAGATTGGTATTACCCTAGATGGCTTGTTTTCAAGTAAACCATACGAAAGAAGTCCTCACTTTGATATATGGCCTGGTCATTCAGCTATCTGTGTCTTTTTGAAGGAATATACATTGAATCGAAGAAGAAAATCAAGGGAAAGAGTGATGTGTTTGTTAGGGACAACCATGTTGCCTTCTCGTCAGCAAGAGTCTACTGATCCATGGGGGTGGGTAAAGGAATCTGGTTATACGAATCAACACCTCTTATGCAAGATGATCGAATTTTGCTCGTGCTTCATTATCCTAGAACAAATACACTGACAAATAGAGCTATTCTAAGACATGAAAGCTTAAACCAAAGACCAGTTTAAGTACTTTGATGAAGTTCCTTATGTCTTCTTGGCTGGGAACTTTTTCAAAATATGGAATTTGGCTCTGAAAGTTTGTCTCAAAAGCTTGTGATCCATATCATCACAAGGATAGTCTTACTGACATAAATACATATAGAGGGCTTGACTTCTGTTATATTCTTCAAAGATTCACTCACCAAGAATCCTTAACCGTTGTGCCAAACTGGAAATGCAACGGCACAGATGATTTTTGCAGTCAATTGGGTCCATTTAGGTCAGACAAGGAGATTAAGGCCACAGATGGGGGTTTTAAGGACGTCAAGCTTGTCCTTCAGGATATTCGATGTGATGAAATTTCTGTAAAAGATAATGTCACTTCTGCAAGGGTCTCTTCTGTGTTTAGAGTGGTTTCTCCATTGGAGAATCAGTTCACCGCAGCACAAAGGACTGGGCTTAATAACATGACTCTTTCTGCTGAAGTCAAATCTTCCAGTGGACAGCTTTGTATGGTTGGTTGCAGGTAGGTTGTTGGTGCAGAAGAAAGCAACTGTGATTCTCGAATCTGCTTGTATGTTCCACTCTCCTTTTCTATAACACAAAGGAGCATAATTATTGGCCATTTTCTAGCAGATGGGCTTAGTAGGCGCTACTTCCCTTTATCATTTGAGAAACTGATCCGCCCTGTTGAGCTGTGGGATCAATATACTGCTTCTCACCCATACTACAAGTACTCAAAAATCAATGCAGCTGCTACAGTACTTAGAGAAAATGAGCCCTTCAGCTTTGGTTCAATGTTTAAGAAATCACTATTGACATTCCCAAAACTGGAAGACAAGATTCTTTTCCCATCAGCCTTTCGATTCTTTCTGAAGATCTCTCTCTTCACACATCAGCAGTTGCAGATCAAATCACTGGTTCAGCTAACCAAAGAGTTGAGATTGAAATGGAGATTCTTTCTCTTGGTCCAATGTTTGGACCTTTGGCAAATGGTTCCCGCCAGGTGAAAAGAGAATTCATATCATGCTAAGGCTGAATACACAGAGAAAACAGCTTCTCAAATGTTTCTGCTCAACTTAGTGTCACTGGGACGTCATACAACATCTCTTCGCTTTTTACAGCCCAGAGGGACTGTATGATCCACATGTCGGAAAGATGTACCTCATTGGTTGCAGGGATGTTCGAGCCTCCTGGAAAATCCTATCAGAAAGCATGGACCTTGAGGCTGGATTGGATTGTCTAATTGAGGTGATTATAGCATACCCACCAACCACGGCTCGTTGGTTGGTCAATCCAACAGCTAAAATCTCTGTATCCTCTCAAAGGAATGAGGATGATCCACTCTATTTTAATTCTGTGAACCTTCAAACATTCCCCATTATGTACGAGGCTTAGCCCCAGATATTCTTTCCGTAGAGTGTAGAGGGCATCCTCCGCATCTTGACGCTCTCTCTAGCAATCTTTTGCATTCTCAGCCAACTATTTTACATCAGAGATAATGCAGAATCAGTTCCATATGTCTCGCTTGCCATGCTAGTGTCAAGCTCTTGGCTTCAGCCTGCCTTTGATCACAGGTGCAGAGGCTTTGTTCAAAATGATGGGTGCTGAAATCAATGAGACTCCATGCCAGATCTTGAAAGTAACAGCCGAAGTGGATCCGTGTGATTGATTATACTGTCAAGGTTCTTGTGCTTGTTGCTTTTCTAGCCAACAGCGAGGCTCAGCCAAAGGTGTGGAGATCCGTATCAGATTGCGACAAGGCCCTCTTGAACCACATTGTGTTCCAAGTGACAAGTGGGTACTTCTCAGTACATTGGTAATACATGCTGTTGGATATGTCATTGTTCCTATTTATCCACTCCTTTGATACAAGCCGAAACCTCTTTCATGCTGAGCAGCGTTCACGTGATTCCACTGGCATTCCACCTTGAGGAATGAAACTGAATTGGAGGAGTACATGGGTTTGATTCAAGATTTCTTCTTGCTTCCTCAAGTAATAGGCAACCTTGTTTAGCAGTCATTGCAAACCACTCAGAAAGCTATATTATATTGGGCTTACGTCCGTTAGACTGCTGCCTCATATATATGATTACATCAGATCTCCTGTTACAATCCCTATTTCTCTGAAGAATACGAGTTTGCTTAAACCCCCGGTTTGATTTTTACATAAGTTTGGAGACATTGCCATACCAGTGGCTGCAGTTCTACTGGCAGTAGTTGTATATATTCAACAGAGGTGGAATTATGAGAAGCAGCGAGAAGCACTAAAATTTGGCAAGATTAAGCTTCTACCAGCTGAATCCCAATTTACAAAGAGGTTACCTTCTGAAGCTGAACTTACCTCGGTCCAGCAATCATGACAAAGACAGGGGATGTCGACTGAGTAGAGATTTTTACTGACTTAGAGTGAGATTACTTCTCTTGAAAAGAAAGTTTACTGACTTGTTGTATCTCATTATGTAGTACATCTTGAGCAGTTTATATATCGTCTTGCGGAATTGTTCCTTTTCTCAAATATGCTTTTACCTGTCTGATAATGAGCTACATAATTTACTAAAATAATCCATCATGCATGAGATGATCCAAGAAATTAACCAATATTATTTACTGTTATTAGCTAATGGAAGAGTATATGAATATAGAAAACTATGCTGGATCTCATAGCAATGAGACTAAGCTAGGACTAATGCTCACCATACAAGAAAGATTGTCAAAGCAGACCAGTAGACAGATCATTCTGTTAGGCAAAAACAACATTTTGAGCGCCGTTGCCGGGGATCGAACCCAGGTCACCCGCGCGTGAGGCGGGAATATACCACTATACTACAACGACTTCGCTGTTAAAGCCGTCCAGTAAATACACAAAATTCTAAAAGGCTTTTGAATGATTTAAGCACCACATGACAAAACGATGCGACAATATGTAATCTAATGACTGAAGAAACCAATGATCTAGTTTTTTATTCCTTTTTATTAAGCAGTTCGTTGGTTTCCTAAATAATTTAAATGAATTTAGTTATTACTACCGTAGATGGTAAGTATCTCTTCATCTTTAATTAAATATCTGTTTTTTTGAGCTTCAGGCATAATATTGCCTTCAATAGAAAATGCTATACTCATAACGAAATTTTTTTCGAAAGTACTATATATCAAACAGGTTGGAAAAAGGTAAAAACGAGTTTCCAGTTATATGAAGAAGAAAAAGTAGGAGGAAAATCAATGATTTTCAAGGGAAATGCAGTATATATAGGAAATGTTGTAAGGGTTGATTTCTGTATTCAGCAGGCAACTTTTTCATCAATTTGGTCAGGTGAAGAGGATTAATTGGAAAGGGAAAATGATAGGACATGCATATATTCCCTTTATCCTTAGCTATCATAGGTATAGTGGAATTCAATTGTCTGCATAGCGTGCGTATGCCTGTGTTGTCACTTCTCATAATATAGTCGGTAAAATAGGCCCTCAAATTATCCAGTAGCATCATCTGATGAATGTACCCACTGTGATGTGCCTCTAATTTTATCACGCAGAAGGGGCAGGAATTATTGAGAACAGAACTCTCTCGGTCCAATTAGGACTTGAACGTTATCTTCAAAAAAAACAAAAAATAAAAAACTACACACATATATATATTTGCATGTGTGAAGACATAGGCATTTCTCGGGTTGGGGATTGGCATATATTATATATTATATATTGTGGGAGAAAAGGCACATGGTTGCTGAGGACAATATCACTTGGAGTTGGACAGACCATACTAGTATTTGTTGGAGGATATATATCCCTATATAATAGCTATCCCAGAAAATATCCCCAAGAGTTCATCCACCAGCTCAACATCCTTCTTGAGGTATACGAAAGGCGAGCTACTTTAGCTACATATAATCAAGGTGAATACGCGCGTTTTGAAAACTGACAAACATGGCGCCACTGCCTTATATGGTTCTCACAATGGTGGGTTATTGTTTTCTTCGGTGGGAAATTGATATTTATGTACAAATTTCAATATATTAATAGTTTTTATAATTTAATAAATATTAGAAAATTTTTAATCTATAACTATTGACAAGTTATAACTAAAAGACAGTTTGAAAGACTTCAATAGTAAAGTTGTATTATAATTTTTTTTTTCTTAGGCGATAATTTAGGATTTAAGATTTCAATTCCTAATTTAAATTGTACACATGAGAATTTTAATCATAATCTTTTTAAATCCTTGTAAAAAGAAAGAGTTGCGTATATCACAAAAAAAAATTCATAAATTCAACTTTTTAAAATAAAAAATTAAAAAAACTCAAAATTCATAAAAAAAAAAAAACCCCAAAAACAAAAAACAAACAATATAAAAAATATATTATTTATATTGTTTGTTTTTTGTTTTTGGGGTTTTTTTTTTTTTATAATATATTATTTATTTGTTATAGAATATATACATAACGTGTATTGTGTATATATATTTTTAGTATACATAAAAATTAGTGTGAATTTATTCTAGTAATGTATATGCTCATAAGTTAGCAATATGTATACATTAGATCAATAATACAATCATATATTCTTATTATACATAAAAATTAGTATGTATTATGGCTTTTTCTTAGGAGATAATTTAAGATTTAATATTTAATTATAATTTAACATTCAACTACCAAATACAATTTTATACCCATGTTTTGGGGTGTAACAATTAGAAAATCTTGAATTTTTCAATATTTTTATTTTCGTATAATTAATATATATATATATATATATTTACATGATGTATTTATTATAATTTGATTCTAAATACACATTCTTTTTGTGTTAGAGTATGTATATAATATGTGTTGTGTATATATATTTTGTATACATAAAAATTACTGTGTATTTATCTAAAATGAAGTGTCAGAGTTCTAATGTAGTTTGATGGAGATATTCTAGGAAGAAGAAAGAAGAATATTTCTAAGAGAGAGAATAAGGAGAAAAGAAATTGAAAAATAACCATGGAATAAAGACACCTCAAAAAAGATTCCTATTTTACTCTACTTTTTCATATAACTATATTTTATCTACCGAAAAATTTGCTAGTGCAATATTAGAAAAGATAAAATAACTTATCAGTTTTCAGTAAAAAAATAAAAAATCTTTCAATTTTTTGTATAAAATTGTTCCACTTTTTACTCAACACGGATATTAAATGTCATAATTTTTTGCCCAATAATTATAAAAAGGTTATTATATGCCAATAATTAAAAATGGGTTATTTTGTGCTAATTTAAGAAGTAAGTTGGCATATTTGTGTCAATTTTTTCATACGGACATGCATATTTGCTACTTGGTGTCTTGTATGTGTTGAAGGATGAAAAAAATTTCGCTATCGATGGATAATGAGATGGGTGAGGTCTTAACATATGGGCTCGAGCAATATATAAATCGTAAAATTTTAGAGGTTTAGTTAGGCAAAGTCGTTCTTTCGTAGTGTCCAGAATAGAATCGTCTCCCATTCGATATTATTTTAAAATAAAACTGCCCAAGCGTCATATGTTGGCGCTTAAACGAAGTGGAATATTGAAGAATGAAAAAAGCATCAGCGCCGCCCATAAGCTAATTTGGGAGATTATCATTTAGCAAATTAAATAAATTTGACTATTTGCCCTCTGCTGACCGTATTGTAGTCGTAATGTTTGATCCAATCTATTAATGTTGTCCTGGTGTTTGTATTTATCGTAACGGTGCAGGCTAAAAACATGTGTTTGTTCTTGTGTCTTTTAATTACCTTAATAGTCAAACTCCAATCCTACTTCCCTCTTCCTTTAATTTGTCCCACCCGCGACTGAAAACGCCAACACATCCTGTTCCCTTGTTTGCATCTCTTTTTTCTTTTTTTTTTTCAATAATATATATGATTGACCCTTTAACTTATCCTCTAGCTAGCTAGTAGTCTAGTACTAGTAAGTGCCCCATTTCTGTGGGAACCCCTCATCTTTTGTCCAATGTTTTGTACAACCAATATATCTATTTACTCGCAGAGGTAAATCCAATATATTTAAAATCATCGACCTTTTATTACTTCTTGCTAAGATATTTACCAAAAATTCTCCCAAAGGAACACAAGTAGATATATTCAGAAACAAAATGAAGAAAGGAGAAAGAAAAGCTGACTAGTACTGGTTATATTATCCAACTTGGACGCCACTTTGATCTTTAGAATTGACAAATCCAATACGAGGAGCGCAAAGCTGAACGGATGAAAGTGCCTTGTCGAAATGCTTTGCCTTAGTGCCCAAATACTCACTCCACGTCACTGGCCGATACATTGGAGGGTTTCTTTGGTCTACCAATTTCGAGAGGGTGAAATTTTCGCCTGACGGTGGCACCCATTACAGATAGGCCACCGAGAGACGATGTCGGGTCCGGTTTACCACCGCCCGATGTAGAACACTGGGGTACAACCCGTTTGACAGTATGTGTAGAAGGTCGCCTACGTTGATAACCAACGCGCCACAAAGTGGAGGAACCGTCACCAACCCGTTGCCCTCTCAGCGAAAAACTTGTAAGCCACTTGTGTTGTTTTGGTGAAGGATGGTTAATATGGTAGAATCCGTATGTGCTGCAAGGCCCATGGCCCGATCCGGATCCGGACAAGCCGGGTAAGAATTTAGTTGTAGGGCAGAGCATCCGCCTCTTGGGGCCGTTGGCCCATTTCATCGTCGTCCTTTGTTATTCCAAGTGACCCAAGCATCAGACACATCGATCTTCCTGCTAGCTTTTCCATCTCATTTTCGTATTCCGCAATTACGTCACTGAAAATTTCAAAAGGTAAAAATTAAATTGACTGAAAAAAAGAAAAAAAAAAGTAAGCACGTAAAAAGTTGTAAGTAGTACTATCGGTGGTTACTAATGGATATGAAACTAGGAAACAACAAAAAAGGAAAAAAAAGGTGGATTCAATTTTCAATGTGGCATCTCTCCAAGTGCCCATGGATCATGAACAATCATATGTCCATAGAAAGCATAGGCAGCAATTGAAATTTATATTTTCCACATATGCATCGATCATAGATACATGTTTAGCTCTGTCTGGCCATAAAGCATTATTTATTCATGAAATTTGATTGATTTTTTGAAAAAACTATCTTTAAAAACCTCAATTTCCAAAATTTAAATTTTTCCAAATAAAATGCATGTCTAAACACAAGTTCAAATTTTAATTTTTTACAAAAATACTAAATCTATGATCCATCGCTTGCTTAGACTCACTTCAGCAGTAGATATCTGCTCGTTTTGAATATGTTATAATTTTACACGCGTGTGAAGTAAAAATTGGAGGGATTAAGTAAATTTAAAGTACCAGAATAAGTTGTAATCATGTAATAAGTTGACGGGCGTGTTTCAAGGGAACCAAAAATTGTGAACCCTTGGACCATGAGCTTAGAGAAGAAATTCGAGCCACCCCCATAGCCAGCGATGCCATCTGGGCGAGCGGGCGGCCTTTAATTTTGCTGCAGCGGAAGGGAAAATAGTCTTTTCCCAGCCGCTTCTGTATCATTAGTAGTCTCTGTGATATGTTGTGGTTTACAATTTGGAACGCACCCCATGTTTTGCATGCATGTCCTATTTTGTCCATGGCAAATTTCTCGTCGTTTTAGATCTATCACCGGTATAGACTCTACATTGCATGATCACACGAAGGATAATTGTCTAGCGAGGACGATCTCATGCATATGATTCGGTGAGTACTATTGAATACAAGTCCAGTTGTTTTTCTGAGCTGATTATTGAAGGCATACTGTAGAATTGTAAAGTTAGCAAGGTGTGACTAGGCAAGCAAGTTAGGGACTTTGTGGAATATTAGATAAGAGTGGAGGAATTTTGTTGTGAAGAATTGATGGAAATGGGGAAGATTATATATAGAGGTGATCATGGATGAGGATGGAGACAAGGACAACGAATGCTGGGAAGAAATTAATTTTAAATATATAGAAAAAAAGACTGCAAATTTTGAGTGGTTTTAGGGAAAGTTTATGTCTATATAATAAGGAAGGGGACAAGAAATGAAAGCGAGAAATGGATAGACTATCGTGGGCAAACAGAAAAGAACAAAAAGTTGAATGGACCATCATGTCCTCTAGTCTAGAGCAAAAATTAAACCCATAATACGTTAAAGGCATCTCTCAATTTCTTTTTCTATATATTATCAATTATGTGTTTAAATATAATTTTTAAGAATTAATTTTTAAATTTTTAAATTCTTCAAGATTGTTATATAATTCATGTTTTAATTTTATACCATGTTTGGTTGATAGTTTTCAAATATTGAATTTATTTTTGAATTGGTTAAATATTATTTATGAGTAGTTTTTTTTATTATTGTAATTTTTATGTTGTTAACTGCAATTTTTTTAAACTTTTTCTATTTTAAAAAAAGAGAAAATTAAAAATGTTAAATTTAATTTTAAAAATTTATGATTTTTTTAATTATATATTTAATTCAAAGTTAAAATATAAAAATTTATTCTTATTCGAATGATGTCACATAAATTGAGGCATAAAAGCTATATTCTATCATTATTATAGTTAAAAAATTAAGAGTCTTTTTTAGGCCTTTCAGTAATTGGATTTGAGTGTAATTGGTGTAATACGCGGTTGGCGTATTTGTTTGGCCAGGTAGTCACATGATCCAGCATGAGAAAATTGAAGTGTAATTGGAAGGGTGTATTACACTCTCCAATTCTAAGGGGAGGTGAAATTGCGGTATTATGATATAATTACAATATTGCTTTTCAATTGTTCCATTTTTGTTTATTATTTTAATTTATTTTCTTTATTTTTTCATTTTAATTTCTAGTTATAACTAGAAATCAATAAAAAATTAAAAATATTTTTATTTTATTATTATCTTTGTTTCTTTCACATCATTTCATTTCTTCTTTGTGATTCCATGTGAATTATACATTATTTTTCTTTTTCTGTTTTTATTTTAAAAACATTATATTCTATTTTTGAATTAATGTAGAATTTTATTATTTAATTATGTTATAGACTTGTTTTCATTTTTTAATTATATCTACTTAAGTTATATTTTGAACTTCTTTAAGTTATGTTGATAAAAATTTGACACGAGAGTATTATGTTTACTTTTTTTAATTTATGTGCCTTTGGTTCATTTGTTTGTTTTAGTAAGTAGCATTGACTTGTTATTTACATTCATTTTTTAGACAATTGATGATTATTATTACGTAAAATGTTTGATACATTTTATAATATTATGTTTATAATATTAATATTTTTTTCAAACATGCATGTTCTTAAGAAATATGAATTTTAGTTTTTATAATTAATTAAATTAAAATGTTTAATTTAAAAATATATCTATTATTTTTAAATTAGATAAGTTAAAAATATATATTTGATATTATACCTATTTTTAAGATATTATATATCTTAAATACCTAATATAATATTATTTATAAAGGTATATATTTGTAAAATACTTTTGATAATTAATTTTTACTTTAAAGATTATAATATAAGTATTATTTTTAATCATATTAGTTAAAAATATATATTTATTAATTATTATATTTTTTAAGATAATATGTATCTTAAATATCTAATTAATATCATTTATAAAGACATATATTTGTCAAATATTAATTTTTGATAATTAACTTTTATTTTAAAAAATTAATGCTTCGCGTAGTCTGACACAGTAACGATCAAACGGTATACTTGTAATTACATCATGGCAAATAAACATGTCATCGTAATTATTATGTATGTAGCTAACAGGTTGTGTAATTACTACTTTAGTAATTAAAATTAAGTTCTGTTGTGGCTTTCCAAGCTTAGACCATTAAGTGACAGTTGTTGGGTATGTTATATCAATGCCTTGATATATATATATATATAAAAAATTAATGTCTGGAATCAAAAACATCTTCTTTTTTAATTCTTTAAAAATCAAGTCACACCTCTTTGAAAATGAGTCTCCCTTCTTTATTCTAATTGACACACAAATATCTGTTTACCCTTACATTATCAACTTTATTATTTTCATTTTCTTTAATACACACACACACACACACACACACACACACACATATAATTAATTATGTAATAATTTTTTTAATAAATATTAACTTTTGTAATAATTGAGTTTATTAGTTAATGACATTTTATAATGAAGTAAATTAGCGAGAATAAAAAATAATTTTACTATTAATAATCAAACTCTATCTCTTTATTATACAAGTTCAAATAAAAGATAATAATAATCTTAATATATTTATTGCATGAAATCCAAAAAAAAAATTAAAATTTATTTATTTATAATGTAAATTAATTTAAGTATATATTGCCAATATTATATTAATAACAACCAAATTTTATTTATTTATATAGACAATAGAGGATAAAGGAAAAACTTACACACACACATGCCTATATATATATACATTTTAATGTTTATAATATTTTAATAATAATAATAAAAATACTAAATAGCATTAGATTTTGTAACAAATTCATAAAAAGTATTATTCTATAATGTTAGTGAATTTAAATAAACACAAATATCTCGTTAAAAATAAATATTATATATAATACAAAAAATATTGTACATGGAGGATTGAAGGGTAAAATAGACACTTTAAAAACGTAAAATAGGATAAAAAAGGGGAGAGTGTTTATTATTCAAAGTTACAAGGGAGTTTAATTTTTAAATAAAGTTTGGGGTAACTTGATTTTCACCCCCTCTCTCTTATAATCATGCGTTTATATGTAATATTTATTATAAAATATTATTTACTCACTTTTAATAAACATTAAAATAAATCATATATTTCTTTGATGTCTGGTTAGCGATATATGGTAGATGATTTAGTATATAGAAATTTAGCTTTATACGCGAAAGATTAAATCATCGGTTCTTATAAGTATAAAATTAATGATCACAATATAAAAATGAAAATTGGACAAAATATTGTGGAATTGTAATAAATGTATTTATCTTGATTAGGAAATGGTATATAATTCTAATTTCTTGTGCTAGTTGAACAAATCAAGTAGAAATAAGTCTTTTATACAAAATACAATTCTCCAAATTACATGAAATTATATCAGTTTCTTATATAATTGTTATTAGTTGTATATATTATTTAATAATTTGACATTAAAGTGAGGAGTGTTTTACCAAGAAGTCAATATGCTGAAGCTGGATGATAAATATAGATGGCGAAATAATAGTTAGTTGGGCGGAGACCGAGTCTTAATAAAGAAATTGATAATATACCTTTATGAAAGCTTGTAAGTTTTCATGTGTAAATCATGCAAATAAATTTTATATCGACACGTGAAATAAGTTAGCGAAAATCTAAATAAGAAAATAGTCAATGAATTAAATTGTCGGTAACATGATTTGAATTTGTATTTAGATCTTAATGAAGTTAAAAGAAGATTGTGAAGAATTTCCATATTGAATTGAGGAGTGCAAGATGATTTTTTAATTATAATTAATTATTATCTACGATTAATTAAGAAATTTTGAATTAATTTCATAATAGAAAGCCACATTAATTAAAATTTTCATTCCTTGTTATAACCTGAATAATTAGGAACTAAATAAAATAGATTTTTTTAGTGGAAAGGCCTAGCAGGTTGGAAAGAATTTTAAAACTTAAAATTTGTGGCTATAAAGGTTTTATTCCATTAGGGATGTTACGGTTTACACATTTTCGTTAGAAATTCGCTCATACGAGTTTTACTATTCGATAATATTTGAAGTAACTGATAAGAGATCACGTGGAGGCTGGCGGTGGAGGTGATTCGATTCTTAATAAGCTACAAAATTAGTAGCAATTCATTGAATCTAGACTCTAATTTCATTAACGAGTTGCATCACTTTTTAAAAATTAATCTATTTATCTCTGTACGTGCTAGTTGTATATATTAACATGTAAGTTTCATGTTAAATTTAACTTTCCATATTTATATGTATTCAACAAAAGCTAAATTTAAACTTTTATGAAATCTAGAACCAAAATAGCAATATCAATTATTTGCAACTTGATTCCTAATGTATTCCCTCTCTTTGTATTTTGTCTTATTCTGCAAAGGAAAATATCAATATCGCGGCTTCCTATAGCTGCGGTCCTAATACTTGATCCAACCTACAAGATATATAATTGCCCGCCGCACATGATATCCTAGAACCAAATGCCCAAATTCCCCTCTCCTATTGGCTATAATCTGATGAACAACAATACCCTCCCATATATATATTAATCTCTGGAGTTTGCTTTTTCGATTTTGGAGAAATCATATATTTCTACAGTTCTCAGCTAGTGACTATAATCCAAACTAAGCTTGTTAGATTAGTATTGCGTTGTAAATTTTTCCTAACTTGCAGTTGCATGATTTGATGCAGAAGGGCCAGAATATTCATGACTACTCTGTTTGAGTATTAGCAAATTATTTGTCCCACAAACAAGTAGGTTAGATTTCTCTTTAATCATTATTCAACATGCAGTAAACCAGTTTTGATATTTCATGGGTTGAATTTTTGTGTCTTTTGTCTCATTCTTTAATCAAACATTTAATTTTCTTTAAAGTCACTAATTTTGTCAATTATTGATTTCCTTGTTTGATTATTATCTTTGTCTGCCCTTTTTTTTCTACATTAGACAAGAGAGTTTTTGCAAACTTTTATTTATAGAATTGTGTGGTGGTGGTGGTCACAACAACATAAAGAGAACAAATGACTGATAGGAGTGTCAATATGATGATCATTGCTCATTTATTGGGACAATCATATCATCAATGGATGGGGCATGTGCAAAAGAAAGGATATATATATATATATAAGGACACATGAATGCAAATGACCACCTTATTGATTTGCATATGCCTTACCACGTGGCATAGACGCGTTGATTGGTTGGGCATTTTGCTTTTGTGTTTTTGGCTTTATATCAATTTTAGGCTAATATACTTCCTTGGACAGTATGTTTTTTTGTCATAAATAATACACTAGAGATTGGTCGAGAGAATATTTGTGCTGCAACTTCATGCGTAATAAATATAATCTTTAATTTTGATAAGCCTTTAGTAAAATTACGCATATATATATTCTTTTGATCAACTAATTTATTTTAAAATATATAAAGTATATTATATATTAGATGATCGAATGATTTAGACTCGTAACTACTTCTAATTTTTATTTTAAAAAAGTATAATCAACATTGCTTTGTTTGTGACCAAATATTGTTGGTGTTATTTATATTAACAAGTTATAATTTGTATAGAAAAAATTTAAAAAAACAAAAAAAACATGTAATTTAATTAAAATTAAAAATATTTTTATTTAATTTTTATATATTATATTATTGTATCTTTAGTCTTCTAATTTTTTTCTCCATGTGGTTCAATATTTATCACAAATACCATATTAGCTTTTTTCTAGAATATATCTATATTTTCTATTTTCATTTTCTATTAAAATAATATAAATTATAACAAATATCTACCTTAAAATAGTTGTACTTCATGCAGGAGTATTGAATTTTAGAAAAATCAATAAACTTTCGAAAAGTTCTAATGACTTTCATACTTTGAAAGAGTAGAAAAGAATTATATGTACATCTAAAAATGTGAGTCCTATTTTTTATCATCAAAAAGATTATGAAAGAATTTTTTGAATGATTATTATTTTCAAGTACCATATGTACTTTATTTTTTTTTTCTTTGTGAAATATCTAATTTGAAATTACTATATTCAGCTATTTCTTCCTTTAATAACATATTTTCTATTATTAATAATTATTAAAATAACCAATTTAATTTTAAAAAGTTGTTATTTTAAATTTTAAAATATAATTAATTATCTTTTTATCCTTATTTTTGTTCTAGAATATATAAAAACAAATTAGTGCAGTAAAATAAATAGTATATTAAATTGAGATCAAAGATAATGAAATAATTTAATTAACTTTATTATTTAAATATTTATTAAGTGCACAAAATAATGTGATAAATAAAATAAATGGATGAATACTTAAATTAAAGTAAAATAGAAGTGTTTACTAGATTTTAAAATAATAATTTTACAATTCAAAAATTAACAAAATTCAAATTATGACAATTAAATTAAGATTATAATTTAAAATTAATTTAAATATTTGACTAATTTATGTTTGATTTAATTTTGAACTTACTGAATCAAGAATTTTGATAAAAATAATAAGTATTTGTTGAGTCTAATTTACGTATATTATTAATAGATATCTTTTCTACTTTGCTCTTAATCAAATCAAAATTTAATTAATTATAATATATTACTTACTTTATTTTTCAAGTCATCAATTAATGCTTAATATTGCTATTTTTTTTATTAATTGATTAATTTAATTATTCAATCAAAATAAATAGTGAATACGAAATCACAAATAAGAAATATTCAAAAAAGTTAAAATAAACATTATATTTGAGAAATTTAAGTACAAACCATTATATTGATCATATTTTGAACATGTAGTTATTGCAAGGAAGTAGAGAAATAATAGAATTTTTTCACGTAATGCTTATTTCGTTGGTAAATAAAATTCGTAATTATCAAAAAATAAAAATATACAATTAATTATGCGGATTACAATTTAGAAAAATACAAAAAATAAATAAATGCATAATTATAATATGAAAACTTAATTTAATTAACATTGATAAGAACAAGTTTTAAAATAAAGGCTCTTGATTGTTGTATACTATTAAATCCTAACAATCAAATTATCTACGAATCTAATAAACTTATTTCATTAAGAAATAGTAAAATGTAAATATAAATGTAATCCTAAGTGTCTTACAACAAAGAAATAAATATTCCCACATTTATACCAACAATTCTTGAAAATATTTATGTGTTAAATTATTTATTATAGAATTTTCTTTATGCTAAAATTTTAATTGGAACAAATAAATTATTGGTTAAGATGTGTATAATATTTTTTTACAGACAATTTTTTTTAAATGAACAAAAATATAAAATAATTACAAAAATGTAATTTTTTTTCTCTATATATAAACAATATAAAATTTATAATCAATTATACTAAGCGATTGTACGGGCCTTATATTACCTAGTGGTGATATAAAGATGGAAGTTTTACAAAATTGCTCATATACTCAAGAGCAAGTGAGGTCTATTCAGGTCACGTTGTAAATAGTAAATACCTTAGCTAAACATATTAACGATAGAAGCGAAGTTTCATATTTTTAAGTTTGATTAACTAAAATTATTGTCATGATCAATATTATTTTATGTTGTTTCGTATAAGAGCCACGGAGCTTATCATTGATGATAAATGATAATTATTAGAGACATTAAGACGATAAAATAACACTACCTACAAATACGTTTCTCAATCATTATGTCATGATTTAAAATCATGAGATAAAAAATTTCAAATTTCAAAAACACAATTTATTTGAAAACTAATATTTGAAAGTTGAAAAATTATAAATTATAAATTAAAAATAATAATAATTTATTAATTTAAATTCAAATATTACAATTTGAGCTTGTAAATCTCATATTTTTATTTTCATAATTTTTGTACAAATTTTTTTTAAAGAAAATTTATACTCTACGGTGGTTGAGGGTTTCCATGTGAATTTACTAAGTGATTCTTAGTTTAATAAACATGAATGTATATAGACATTTGGTTTGTTCCTATCTCTAAACTATAGGTAGTAAAATTTTAATTTTCTAAATTTTTTGTTTTTTTAATTTAATATTTGAAAATACTTAAACAACAATTGTTGAATTACATTCTTGTCATTTCGCAGGGCGTGGCGCGCTGGCTCACTCTTAGGCTTTGCTTCTTGGGGCGGCGAGACTAAGCACCTGGTGCGGGGCGACTCTAATTCTAGAATTCAAAAAACAACGGGCTATATAGCGGACGTAAATACAACCTGGCGAGCAAAACGTATCATGTGCAGTAAAAAATAAGCAGTGGCAGAGACAAGCGATTATAGGGAATTACATGCGAGGCGGAGCAAGGCCACCATGATACTAATTTTATAGCTGAAAAACGAAATTAGATGCTAGGCGGAGTTATGACCGGCAAGACCACCAATCAACAACTAAACGGGGCCATACGGCCAATACACATAATTAAAACACATATGGATTTTGACCAACCATCATCCCCAACCACGGGGAAGTGATGCAATGCGCAAGCCTCTAGGAGTAATAAGATGGTGGGGACCCGGGGCCACAGACCTACCATCACATGCAAGCAAAAGAAGTAATATATATCACAAAAGTTCAGAAAGAAAGGAAGTGCAGATGAAGCACTCTTTACGTGGTGTTGAGCCACAGAAGGGACACCTTTCCTCGTCTATGCGTACCTAGGCAAGTAAATACCGCGCCCCCAAAGAAGCGTGGTACCATAGGTGCGAGTATGTAACAATAATTTTAAATGACTTGAAGTCGGGAAAATAGAGTGACAATAGCTGGAAACTAAGAAAAAACAGGGCGGAAGGCGACTAAGTTTAATGCATCGGAATAAACATAGCGTGATAAGGAGGGTAGGGTTCATACACAGCAAATGAGGCGTCTTCTTGTCTATCGATAACTAAAGCAAGTATAAACTTACGACCCCATGCGGAAGGTACAATCGTGGCCTGAGAATAACCCACGCAGGCCCCGTAGCCCTAGTGAGTACACCTCGATATAACATGTAAAGTGAAATGAAACCAAAGGGAGGAACATATATATATACTTGAGGCGGTGAATAGAGTCAGTGGTAGATCGGAGAGCACTGGTCCGGGTATTGGTCCGGATCGCACTTATGCATTAGCAGGACGATAGGAGTCGATCGTCGCGAATGTGGTGGCAGGTATCAGCACGGACATTCTTTATCACTTTGTTTATGTATTGATAGATGGATCTACCTTGTCTTATGTTACCCCATTAGCGGCTCAAGAAGAGTTCGGTATTACGTAGAATCGCTTGACGACCTTTTAGAATGTCTACACCGTAGGTAAGGGGTGAGCATTGGTTTTTCGGTTGGTTTTTTAAATTTCGAATTGGGGTTTTCGGTTTCGATTTTTCATGTAGTGAACCGAACACCGAACCAAACTAATTCGGTTCGGGTATGATTTTTTTTGGGTTAATTAAGAGTTAAAAAATAAATTAAAGGGTTGTTTGAATGTTTAAATTCAAATGCTCAATTTTTTTAATTACAAAATGAGCTACTTTTTAATTAAAAATGAGTTGTTTTTATCTTTTTAAATTCAAAATAGAAAAACAAAGTTATATTTATATATGTTTGAATTCTAAAGTTTAATTCAACTAGCTTAATTTTAACTTTTAAATAAAAATAGCGCGGTCAATTGATTTACATTTAAGTAGTACACACTAACATTTGAATTTTTGATAATAAATTTTCTCATATGTAACTGTCCTTATAACAAAAACCAAAGAAAAAATTAAAGATCTTTTAAGATTTCCATGTCATGGTCCCTAATTTCGCATTTAAATAAATATTATATATTTCATTTTTCTTTCAAAACATATTAATAATAGTAAGAATTTTCTTAACATGCTAAAACTATTATAAAATTTGTTATTTGTAAAAAAAAACTTAAGCAATTGTATAAATTATATAAATAATTCTCTAAATGGACTTTGAGATTTGGGTTGGGGGTAGTATTTTTATTTTTTGAAATTAAGTTATAATTTTTTAAAAATATTTTTAATTATTTAATTAAATTAATATTTATTTGTTTATGAAATTTTAAAATCGAAAACTAAGAAAAATCGAAATTTAAAAAAATCGAAACGGAAACCGAAAAATCGAATTAGCTGGATTCATTTGGTTTTCGATTTTCAATTTTTATGCCCACCCACACCCAGTAGGTGACTTTATCATAGCCAAGAGGGTCTACCAGGGATGCACGGTAGAGGTTGTTGGTCATCGAGACTTTAGAAGATTTGGTAGAACTAGAGATAATTGATTTTGATGCAATTATGGGTATGGATTAGTGGTGCCATGCTATGCCAATGTTGAATGTTGGCCCAAGGCGTCAATTCCACTTTTTTGGGGAGGTTGTACGGAATTGGAAAGGTTGTGCGGCTTATTATTCCAAAAGGTATGTTTATTTCCTATTTATTTCGGCGAAAATTGATAACAAAAGGATGATTTATCATATTGTCGGAGTTCGGGATGTCAGCGGAGTCTCCAGCTCTTGGTCAGAGAAATTCATTAATTGATAGATTTTCCTTATGTATTCTGGGATGAGCTACCCTGCGATTTCCCAGATAGAAAGAATTGACTTTTTGCATTAATTATTGTAATTGCTACGGCCATATATATTCCTGCACATCTTAGAATGACTCTCCGGGCTGGAAGGAGTGAAGGAGCAGTTGAAAGATGCGGTAGATAAGGGCTTCATCGGAAGCGCGTACTTTCTGCAGTGGGGAGCACCAGTCCTATTGTGAGAAGAAGGATGGCTCCTCGGTATGTAAAATTATCGGCAGGTGAATAAAGTTACTATCAAGAATAAATACCCTCTTCCCGAGAATAGATGGCTTGTTTGGCCAGGTTGCGAGGGCAAAGTATTTTCAATCGACTTAAGAGTCGGGGTACCGTCGGGTTCGGGTTCGCAAGAGGATGCAACCGCTTTTAAGACCGGGTATGGTCACTTTGAATTTTAGGTCATGTCCTTTGGTAGACGAATGCTACAGCGATGTTCATGGACTTGATGAACCAGCATCTTGGTAGTATCACAGGCTTTGTTGTGATAGTATTTATTGATGATATTACGGTATATTCCGTTCGGGAGCGGATCATCGGGATCGCTATGAGCAACCAACTTTCGAGAATCGCCAAGCGTATGCGAAGAAATTTTCATCTTAATTTTGGTTGAATTGATAGCCTTTTGGGCCACGTTGTGTCGGATCTTGCGACTGGGTGACACCCAGGAGTTGGCAGTAAAAGCAGCCCGGCTCGAGCCACCACCCAGATTAGGAGTTCTGCGTTTCCTGAAATAGCCAAATGGGTGTCTGAAGAAGGTTGTTGAAGGAAGATTTTCCCTTTTCCATAGCGTCTTTTTGACCAGGAGTTAACTGAAAGCATTTAATTTCACTGGCTGGCAGCGTGGAAGCAGGCTTTCGGGGTGAAAAAGCAGCCCGACCTCGACACTAGTATTAGCCTTGCCGGAAAGGATCGGGAGGGTTATGCGGTGTATTGCGATGCTGTTTGTCGGGTTAGGATGTGTTACGATGCGGCATGGTAAAGTAATTGCTACGCTTTGGGTCATTGAGGAACGTGAAGAACCTTTTTACCATATTTGGAGTTGAGCAGCGGTGGTTCAATGCGTTGAAATTTATTGGTGCCTATCTTGTAAAGTTCAGTGTGGTATTTTCACAGTGTAAAGAATACAAAATTAATTTCTGAAGAGTTGAATCTCACAATGGCATATTTAGTTAGAAGCTGATGAAAGACATGATGTAAATATCTTATACCACCCGGGGAAAGCCAATGTTGTAGCCGATGCCCTCATTCGCAGTAAATCTATGGGGATTTATTTTGAAGCTAGTAGATGACTGGGATAATTGCATCAGGTTAGCCGGTTTTGCCATGTATGGTGATTTGAGACGGTGGGCATTGGTGAATACGGCAGTGTCGTTATTAGTTGTGGAAGTGAAAGAATGACGATGCGAAGACCACAGCTTGGTTCAACTCGAGAGATAAGGTTCGGCGGGAGATTACGGGTTTCCAAATAGCAGAAAGACGGAGTTTTAAGATATAGAATAGCCTTTGTGTTCACAGGCAGAGACGGACTTCACCAATAAATCATGGGCGAGTGCACATTATTCACGATTACTCTCGCCCGTCCGGGTTCAACAAAAGTGTATCATGATATAAGAAAATTGGTGTGGGAAATAAAAGGAAATAGCGGAATTTTGTGGCTGTGCCACCAGAAATTGCCCGGCAATTGGCCAGAACATCGGCTTGTGGATTGGCTGCAAAAAGAGGTAACAATGTATATTCAGGAAATGTGAGGCAATTAATATGTGGATTTGTGGCAGATTTACCTCGTACAGTGTAAGTGGTTCAAATCGGGTGATTATTCTTAAGTTAATGAAATCGACTCGAAACTCACGCCGGTCGGGACCACGCTTCTCAGTGAGGTTATGTTGAGCTTTATATCGGGAGATAATTAGATTACATGGTGTCCCAGTATCTATCATTTACGATAGGAGCACAATTAGCAACTAGGTTAGCAGTCTTTCGAGGAGGATTTGGGAGCAAGGTTTGAAGGACTTTACTGATTTCTTAAGAGTGAGAAGCGGGATGTTGGTGAAAAGGAAGTTGAGTTCAAGTTTGGAGCACATGGCATGGCCCAAGAGTCAGAGGCCTCTTAGTGCAGGCATTCCACCTCGGACGGATGGGCGGGCGAACGTCTGATTCGAGCTCGAGGATATATTACGGTGTGCGTGAGCTTTGAAGGCATTGGGAGAGCCGTTGCTATTGGGTTTCCTACAATAACAATTACCATTAATGTTAGATGGCGCCTTAGGAAACTTTATACGGGCGAAAATATAGGTCCCTAGTTGGTTGGTTCGAGTTAGAGAGCCCGGGGTTAATTGGGGTGGTCCTAATTTACCGGTCTGAGAAAACAAATCTTATCGAACGTCTGGCTTCCAGTCGCACGAAATCTTATACACATGTACATGCAGAAATGTGGAGTTAGTGTAGGTATTTGGGTATTCCTTAAAATCTATGACAGAAATAGGGACTGGCAAAAGGGTAGCTGTTTGAGGTTTATTGGGCCGTATCGAATACTGGAGAATAGGTCGGAGTGGCATACGAGCTAGAGTTTGCCTTTAGAGTTAGAATCTGTTCATCTTATCTTCCATGTGTCGATGCAGGCATGGGGAGCCATCACAGTTGTGCTAGTCGAGGATGTCAGAATCACAGAGGAATTAGCCTATGAAGAGGTTCGAATAGCTATATTAGATCGACGAGGTTAGCGATTGAGGACTAAGGATGTTGCTTACATTAGGTACTATGGAGAAGAAAGAATAGAGAGGAAATGACTTGGGAAGCCGGGGCGACATGAAATCCGGACATCCTCGACATTGCCGAGACTTAGTCAGTTCTGTTGTTAGGTAAGTTATTGATTCAATCTTTGTTTCATGATTTTTTGTTATATATATTACTCGATTGACTCAGGCTTATTGTGAAAATAGTTGTGATAGTATATGAAGTGCATGTCTTGGACTTTTACGCGTTTGGGATTTTGGATAGATCCGTATTACGGGAGACTGAGGCACTCAGGATAAGTAGTTATAAGAGTTAGAGTTAATACAGCAGAAGTCTTAGGCTCGGTCCCGGCTCGGTCGGTTAATCTGTAAGGGCGCGGGTGCTTGTCATGCCTCCCAAGGTCTGGGCGTGACAATAATAATATTTTACCAATCATTGAGTAAAAACCAAATTAAATATCTAACAAAATAATAATATTTTTATCATCACGCGAACATATTCACTAATTAAAATATAAAAACAAAAAAGCAAAAAGTAAATAAACAGGTAAAAAAATAATTTGCAAAATTTAAACAAATTAAATTAATATTTTATTATTTATTAATCAAAACTAAGTGAATATCTAATTAAATATATTTGAAAATCATATCATATCATATTATACTAAATAGAAAGTCCCACATGCCGGTCAATCAAATATTGAGCGATTATTTTACTCTGTTTAGCAAATACTCTTATAATATTTTTTGGCCCCAAGAGTAAATAATCTCATTATATATATATATTCATATTTCAATACGGTTATTAAATTATAAAAGTGAAAAATTATGAAATAAAATAAATGACTAAAATACCTATAAGATATTAAACTTGTTATTTTGTAACTAAATAGTATTTTTCAAAATATTTTAGTAGAAAACATAGATATAAATCATAAAAAATAACAAATATATGTAATGTAAATTAAATGAAAACGTTGAATTCTCTATTATGGCAACTGTATAGATTTTTTATTTAATTGCAATAGTCTAATATCTATTCTTAATGTATATTTCTTTTTAGTACGTAAATATTATTGAAACGAGTTTAAATTGAAGAAGCAAAATGATAATTGACTTTTAAGCTTGAGGTTCAACTTTTATATAATATCGATGTGTGTATAAATTAGGCAAATGATATGTCTGCAGGGTACAACCAATACATCGCGGATATCTAATTTCTGATCTGATTAAACCACCTAACGAATGAAGTGAAGAAGAACACAAAACTAACAAAAGGACAAATAATCTTCCCGATTTTATATTTGAAAGAAATAAAAAAAGGTATCTTGACCATGAAAAAAAATATATAATCAAGCGTGGTGAAGTATAAGCAAAGGTTTGTATTCAAAAGAGTGCGTCATGTAAAAATTATTACAAAATTTTATTCATATTTAAGATAAATTATGTGAAATTGTCACAATTTTGTGATGAATATGTTCAATATCCATAAAACATTCTGTATTATAACTGAAAAAAAAAGTAAAAAAGAATAACTTCAAATTCTCATCAAACAATAATTAAGGAGTTGTTTGGTTGCTAGCTAATCAGCGAAAAAATTAATTCATATTTTAAAATTAATATATATATATATATATAGAGAGAGAGTTAATATTATGTTTAATAATTTCTTTAGTTATTTTAAATAAAATTCAAACATATTAATATTATATTTATATATAAAACTTACTGTAGATAAGTTACCGTTATGACAACGAATAATAACTTTAATTTTGAAAGTGACGTCATTACTAGTACCAAAAAAAAGGCGATTTTATAATTGGTGTTACATCATCCTGCACAGTTAAGCTGTCGGTAAACCCCAAGTAGCAGTGTGGATTGAGGGACCACAATTATTTACTTAAATTGAGTAATCATATTTATTTAAATAGCAAGCCAATCAGCCTGTTCCTCTCTCTCTTTTTTAACTTGGACTATTTTAAACTTTTCATGCTAATATTTTAATTGGGAGTACACTTTAATCAAATTCTGCTTTGTTTTACTTTTTGTCGGTCCCTAAACATAGTAGTTAAAAAGATGTTTATTTAATTATTCATATGATTTTAGAGAAATTTATAATTAAGTAGGTAATTTGTAAGTAGCTTGCACAGTTTGTTTCTTGAAAAATTTGTATTATTTTCTGAAGCTTTCAATCAGGTAGTTAACTTGCCAATAGCTCAAGGTGACAGTTAGCAAATAGCTAAGTAACTTCTAAAATCTTGCATACAACAGCTTCTTGAAAAACTTGTAACAGCATGTGTTTTGCAGAAAAAACAGATGAGTCTCGGCGGGCGTGCCAAAATGCCTTAGATGCGTAAATAAAAGCATAGATCTATAAAGCATAAGCGCCAGAATTTGGGGCATAAGTTTTGGGGGTAAAGCGTGGTTTAGGGCATTAAATTTGTTTTTATTATTTAAAAGTATTATTTTATAAATAATATTTTTATTACTGGTATAATGATATTTATACTTTATGCTATCTATTTTCATACTATAGTCGTTTTTTTTTCTAGAATATATCAATAATTAAAACAACAAAAAAAATAATGTGTAAATATTTTTGGTGATTAATATTTATAAAAATGATAGAATAGAGATTTCACTTAGTCTTCAATATGCGACAAACTTTATTTATATTTTTATATAGTTTTTACAATATTTATTCTTATCCTTCTTTAATATATATATAAAAGCAATAATCAATAAATATTAATTGAGTGAGAAGAGCTACGGGAGATCGATTATCTATTATTATCATTTTTATTGTTGTTATCTTTCTTTAATAATAACTATAATATTGGGATTTCTTTGAATTTATTTGCGGAATTGTTAAAAATATTATTTTTACTTATTTTCTTAGTAATAAAATTATAAAATCGAAAATATATATATGAGATATACGTTAGTAGATGTGGAACTTACGCCCCCGTATCTCGGGGCTTACACCTCATATACACCCCCTGCCTTTAAAACAAGTAACAACAACACTTTTTTCCTATATGAGGAGAATTCATCGATTCGTTTATCGTGACGAAGGTAAAATATAATATCTCTCTTCTTATCTTGTTTTATTTATTATATTTTATGACATACAATAATTTAACTGTTACATCAATTACATCTACATTATTTTTTTAAATATTTCACTTATTATAAGCAATTATTTTTAAAAAATATATAGGTGATGATTGACTTGATTATTTTATACGTAATTATATAAATAATAAACATTACTACAGTGGATCTTTTAACAGATCGTTCCTCTATTAAATATTATTAGTGTTTGCTTCTTGTTGTACTTTTATTTGAATTTTCTTATTTAATTAGAACAAAAAATTTTAAACAATTTTCCCTTTAAGTAAAATTAATTTTTTTATGAAAGAAAAAGCTTTGAACTTTATAAATTAATGATATTTCCTTCTCACTTTATAACACCATTCACAATGTAAATCCTTTAGGATTGGAGAATCATGTTTAGAAGTTAAAAATATTCTTTTAATGTTTGATAGCTTTTAAAAAAAAAATATTTGTGTACATTTCCTTTCATATAAATATAGTCATATGGATTAATTAATCAAACCACGTAATAATATTTTCTTTATTAATATTCTCATGACATTTGATTATTTTAATACAAATAAATATTTCCTTATTCAACCGATTATTATTTGGCTAATTACTATTAATTTCTAAACCAAATATCAATGAGGTTTATATCTTCTAAACCCGATATCAAATGAAAGTAGCTACTCCTATTAGATAAAACGAAACTAATTAAGGTAGAATTTTATGAAAAAGCCAATATTATTAAAAAAAATATATTATAAAATTTAAATTTTAAATTATTCAGATTCTTGTAGTAAATGATCTTTTGTCATTCATAATTTATGTGTAGATGAGCAAAAAGAATCTTATCATCATCATTCTGGTATAGTGGCCACAAAATTACAATCATTAGCTTATCTTTTCGATCTCTGGAAAAAGAAGATATCATCTTAGATCTATTGGGTCCATATGGTGCTGCCTTGCTAATTTGCTACTCTATTTAATAAATAGATTGCGTAATTGAGAATAGATATTAGATATTGAGAGATTTTCTTTTTTGAAAGTACCTCCTTCATGCTTTAAGTATCTATCATTTTTGATCTTATATAATCTTTTAACAAAAATTAATTAAAGAGATTTTTGATTTACATATTTAAATTATAATTTTATTAAATATTTACTCAAATTATATATTATTTTTATAAATGCGTACACAATTGTCAAGCCCATCTTCACACCATATCAATACAGAGGTAATTAATAATCATCATTACTAACAATAAAATATTTAGACTGTTAAATGCAACTAATTAATTAAGAAAATGCAGTTGATTGATGATTCTAATTTCCATAATTGGAGAAGTTGATAATGACATATCCAAGACACTAGTTGTTACTTATTTAAAATGGATATTGACAAATTGCATGAAGGGTCTTAGTCAATAGAAAATGGATCGTCTAATGTTAGTACAAGTATAAAATAAATATATAAACATAAGGGGAACACAATATTTTATCTTATTGATTTTTATTCCATGAGTGGTCAATTTTGGTTTCTTTTATAGGAGCTAATTATATGATTCAGAAATGGCAGTTTTTCAGGCTGTCATTGTCCTTCCAAACACTCCGTTAAAACGCAGTTTCGTTTATTGATACACTATGAATTCTTTTTCCGTATTTTTTATAAAAAAAAAAAGATCGTTCAAAAATTATATTAGTGTACATATAAAACAAAACTAACTTTTTGATATATTTAAATTATTAAATTTCTTTGATTTAAGTTGTAATTTTAGTACTAATTAATTGGCAAAGGAGGTTTAGAAAGTTACATTAAATTATATGATTCCAATTCTGAAGCGTAACATTCTTAATAATTTTTAGTCATTATGCAAGTCTAGGTCACTTAAATTTTATAAACTGCTTTAAAACACAAATCAGATTTAAAATGCTAATTCAATAATCGCCTTAAAACCTTTCTGCGCAAGTAGGATGACTTGGGTTTGATTCATGGCCACTTTTATTTTTTTGTGATTTTTAAAAAAAAATATGTAATTAAAAGCATGCGAGATTCGAAAGGTGCGAGATCATCAATCCGAACTAGGAGTTGCGCTAATTTTTTTTTTAAATTTATATATAGCCGAGATACGTTAGGTTTACGTGTATTTAATGACGATGAAGAGGATGAGAGCAGAGAGAATGATTTGGGGTTATTTGTAGAGTGGACCATGCAATACCATATGAGATAAATCCTCAAGAAAAAGACCTTTTTTGAATAAACCAATTCATTTGGGACCTGCGAGATCCGCTCTTTTTCTGTTCAAAGATCAGCCCCTTGGCTTTGTGTTTCCACATCGAGAGAATTGTTGCGGATAGAGATGTCAAAGGAGCTTCTTACTTCCCAAACAGATCCTCCCACATCCATAAATAAACGGTTTATCAAGAATACGCAGAAAAGCACTTAGGTATTGATTAATCGTTAGAGGCGCTTGGTGTAATTCATTCATCTAATGGATCTTTCCGTTCTAATATATATCGAGAGTTGTGTTATCAATCCCATTCTATCTAGCGGGCAGCTATTGGATCAATGACAAAAACATTGTTGGTAAAGTGTTTAGGATGATATGATTGGATTCATGTAACAGGGAGAAAATTTCCATTCTAGTGGCCGGGCGGAAAGATATGTGGCCGTGAAAGAGGGATTAAGTGGAACGAAATTGACTAGGTGGTAAAGTCGTGGAAAACGCTTGTTTCCTATATTTTGGACCTTAGCTCCATGGAAGTATATGTTATTCTTTGAAACACGGAAGGGTGAAAATCTTAGATCAAACACTATGTATGGATGATATAGACACTAAACAAACAAGAATTAACAGCAATGACTTAATGGAGTTGGATATTGACAGAAACCACAGGTTACTCTTTCGGATAGGCCACGAAAGGAGAAGGAAGGCGAAATGCCAACGAGGGCGTCTATTATGTTGAATTTACCCACGATAGTCCCCATTTTGGGAACGTCCAGTCTAAATCCTTGAATGGGTCGGTTGTCGATCTTTTGGGTTACGGGCGACATTTTACCAAGGTTTCTAATGCGCCCTTGTGTGATTCCTAATGACATATACTCGGTGGGTGCGAGCGAGCGATTTTAAGCGGACTCCCCATTCATTGGATAGAGAAAATCACCAAGATTTCGCGATCCGCTACGGTATTCAATTCCAAGAGCTCGGATCGAATCGGTATTGAGGTGTCACCCAACACTATTTCAACTAATGCGCAAACACCTTTGATGGTGACCCCGTTATCTTGAAATTCTTAGTCAAGTCTTCAATTGTCATAGTTATTACGTATGGTACTACGAAAGACTCCGTTCTTTCGTATGTTTTACAATGATTAAAAAATATTAGGTATCTAAGTGTTTATATCCAAAACTAACCCATTATTATGATTAAGTGAGTTAATATAAAAAGTATAAATATTAATAAATTATAGTTTTCTTATATAATTTTTTTTATTGTTATGCACCGAGACATACAAACTACATAATCACACACGTATTCTCAATAAAAACCTAAGGAGATTACAATACCGTTGAACAATATACATATGCAAAGTTATAATATAAAAATAATTGTCAGATAGCACGATATTCTGATCTCCAATATTTTAAATCGACATCATCTAACTATGAATTAGTATTTAAAAAATACTACAAATGTCAAACAAACCAGTAGAAATTGTCAAAAGATTTAAAGTTGAAAAGAACAAATAGATGCAATAAATACTCATTTGCATCAACTGTACATTTAACAAAATAATTAACTTCGAAATTAATAAATTAAAATAAAAATATATTATTTTTTTTGTTTTTTAATTTTATGATAATTAAGTGTTAAAAAAGCATACATATAAAACATATATTTTTACATTATTACCTATATCTTCGATAATTTGGTAAAAATATTCGAGTTTGTTTTGCTGTTTTGCACGGTAGATACAAAATAATAATATAATTGCACATGAATGTATATGCTCGTGTTCACTCATTTAAGAAAAAACCAAAAATTATTGTGCACTATATTCTGATCTCTATTATTTGGATTGAGATAACATTATACATTACGTAGTATTTCTTTTGATTTTTTGGGTGAGTTACGTAAGGAATATAATAATACTATGGCCAGCCCTTCTTATTAAACAAATCAGATTTCAGCAAACAGAAATTTCAAGAAGATCTAAGGAGTTAAAAAAGAAAAGGAAAAAAGAACAAAATAAGATAATTAATTATTTAAAATAAAAAATTTTTAAATTTAAAAAATTAGCCTTTTCAGTATTTTTAATCCATTGATGTTTTTTTATATTTGTCTTTATTTATTTATTAATTTAATATAAATAGTGCAGTAATAAATTATTACGGGGATACATTAAGCCTATATAATTTACATATTCCTAAAAAGTGGTTACCCTTTGGTAGCAGCAAAAGAATGGATTCTTATCCTTTCTACGGACTGCAGTCTGAATTTTTATTTTTTTTTTTTTAACAAATATACATTAATTCAATAAATAAATGCGTCTTACGGCACTGCAGTCTAAATTTTTTATTTTTTATAAATATACATTGAAATTCAATAAATAATCATCTGTAAGCGGCGGAAGCCACCCGCCCGTTCATAATTCTTCCAGAAAGCTCTTCCAAAGCGGAAAAAGAAGAAAAAAAGAAGAAGATGAGAATCTTCCAAATTTCACTTTTAAACCACGCAATAATTCTCTCTTTTTCTTTTTGGCTGAATAAAAGCTGGGTAGTGGTGAAGAAAGAGGACCATGTATTAGCTAGCTGCAAGAGGCGTTGGTCTCCCATTGGTTGCCGCCTAATGGCTGCACAGATTGTTTTGGAATTCTGCCTGGACTTGCCAGAATAATTTAATTTTATTAATTTGAGGAGAGATTGATTTAATATTAGTGTTTTCACGTGTAATTTTAATTTTAAAAAGTTATATAAAAAAACATGTAAATTTGATGAAAATATCAAAAAGAATTTTAAGTTTTCAATCAAAGAAGTAAAAGTGAGATTTCAGCGGCGGTGATTGTTGTTGTTGGTTAATTATTTTAAGAATAAGTAGTAGATGGAATTAGATTTGGGGTCATTCTGGCCGTCAATCAAGAAGATAAATAATAAATAAATATTTTTTTATTTATTTGATTTAAATTAAAGATTTAAAAATATAACAGTTAGGACTCTTTTTAAATCGTTATCATGAAACTCTTAAATAAGACTCATACGCGTTTTAAATGTTTGGTATCTTAAATAGGGAGTCATACACAATGTAATTCTTATTTATATACATGTGTGATTACATTAATTATTAGTGAAATAATATGATGATCTGTAGGTTAGATGTTTGATTTAATTCTTCGTTAACACTAAAACCAAGTTAATTTTTGTTTTCCTATTCCATGCTGCGTCCTCACTTTGTTAAAATCGTTTAACGGCAATAGTACAACTTAATATATACTCCGCCGTTTTAAGCGAATATGCAGACATTAACAGAGATAGGGTCTGGTTCCTGGACACAAAAAATTCAACGGGGGCTATACGAAAGCTAGGTTTGCACAGCCAATGTTGGTCAGGCCTGTGGAAACTTCATCCCGTCTTCGTCATGGGGCGGCATGCCACTCCTTGGGTGACGTAAACCCACCACTTCCCGGTGGGCAACACGATTACCAACCCGGGGCGGCGAGGACGCTCGTGGGGGCCCTCGCGCCACAGCAAGTGCCAACAAGCAAATAGCACATATAAATAGCAAGCATGTATAGCTAGAAAAGATTATAAAATGCGTTCTTATTCGATCTTTACGTACTATGCGATTCTTTATGATTATACGATTACGAAATCTTTCTTTAACCGTTGGCTAATGCCCATGAGGATACTATACGTACGACCTTTGTCTTGTAATACTCTCATATGTACGGATGGCTAGTACGCAGCATAAGCGTACGAATAGCTGATCGCGCCATATCTTTTGGCCTGTCTGTCGATTTCACTTTACTACTTTTATTAAATGTTTGTTTCTTTTATTCTATCTTTGCTTGCTAATCATACAATAGGCTATGCGAATGCAGGATGCTAACTAGCCCTTTGACGCATCTTTACTAACTTTCGGGCGAATATGATGCGGCAATGCAGGCAGAATGCACTAGACTTGCACTCGATTCTCGACATTCAACTCAGGAGTTTCAAATACGAGTTTACTATGATTCACATAGCTAAAACACACTAACTTGCCGAAGAAACAAACTCTCCACAATACCTTAACCTCGAGTTATCAAATTGTCGGACGAGGCTCGATCAGCACTCCCGGCTATTTCTCCCAAGCTGATTCATATATACATCAATTAATACTAAATACAACATTATTCGGACGACGTCACTTTCGATATAGTATAGCCTAAACTTAGGCTTATCGGCAGTCGAAAACTTCCGCTATTTTCGAAGTCCGGAAAGGGAGAAGTATTCACTTTACGGCTAGGAGCACATAGACACTAGTTTGGAGCAATTCTACTTACCTTAGTCCGGTAGCTCGGCTTGATTCGTCGGCCGTATTTAAGCAAAACAAAAATTGTAGGAATGCTCCACGCTGCTAAATACTCGGTACACGAGGTTAATTTGAGTTTGGACCGCGTTTGGCGTGAATTGATGAAATTATCAAAGACTCGTCTCCCTCGATATAGCGACTCTTTCTGGAATTTATGATATGCTAAAGGAATAAATCAAAGTGGGGACTTTATATAAGTTGGACTTATAGTCGCATTCGGGGAATACGATTTATAAGTCGCATTCCTGGAATGCGATTTATAAGTTGCATTTACGGAATGCAATTTATAAGTCGCATTTTGCTAACAAACCTTCGACTTAACACATCCGATCTACAGGGCCTTTTCACACGCGCCGACTTAGCGCTTGTCCGATCTTTCCCCGGGCCTTTTTCTAACATGTATGGCTTTCAAATACTCTTAACCAATACGCGAATAGGCCATCTAGGTGTCGGAAATTTACGGGGTGTAACATGTGGGTACTTAATCATATTTCAAATCACATTTTTATCTAATGAGATATATCATGGACCTCAACCACATATATTCTCGGCTTGCTTTATGAATAGTTATTATCTTAGCATGATTTGATGAAGTGGCTACGAGAGATTGCTTTGTAGATCTCCAAGATATGACAGTACCTCTACATATGAACACGTAGCCAGTTTGAGATCGAGCTTTGTGTGGGTCAAATAAATACCCCGCATCAGCATAACCAACAAGATCGAGACTGCAATTGTTAGAATAATATAAGCTCATATCGGTAGTCTCTTTTAGATACCACATTATGTGTTTGATCTCATTCCAATGTCTCCTAGTAGGAGTAGAACTATATCTTGCTAACAAATTAACCGAAAAAGATTATATCAGGCCTTGTAGTGTTAGCAAGATACATTAGTGCACCAATTCCACTAAGATATCGTAATTCAAGACCAAGAATTTCCTCGTTCTTTTAAATTTTTCAAAGATTTTCATATATACTTCAATCTATCTAGACATGAAAATAATTTCATTATACGCATATCAAGTTTTTTATTATTGTCATACTTATGAATAACCTCAAAATAATTGCATCCACCACAAGAGGACCTCTCCATATAATAATGTCAGGATTTGTGAAAAATCTTTATGCCACAAGAATTCATTTATACCCACTGACATTATACTTGAATTGCATATTTTTATTTGGCCAATCATTTATCTGTCCATACTTTTTGACAAATTTGAATTCAAGATTCTCGTCAACATTTATAATATTGAGTGCTACATTATATCAAATGTATCGTCGACGATCATTTTGATATCAGTTCTAATGTGACATAACTTATTGGGATCTCTTCATTTTTCATCATTTTCAGGTATCTGAACCTTTGCCAAGGTTTTATGAAGTGTTATGTCGTGTTAAAACACTTGCCTCATCATTATGACCATCTTAGTCATTTGCTCCTCTCCTTCTTCAAGGAGTTTTATATTTGGAACCGTTTGGTCTATCATGCTTCAAGCGTCTCATAGACCTTATCCTTCAAGGACCTTTTATTGGAGCATTTGCAACTACATCTAGCAATTGATTTGCAATATTTTGCAAGTGAATTATCTCTTGAATTTTTTAAGTTCACATTTTTTTCGAGGATCTAGATAATTCATCCCATACTCAATTTTGAGTTGTTAATCACTTTTTTCCCTAATATTGGAAAAACTAACATTTACCCCTCAATCCCATTTGGGGACCCATCTTTAGGCGTTGTGGTGGAGCAATTGAGTCATATACTGCACATTCAAATTTTTAGATGGAATTATTTGGTTCATGTGTTATGCCCCGTAAGTTTCTAATGTTTAGATGGCCTATTCGAACGTTGGTTAAGAGTTTTAGAGGGTAATGCGTACGAGAAATGGCCCGGGAAAAGGTCGAACGAGCACGGAGCCGGGACCGTGCGGGAGAAGGCCGAACCAGCTGCCCAAAGGGGCAACATGGCACGGACCCTCCTTGGTGCGTTGGGCTCCGTGGCACGGCCAAAAATTGGCGCGATAGGGTCCGTGCCACGGACCCCTGCCTACCGCCTCAAGTATATATAAGTCTCAACCTTTGATTTCATTTCATATATATATATACGGCCAGAGAGGAAACCAACATAGAAAACAAGTATATTTCTTCCGTTTACGCTACGAAACGCTGCCCGAATTCAAATTAACTTCGGGTATTGAAGTTTAAGGCTGCAGTGAGCATTACCAGGTAGTTAGTTTCGTGAAATTCGCCCGACGAATCGTCGCTCCGCCGAGCCAAAGTTTTTAGAATTGCGCAAAACTAATTTCTATGCGATCACCGGCTTAAAGTAAGCATTTCTCCCGTCTGGACTTTCGAGAATTTACGAATTTTCGACTGTGTTTCGTCAAGTTGAAATATAGTTAATAGTTATATATAAAGTTATCGTTTTCTTCGAATTTAGTACTGAAATTAGCCTCATTCTTCCAATAATACGATTGCAGTTGAGAAGAGCAGTTGAATACGAGCAGAAACTTGCCAGTTAATCAGTAATCGGCGAACGAGGTATGTTAAGGCAAATTCCCTTGACAAGTTAGTTCCTATAGCATTATAACTCAGTCTAAATCTCAGTAAGAGACTCAGAAGTACGTTAATCATGATTAGTTGTTGTTATTAGCTGAGATCAGTATTCCATGTTAGTTTGGGATGGAGCATTCCTGCATAGCCTTCATGACCGACCCCAGGGTTATTAGCTGTGTCGTCGCCTGCCAGGGAAGAGATGACGTCGCTTTACGGAGCAGTGTGCCGTCCGCCAGGGACGAAGATGGGGTCCCAGATCCTCATATATCGTGGTTAGCTTTGTACACCCCATCGAGCCTGGTGCTTGAGGTGCAAATATCAGGAGTCCACTAGACTTAGACACAGCTACAGTCAGGGGCCAAGCGGGCTCAGTTGCAGACCCAGGGGACCGGTAGGACAGCTATAGCTACTAGTTGACCCAGTACGACCTTGATAGGGGTATATAGATTTAAGTGTACTCACCAGGGCTTATAGGGGCCCCAGGTGGGTTATTCCGTGTTGGTTGTACGTTCCGGCTTATGGGGGCCAGGTAAGGTTTTTGCTTGCTTTAGTTATTAATAAATTAGATAGTAAGAAGTTCTATTACTCAGGTGTGATCTCTACCTCTTCATTTCAGTTAGCAAGACTCATTGTATCCATATGAATTTCAGCATCCAACACCCATGAAAGGTAGTTCTTGCCAAACTTTGAAGGAAAACGAAATCAAGTTTCGTAAGGTTAGCCATATTAAAAGAACGAGAAAAATAATACCTTCGCCTTCAAATTTTGAGACGGTAGAGTCGTAGAGCAACAATATCACCAAAGGAATATCATTCCTGTAGTTAAGTAATACATCTTTCGAAAAAGAAATTTTAATTTTTCTTACCTCAGATCTTTCAAAGTGAGTGCTCAAGGCAGAGACTCGTGTTGATAACGTGTTATGAAATAATAAAGAAAGAACAAGAATATTATAGCGAAAGAGAGAAGGAGAGAAGTTCTTATTTCTCTTGATGGGATGAAAAACAATGAAGCAGAACCCCTCTATTTATAGGGATAATTTCTCCTAACTTTTCTCCAAAAGATAGACTTTCACTATAATATAAATACACACATTTACTACAATATAAATAATTTTACAGACATTCACTATGATACAAATACATTTATAACATAGTTCAACTTTTTCAAGACATTTATTAAAGATAAGTGAGTAAAAATATATTTTTCTTCTCTAGGAATAAATAATTTTTTAAGGAGTGTGTCCAAGCTAAAAACACTTTTTATTTTGAAATTGGAGTGTATCATTTTTTTTTCTCGTTTAAGACCTTGCCTTTGGGGGTGTATTAAAAAAGATTGATGTTATTGTAGCCCTTGCCTTTTGTGATCTTTTGGCAGAAATTTAGAGATATTTTGTTTGCATTATTTAGGGAGCCACGACATTGGTTGTCACCCAGAAAATTCCAACAACTGCAGTTTTACTCCCAGTGGTTATTCACTTGTATAGTAACATTTTTGCAATCAGACAACCTTGTCAATCTCCAAATTATATGTCTGCATAGGTACAGCCGTGATGCTGCGCACCGTCATACTTCTATAATTAAAATATCAGGTGTTTACATTAAAGTAATACAACTTATCATTATTAAATAATTTAACAAAATAAGTACATACTTTAATTAACTATATATAAGTAATAATTGTATATTTTAAATATATGTTATGCATTTAATAATTTGATGTAATATATCACTCGTGACGACAGATGAATTTCTACCTTTTTCAATTTGTAGCAACACTATGTCAATATTGGAGGCACATGAACAGAATAATAACGAACGCAGTTCCAAACATAACAAGTGATTTTTTACTATAATTTCGTTTCTTTCTTTTGGATGAAGCAATCTAATTAAATGCAATAAGCCAAATATATGTAAATGATAATAAGAAATTTATAAATCAGAAACAAAGTTAAAGAACTAAAGTTTTTTTAAAAAAATACAATAAACTAAGTTCCAGTCCGGTACTATTTCCTTGAGTAATGTTCAATGACCTATTAGGTTCATGGAACGCGAATCATAAAATAATTTATGATTGAGATTATTTCAAATATTACACGTAACGGAAGAAACAAAAATGATAGAAGTGATGCTAACGGGATCCGTTAAAAACTCACATACATTTCTTCTTCTTCTTCTTCTTTTATGTTAAATGAAATGTGAGTTAGTTTCTTCCTTTTAAGTACATACAGAAGTTAGGGATGATAATTGAGGCGGAGCGGGGCAGAATATAAGTAATATGCGTTTTTTGCCTGTGAAAAAACGATACTCATCCATTGAAATTGGACTTTAGCCAACAAATTATAAAACATAAACTTTCACTCCTCACTAGGTAAGAATAACACTAAACCAAACTAAGACGTACCGAAAAAGAAATATTTAGTAGTAATACTTTTAATAAGTCTATTATGGGCATGTACGTTTTAGAAAATAAAAACTCATTTAGGAGTTGTAGTAGTGTACTTAAATT
>JACEIK010000145.1:98628-112993 GCA_018107945.1 Datura stramonium | reverse complement strand
CATGTAAAGATTGACCTACCAGAGATAATAATTTAGGAAAAATTTCGAGGGGTGTTTGTTGGGGCAAAATTGGATCAAGTTCAGAAATGACTTTAAGATGGATTGGTCTTGATATTTTATTCTGCATAAATAAAATAATCTCCATAAAGGGTGGTCTTGATTTTTAGGCCTCACTTAACAATTTTTTTGAAAAATAGCTTCTGCTTCACAAAATGCTAACTTTTACCCATAAGCCAGATGTTTAGAATATTTTAAGAAAACACTCAATTGACCAAAAGTTCTACTAACTTTTGATCATCTCAGGAAAAAAGATAAGTCTTTTTTTTTAATTGAATCATCAACGATTAACATTTTTTTTATGAGATGGAGACAAAAGTAAGAACTTAAGTATGTTGCCCATCAAACATAAGTTCTAGCATTTGCCCATAAGAAAGACGTTCAAGATATTTTAAGATAGTGAACCTACTCAATCATCTAGAAGTTATTCTTATAGCAAGTTTAGAACTTAGATATGTTGCCCCATTAGTCATAGATTCTAACTTTTTCCCATAAAGCCGATGCTCAGGATGTTTCAAAAAAAGTGAACATGTTCAATTGACCACAAATTTTGCCTTATGGCAGATGAGAACTTATGCGTAGTGGAAAACATAAATTTTTTCAAGTTAAAGTCATTTTAAAAAATATTATTAGGCGAGAAAAAAATTCAAGATCGAACACTTCGGGGGATACTAGGCGTAATTTGAGCAAAATTATTATCTACTTTGGTCCATGTTTCCTATTCTTACTCGAAGAGGTCTAATTTGTACACAGTTAGAAAATTTTAACTTTTTATTCAGCACCCATTCCACCCTTTTCTTCAAACGACTTCTTCAAAAGTTCATCTTCCTTCTTCGAAATTTCAGTCAGTCATTAATGCTCTTTTTATGTGCTTTATTTTTCATTTGAAGTAAGCTTCTTGTTCTCTTTTATCAGAGCCTACAATGATAATTTTATTTTTAATTTTGAGATTTGTGATTTTTTCATTTGAATAAGTTTCTTCTTCTCTTTTATTAGGATTTTCACAATAGAGATTTTGTATTTGTTTTTTAGTTAAGACATCTGATTATGCTTTTGAAGTATTTTTAGTTTAGGTCAGGATTTAATGTGGATCTTATTTAGGGTACGTTGATTTTGATTTTTTTTAAGTCAGTAGGAGTATGTATACCATATTTGCATGCACTACTATAGCTGCTCTTTTGTGTTGATTTCAGATGGTGAAGACATCTTTGTGGGATTACTCTAATTCCTTATTAATTAATTAGTCTATTTCAAATGATTTCCGTAAAATTTTTGGGCATCCTTCTTTATGATCTTCATCTCATATTTTATCTGTTGTTTGAGAAAGTTTAACGCAAGTTCCTAAAGTTGGTCATCTTTTTTCTCTACTATTAACTCTTTCCCTTTGTTTTTCAGCAGGTGTGCTAAAAAATGTCACAATTAATCATTGTGGAACTATTGTTGATGACGATGTTCTTCCTTCTAAACATGAAAGCACTAGAACGATCTGCTCGTAGGCAAAACAAGTTGTTAAGCATTGTTAAGGTCGGTAAGAGAAATGATAAAGGTGATCAACGTGACAAATATAAAGAGAAGGGGAAATTATCGTCAAATTAAAGAGAAAGATCGACAATGATAGTGAAAGCAGTAAAAAAAAAAAAGGTTCCGTTCTAGCCGAAAAGAAGGTACTTTTGAATTTTGTATGATGAGTCTTTGATTCACATATTTTATTCTAGATTTATCTTATGTCCTTCATCTCTGTATTGGTGATGTTCATCAATCAAGTGAGCATATATCTGAACTGATACTATTTTAATGAGTTTATTCTGTTTTTGTGGGGCTTATATTTGTATCAATTGGTATAAATATGTATATATGAACTTGTGTTACTTGAATGAGTTGCTTCTGTTCTCGTGGGACTTATACTTCTATAAATGGTATAAATATATATATTTGAAATGTTATTATTTGAATGAGTTTCTTTTATACTTGCGGGATTTACAGTTGTATAGATTGGTATAAATATGAAATGAAACAGTTTAAAAGACCAAAAACTAATCTAAAGAAGCATGTTAGTTACTACACCTATTGTACTACTGCTGCTAGTGTTTAACATGTTTATTTGAAATATCATTCTATTAGTTTATTTTTCACTGATTTCTTCTTTTTTCATGTTGAGGTTGGTGAATTTTATCTAGAAGCAGATGAACATTTCAAAATCATAACTAGTTTCATACAAACACAGAGATTGTCAGCATTCTAAAGCAATGCTTGGCTGATATGCAACTATAAATGCACCAAGATAGTTATTTTAGCTACTTCCTGATTTGCCTTCATTCAACAAAAAGAACCAGCTAATATACACTTTGTTATTGAGCCAAGTTTTCTCTGGTTGTTAAAAAGACCTATGAATTAGAGAAAGTGTTATGAAGATGATAACATTGTGTATAACGAGTCAGAAGCCAATAGGTTATTGGAAGAGTATTTTTCGGAGATGAAAAAAATCAATAGTTGAGGAAAAGTTTGCTTGATTTCTTCAAGCAAAAATGCTGAAAGTAGAAAAAAAGATATGCTCAAGATGGCCATACTAGTATCCATCCATCACCATTTTCTGTTCTCTGATGCTAATAATAATGTATACATTAAAAAAATTAATATAGTTGAGAATAGTCAATATTAGATGTATGCATGGGACACAAACATTTGAAGACATGCTCAGAATAACGAGGGATAAACTACGTGCAAGTTGACGATGTACAGGCTCCGGATTTGTCACTTTCAAGTTTAATTTTATGAGTATTGCTCCATTTGATTGATAAAAATATTGCTTCTCGTGTTGGTAATATTTATACCATGCATTCTTAACTGGCAAGTAAAAGAAGGTCCGACGTTTATGGATTTGACTAATGAAATGGTCATTACTAGTGTTTACTAGTAAAGTTTTTTTCCCTATCCAAGCTATTTATTTAATATTTTTATTTGTTGTCTTATTTTTCTATTGATATATTTATAATTGTAGGTTGAGACAAGAAATTCTAATTTATTCACATGAGTACTTTATTCATATAAAGCAAATGCTTATAAAGTTTCACTTTCTAAATGAAATGTTCTAGCTTGTTGTTATTTAAATGACATGTATAATTATGTATAATCTCTATAGGCTATGTAATCATCTACACAGTAAAATCAAAATTTTATCTTTTAATATAAATTATGTAAAATAATATATAAATTTGTGTATTATTGTAATTTTGTAATTGTTATAGTTGAAGTATCAAAACATTACCCTTACTAACAAAGAAATTGTTGCGCCAGTGCACATGGTCGTACAAGTAATATAGTGATTATTTCAAGCAGTTTCACAAGGACTAAGGACTTAGTGATTTTTTTTAAATCTAGTGTATTCGATTATTTCATACAAGTGTGTAAGTAACCCAAGAGTTTACAAGTTTGTAAGTGTAAAAGTGATTAAAGTAAAAGGAAATGAATTAAAGGACGTAGATTTAACTAATACTCAAGAATATTCTAATATTAAGGCTTGGAATGCAACCATGTATAACATATATTTTCTTTGGGCTAAGTTCTCTATCTGGTTCATGGTTTACAGGATTTAAGACCTGACTGTGGTCTTTCGAACCTCTAATCATTCACCTAAAATGATTTCTGCAATTACATTCTTTGAGCGGTGATGCAAGAGCCCCCCCAGGTATTACAACATTTATTACCTTTTTCAAACAAATGAGGTGTTTTAAGTATATTTCTATCCTAAACACGAATCATATCTTTAATTTATATCAAAGGGAAGAACTCCTTCTCCTATTCTTCGTCCTACTATAGTAATTCTGCTTTTGGATTCACACTAAGCTTATAAATTTATCTTAATATTGGCCAAATATTAAAATATGAAAAACAAGAATACAAGAACAACCATTGATGATAGAAAAACTTAAGCTGAATTAAAACCATATTATATATTCATGCAAGTAGCCTCAACCCCAGAATGAGGAAATTTGGCCACTCATTATTTGAATAAACATCTCCAAACAATTGTTAATCATAGACGAAAATAAAAATAGAAGAAAAGGGAAGAGAAAGAACCCTAAAATATTCTTCAGCTTAACTGCCACTTTTACCACGTCTCCCTAAAAAATATAATATGTCTAATAAGAATAACCAAGTATTCTATTTATACAAAGGTTAAATAACACTACGGATGACCATCAACATGTCATAGAGGCTAACGTGCTAATTCACCTCCGTGACACGAGCCGACGCGGACCCCCACTGGTTAAGCCTTTGGAGTTAGCCACCATGCAACGTGCCATCTCCGTGACACGGAGCTGTTACGATCTTCACTGGTTAAGACATCATCATTTTAATTCCACCAACGTGGCACGTTGGCCATAGCCTTGATCCAGCAACGTGGCAGTCATCGTGGCCCTTTATAGTTTTAGAACTTTCTTGTTTTCAGTTTTGCTTTTTTTTCTATCTGGGTAGTTCACTTTTTAGCATCTGACATCCCAATTAAGCTCATTCCATCGCTTTTCATCCTGCAAATAGCCTAATCATATTTATTAGTCCACAAGAATAAATCATTCAAAACGTGCATGAATATATATGTATTATCCTTAAAATAAGTTATAACATGGGTGAAAATACGACATTCTATCGTATAAATATTTCCAAGAACACCATCCCACACTTATAACCTTGTTCGTCCCTGGACAATCCTTTTACACCCCTGACATGATTTGAACCTTACCATCATTAATTGAACTAGACCATTCACACCGAGTTATGCTAAACGCTTTAATCATGACATACAATTCATTCCATCAAGAATGATTTTCACTCACAAAATTCATAGGTAGAATCACACACCCTAATGAATAACTCTTTAATAAAAAAAATTAGGCCAACATGGTGGCATATTAGTAGCACGGTCATTAACTTAACCAAATTCTTACCATTACTTGCCCTCACTTTTAAGTAGTGACCCTTCCCTCACACTCCAAAGACTATTCCAAGCGTACCTAATACACTATAGGTTTGCCTGTATGTACTATTCAACCAAGCATGATATCAACTTGTAGGATCAAAAGGGCTTTTCATGGTTGTGTAGGCTTAGGGAGGGATAGGACTATTTGGCTTATAGCGACTCTTATCTCTATGCACTTTAAGACAATTATACATTTCAGTTTTCATCAACTCACTTATTTATCTCTTCCTTGATGCATTGAGTGTGTACCTGTTCCTTTGTTCTCACAATTATCACTTCTCTCTCTCCTTTTTTTCTTTTTTTTTTGAACTTCTAATATGTAAATATTGGCCAACAATTGAGGTATACACCCTAATCTTTTTCCTACCTTACTATTTACCTTTTTCTTTGATCATTTTTCTTGACATGCTGTCTCAATAAAGTGCATTAGGCCTATTTGGATCAAATTAATATTGAGGCCATTTGAACAAAAAAGGGTAAGGCTACTTAGTGCGATGGTTCCAAAGAATAGGATTAAAGGCTCAAACGGGGTTCACTAGGACAATATCAGGGTGGGCAAAATGAGTGATATAGTAGAACAATTAGGTTCACAAAGAAGTTCCTTAATCATCCCCGATAATTTTAATGTCAAATTCCATTTTTCATACGCACAAGGCAAATTCTAGATGCTAATACACTAGGAAATTTAACAAGTTCTTACTACTCATGGCACCATGGTTCGAACTTGGTTAGCCTATACTTCTACTACTATTACATCCATGTTGAATGGCCAGCACAATTAAGCCCACGATTTTATAGTTTAGAGTTAAACACCAAGGCCTTATGTGATCCTATCATTATTCTCATTGTTATTGCTTTTTCGAATGAATGTATCATAAAGTCTAGCATTTAACTAAGTAGAGAACTCTAGCTCACTAGCGATGGTTTTATTTCCTAAGTATGACTAATTTTCCTTAAGACGATTGTTATCCATTCATCATAGGAAAAAATCCCTAACTATGACTTAAAGAAATAATTTTACTCGGTTCAAAGGGGCTATCCTCAGGAAAAATATTAAAAAAAAGCTGAGAAACTCAAAAATAAAAAATAATCAAAATCACAAGATTTTAGGAAATAATATTTACTAGCTATTACATACCAAGTCTTGTTTAGAGTTGCAAATTACATACCACACATTGTCTAGATATCACAATTTATTACATACCACAGATAGAGACAAGCACACCATAGTACCCCACCCCACACTTAAAATGAGAACTGCCAATAATGCTTGTAAAAGATTAATTAAAAAGCAAAGTTAGGGTGGTAAGAACTCCCTGATCAAAGTGCAGTATCCTCCTCCTCATCAGGCGCCAGCGCCTCCTCTCTGAGGTTAGAGTCAGCTGTCACCTTATCCTCTAACTTAATGTTTGAGTCTGCTCCTTGTCTATCCTTATCTGTCGGCACCATCATCGTCCAGAGGATCCACAAAGGCTGGCCCTATCCGGCACATGGTCATGGCATGGGCATTTAGCAAATAGTCAATGTCAACTTTCTACAGATCTTCCTCAGTCGCTGGCCTCACCCCGATACGAAGCTGTAACATTTGCAACCCAAACATCCTGGCAACATAGGAATCATTGCGAGCATGTCGCTCGGCTAGTGTGCGTATAGGACCATATGTAGTATCCCGCGCTTTTTTTTTGGTCACATCTACTGCGTGCCAATCTGCTCGTGGCCGATAGTCCAAAGCCTCCTCCTCAATATCATGGCCACTCAGAAATGTGGTGAGTAAACCACCAAAGCCATACCTGTGCCCCAGATGCATTCTAGCCTTTTTCATGGCCGATTTGATCACTACACCTACATTGATCTCCACGTTATGCATCAGTGTGTAAACCAAGCAAACTTTGTCTCTGGTGACATCTGTCATATGCACCCATGGAATGAGGGAACTGCACACAATCTTAAGCCAGACACCTGCCTCTCTGTTCATCTGGGCATAGGGAAAGGTATAGTGGTATCCTCGCTCCTTGTGGTGAGTCCATCTCGTCGTATCGCCGCCCATAGACTACATGGAATATCTCTTGCCACATCCCAAAGATGGAGGGGCATGAATGGAACCCTGTTCTATATCTGAGCGAGCATACCCTACCGCCAAACTAACCACAACAAGCTAGAACCGATGAGGTTTGTCATAAAATAACAGTCACATCCCAAAGCCGGAGGGTTGCGACTGGCACCCTACGCCATACCTGTCGAGCACACCCAGCCACCAAACTAACCACAACAAGCCAGAACCGATGAGGTTTGGCATAAAATAACATGCCAACAATAGTAATAAAAAAACATGGTGAGTAGGTATTATGCTACTGGGGTCGTCAAGACTACATACAACCAAAAGGAATATACAAGGACTTGCATGACCTACTACAACATTTACAACCCAACAGGTACTGTCTGCGAGCCTCTAAAGAGTTTAACAAGTTAATACTAATTAGGACAGGGCCCCGACCTGTCTAATATATACACAAAATCACAAAAAGGTATCTCCAAACAAGATGGAGCTTACCACACAAGTTTGGAACTCAACTCAACTTTGGGGACCTCGATCAACATGACAGTCAGCACCTGCAGGCATGAATGCAACACCGACTAGGGTGTCAATACATAATGTACTGAGGATGAAAGGCAACAATAAGACAAGGGTTCAGAGACAATAGATATCTGACAGGAGATAGAGTGGCAACCTCAAAAACATAACCTAGCAACCCACATACCTGGGAAATATAGGAAGCTCCAACCAACAATATAACATCACCAATCAATACAAAGATAATACAAGTTAACTATATCATCAATTAGGCACTGCCGTACCATCTCTTGGCTGTGCAGTTAGCTAGCTCAATCCATATGGGAGAACCAACGCAATTCCAGGAAGGCTCAGACATATCGAACCACTCTCAAATCATGTCTTGATTTTACATTACGAAGGACATCATCCTCAACCCTGTAGGAAGTTCAATCCTTGGGCTCAAACCCTCGGCCGGAAACACTCTCGTGCGTCGGTTATCCACGAGCCCCAAGGTCTCAATTAGAACATACAACCATAATCACAAACATTCACAATCAATGTTCACAAGTAAAGACCCTAAACAGCCCCTAATAGGCTCACGATGGCGTCAATCGATACTCATGACACAAAGTAATTCTAAGGGTTGCTCGACTCGAAGATATGCCCACCGGCACACGAGTATAACCCAACCTTATGACAACAACAACACAAAAAACCACACAACCAGTAGCTCAACCAAGGGTACACCTATCATGAATTCAAGGCTTCATGAGACAGCCCATACACACGATAATAACACTAGCACAGGTCTACAGAAATCACGCCGAAAAAGGGAAGAAACGACCTATACATACCTCGAACATCGATGAACCCAAGCTACACAAACTTCCACTCCCCAAGTACACCAAGATACTGCCTAAAAGCAGCAAACAAACCACCAACACGCTTCTAGAAGATCCGACAAGAGAAACAACACAAAAAATCGACTAGTTCTTTATGAATTCGGTGGTAAGAAATCTAAAGTAACAATCTACCAACATCAACAACTCCTTAAGCATCCTAAACACACTAAATAACCAAAAAAGAACAAGAAATTACCAACCAGCAACATGAAGCAGCCACCAAACTACCGGAAATACAACTCAACGACGCAATCTATTCGAAGAATCCAATTCCCTAACACTAAAATAACTTGGACTTATGACTTCCAGCCCTAAAACCCAAAAATATCCATTGAGAGACCTTGGGAGAGGTTTACTACAATGTGAATTTCTGAAAAATGGATTTAGATGACCAAAAATCAACCAAACGGGATTAAATAGTCCTCCACTACCTTAGTTATATTTGATGTGCCTGCTTGTGCGGTCTCGCAAAAATGTGAATATCTCTCTATTCCGAAGTTAGATTCATGAACGGTTTAATGTGTTGGAAACTAGAATCACAGAGCTTTAATTTGATAGATTTTAAGCCCCCTAACTCCTTATAGATTAAGAAAAAAGTCTCGATATATTTGACCTAAATTTTAGAGAATCTCAAGAAGGAAATTTGCAATAACTTTTGCCGAAATTTATTTTACAACTTGATCGATGTTCAATATTAAATATGATCATAGTGTGACTTAAATACCTCATAAAACTTTCTTCTTAGACTATTAAGTGCTCTTAGTCCTACCTCAAAAGCACGAGTTTATTGCTTAAACTATACGGGGTGTTACATCCTCCCCCCCAGAAACATTCGGCCTCGAATTTTGGACAACACACACGATTCATGCCTGGGGATTTGATACGACACAACTAATCCATGAACTTATAGAACAAAGGGCCTGACATAAACAATACCAATAGTACCATATATATACTGACAGGTTGCCTGCTGGAGGCTCTGTGACCCGCTGGCTATCCAATGCGAAGATACGTGGATGAGGATAAGCATAATCGGACGTGGCAGCTCCACCTCTTCCTTTCCCTTAGCCCAACTGTGCCCCTGGTCCACTCAACCCTGATGGTGCAGATGGCCCTACCATAGACCTGGTTGGTCGTGCTGTGCCATTCTATCCTCGAATAGGACAATCCAGGAACTTGTGACCCTCACCACCATAAGTAAAACAAATAATCGGCTCCCTTATACACCTACCTATGTGCCTCCTACCACATACTTTGCAAAATGGTATTGCCGACTCCCTAGACTGCTGTTGTCCTACCTCCATTGGGGTACCATGACTAGGTTCTGCACCTGATGCTATCGGTGTTTGATATCTAGATGGCTCCCCCTGATACCGTGGCCTAAAGCCACTTCGTGATCCACTTTGGAAGTTTGCAGGCCTCGTTCTCTATCGTTGCTCCCTCTCAGCCCACTCCTACTCTAGCCGCTTTAAATTGTCATCCTCCAATCTCTACACCAATGCCTGTATATGTGCTATGCTCACACCTACCTACATAGTAGCGATCCTACAATATTGCGCATATTCTGGAAGTATCCTATTTACATACCGATGTATCCTGGCTCCCATGGTGCTAACAAAAGAAGGAGCATATCAGGCCAGCGAATCAAATCAAAGTCCATACTCCTGCACGCTCATATCTCCCTACTCCAAGGGTAAAAACTGATCCGCCCTATCATCCCAAACCTCTAAAGGCAAATACTGATATAGAAATGCGTCAGCAAGATCAGCCCACTTGATTTGAGGTGAATCTCGACCCCTCAAGTGCTCCCAACCTTCATATTATAACATCGCCACCTTGCGTAATCTAAATGCTGCCAACTCTATAGACTCAATAGGAGTGGCATGCATAACTCGAAGATGTGATACAACTGATCCACGAAGTCCTGTGGGTCCTCATTTACCTGTATCTCAGAGAACTCTAGAGGATTCAAAGCTATGAACTCTTAAGTCTTGGAACTCCCAACATGTTCTCCAAACCCTGCACCTGGTTGTGCCTCAACCTCCAGCTGTCTCGCCACCACTTTGGCTAGCAACTATACTACAACCCTCAACTCCTAATCTGTTGCAACTGGGGCATGTGCTGGAGGTGCTGCAGCCCTCGGGGCCTACTCAGATCTTGGAACATCTCTAGCTGGGGGTACTGGTTCTGGTGGTGGAGTGACGACCTCATCTTGGGCCTTAGACGGGCCTATCTCTATAGGGTGTACCCTGCTAGTACCCTCACCTGTTGCAATATCTAGGTCCTGTTCGACTGCTGTTCTCCGAGTTATAGGCATCCTTGTATAATTTAACAAACATATGTCTAGACCCGACTCCTACAACTTCAAACTTAGCGCATGATTTGATTAAGAAAAAAGAGTAACCGTCCTAAATGGTGTGTATCCTTTTGTCTATAAGTACGCTGCGCAACACACACATAAGCAAGACTCTACTAGACACGATTCATAGACTCGCTAGAACACGAACTGCTCTGATACCAAGTCTTTCACATCCCAAAGTTGGAGGGGCGTGACTGGCACCCATGCCATACCTGATCTAGCACACCCTACCACCAAACTAACCACAGCAAGCCAGAACCAATGAGGTTTGGCATAAAATAACTATCACACCCTAAAGTCGGAGGGGCGCGATTGGCACCCTATGTCATACCTGATCAGCAGACCTTGCCACCAAACTAACCATAGCAAGACAAAACCGATGAGGTTTGACATAAAATAACATACCAACAATAGTAATCAACAAAACATGGCGAGTAGGTATTATACTATTGCGGTCTTCAAGACCACATACAACCAAAAGGCATATACAAGGAATCACATGACCTATTACAACATTTACAGCCCAACAGTTACTATCTACGAGCCTCTAAAGAGTTTAACAAGTTAATACTGATCGAGACAGGGTACCGACCTACCCAATATCTACACAAAATTACAAAAAGGAATTTCCCAACAAGCTGAAGCTTACCACACTAGTCTAGAACTCAACTCAACTTCGGGGACCTCGATTAACCTGATGGTCAAGACCTGCAGGCATGAATGCAGCGCCGACTAGGGCGTCAATACACAATGTACTGAGCATGAAAAGCGACAATAAGAAAAGGGTTTAGAGACAATAGATATCTGACAGGAGATAGAGCGGCAACCTCAAAAACATAACCTAGAAACCCACGTACCTGGGACATATAGGAAGCTCCAACCAACAATATAACATCACCAATCAATACAAAGATAATACAAGTTAACTATATCATCAATTAGGCACTGTCGGACCATCTCTCGACTGTGTAGTTAGCTAGCTCAATCCATCTGGGAGAACCAATGCAATTCCAGAAAAGATCAGACATGTTGGACCACTCTCAATCATGTCTTGATTTGACACTACGAAGGACATCATCCTCAATTGTAATACCCTGAAAATTCTAAGATCAGACTTGGGAGTAAACAATTCGATTAGGGGTCAGTACACTAAGATTTAAGGTCATTTATTCAAATTTCTCTCCATTTCTAAGTTTATAGCCTTCGCGGTAGCTTCATCGATATTACCTAACCAGGTCATAGGACAAGTCTTCCAGTGACCCATTAGAAACACCACGAGTCGTTAAGTGACTTGTGGGGTAAGGTTGGGACATGGTTGAAAATTTCAAGTTTGGGGTGACCACAAGTCGTGGTCATCCCTATGATCCATTAGATCACCCATGGTCAAAGGAGGTTGAATGATGAAGGAAATTTGGACAGTGTACCTAATGAATAGTCACCACGAGTCATGGTCAATGCCACGATTCATCGAGTGGGTCGTGGTCAGCAGTTGGTTAAAGGTTGAACATTTTTTTGGCAATGTCCCTAACGGGTGATCACTAAAATTCGTTGGGTACACCATGAGTCATGGTGTCTCTAGTGGTGACCACCAGAAGAAAGTTGGAAGTGAAGGTGATGACTGGTGACCACGAGTCGTGGTCACTGGTAATGATTCGTCCAGTCTCTCGTTGGGACTGACAATATGTTTTTCCCTGCGAATTTATTAAGGGATTTTCTATAATTCCTAAGTTCATAAGGTCTAAAATACATCGTTTTAAGATTAGAATGGAGTGTTTTAAGAAGGATTAACTCATTCTAAGCCTATCCTAATTCATGCATGCAAGTTTAGAAGTTTGAGAGGTAATCAAGTCTAGTTCTACAAAGCTCTTCCTCAATTCTCTTTGGGCAATCAAGTAAGTGTGAAAAATAAGATCTTTTCAGGTATGTAAGACTATGAATGGGTTCAATATTCCATACCCATGCCCAATTTCCTCTCAATTAATGATTTTCTAATTGATGATTCCATGGAGTTTTTACCCACTGCATGCATTCCTAAGTTTCAATCATGGGTATGATCTAAACATGTTTTAAATAATGAATTATGATTAATGGGAATATTTTACAATGTTCAAATTATAAATTATGATTTCAAGTTTTCTAAATTATGATGTCCATCCATGAATGTTCATGAAAGTTGAGATCTATGAGATATGTGTTTAAGTGTGATGAGATGTTTATGAAGAAAGTATGATTTCAAAATACTTATCTTTATGTTCATGTTTTCAAAGTGAATCAAGTTTATTTCAAGCATGTTTAAGTATTGGGCAAGCCCATATGATCAAGTATGTCTTATGATTTCATGAATTAGCTTACCACATGGTGTTGGAGTCAACACTCCCATTTTTTTCATCTTGTGGTATGGTTTGAGCCAAGGCTCCTCATGTTATGATTTAAGATTATGCATATATGTTATTATCCAGCTTCGTCACTAGATGATGGTCAACTTCATTGAAAAACGCTGGAGAGCATATACATGTTTTTGGGAGTAGTGTCTAGCATCGAGTAGGCTAAGGGTTAGTCAACCCTATGCCTCAAAACTATGTGCCAACGTAGGTATGATCAGATTATTTGGGACCTCCCTTGTGAGCTTCCCCTACCCCCAAGGGGCCTTCAGCTTGATATCGATATCATGGTAGCGTCCTTAGCCCTGATAAAAGCTTTGGACAGCTCTGTCCACTTGAGTGTGATAGTTGGGACCACATAAGCTCTATCTTGGTAATGTCGGTTATATGATGAGTCTCCCATTGTTCCTCATGATTTTAGTTATGCATGTACATCAGCCATGATATCATGTTTTCAGCAAGTTTGACCCAATGTTCAATTTTATTTATGATTATCAGTTTTCAGCTTTGGGTCATTCGATTCAGTTATGATGTTCAGTTATATTCAGATTATGATTTCAGAAAAAGGCATGCAAGCCCTACTCTCAGAATCTTATCTTGATTATATTTTATATTATGCATGATTTATGATTTTACTTAGCAATTTTACTTACCTTTCATACTCGGTATGTTTCACGTACTGACCACATACTCTATGCTGTATCATTTTATGACACATGTTCCGATATCCAGGTCCATTCCTGCCGCTAGTCAGATTCCCGGAGTTAGCTTTCCTCAGCCCAGTTGGTGATTCCTAATCTTTCGAGGGCCCTTCTCATAAGTTGTATGTCGTATTTTCAGTTTTAAAATTATAGTGAGTTAGTTGGGATCTTTTCCCATCAACTTGTTAGTATTAGAGGCTTCTCTAACATAGTTTGTATTCATGTAATGCCCCAGAAACTCAAAGACTAGACCCGGGACTCAAAATAGAGAAAACTGAAAATCTTGCACCAGGTCACATAAGGAGTCGTTCTGTGACCCGTGGGTGGTGACCACGAGTCGTTAAGTGACTCATGGTGATACCTTTAGACTTAGTGAAAATTTTTGGAGAATGGATAACAACGAGTGTGACCACGAGTCGTGGTCAACACCATG
>JACEIK010000145.1:72435-87647 GCA_018107945.1 Datura stramonium | reverse complement strand
CAGCCCTGCACCAGAGGTGCTTAGGCTCAGTCAGCTCAGTAGTTCAGGTCCTAGTAGGGCACTAGGTGCCAGTCATGCCTCCCAAGGTGGGGCGTGACAATACATCGGACTCCACGTCTAGCTCACGTGGTTATATGTTGGTTATAGACTCTCCCACAAGTCAGCTCAGTCCAGATTTAGATCAGTTTAGATCAGTATTCCAGATTTAGAACATGTTTGACCATTAGACAGGGTCTTTTAGACCACTTTAGTTATTTCAGTTATTCAGTTCAGTAGCTTCTATGGGTCATTGCATGTATTTCCAGTTCAGCTATTTCATTTCTTGTGTTATGTTTCTCTCACTTACTCAGTACATTCAAAGTATCGATGCATGCTTTTATGCTGTATTGTTTTATGATATAGCTGCAGGATATCAATCTCAGCCTCCCTAACGGATGACTCACTGCAAACTTTAGCTGTTCTAGTTGGTAAGTCCTCATTCTTCGAGGACGGAGATTTATTACTTCAGCTATACTTTCTTTCCTTTTGTTTAGATTTGGAATTAGCCGAGGGCTTGTCCCAGCAACTCATCAGTCATAGTGGATTTCAAACGTAGCTTGGTTTTTTCAAACTTGTAGCTTTGTTCTAATATGTTCAAATATTATTAACCAACTTTATTTCTTTCAAGTATTTATATTTTTTTTGCCTTAGACTTCCGTTGTATATATTTTCATGCTACTAAGAATGTTAATGTATGATAGACCAGGGGTTGACTTGGGGTTACTTGTGACTCCAAGTACCGTGTCCCGTCTAGGGTGTAAGCTCGGGGGGTGACAAACTTGGTATCAGAGCCCTAGGTTTAGAGTATCCTCAGATGTCTGAAAGCCGCATTGAGCAGAGTCCTCTTCATGTGTGTGAAGCGCTCCACACTTATGACCGGGAGGCTGCGAGATGTTATTAGGAAAATTCCCTTTATTTCATACTCCTTATCGTGTGTTGAAATTCAGTTCCAGAATCATTCTCCTAACTCATGCTCTGTTTCATTTCAGCGAATCATGCCTCCGCCACGTGGTAATGGAAGAAGGGCCGGTAATGCTCACCGACCTGCCCCACCAGCCGTGCCAGCCCCTGATGACTCGGTGTCTACCACATAATTTAGGGTGGCCATTCAACTGTTCACCCAATCCTTTACCAACTAGGTGAACTAGCAGGTGATTCCAATCAACAAAAATGGTTCCGCAACAGCTGCTTGGGTGTGAGATTTCACCCGGATGAACCCTACATATTTTCATGGATCTAAAGTGGGAGAGGACCCACAAGAATTTATGGATGAAATTAAAAAGATCACCTGAATTATGGGTGTCAGTTCCTCAAAGAGTGCCGACTTGGATACCTACCAGCTGAAAGGGGTAGCCCAAGTCTGGTACGAATAGTGGAAGGAGGGGAGGCCAGCGGAAGCAGGACCGGTGGAATGGGAGGAGTTCATTACAACCTTCCTGGATAGATTCTTCCCTCAGGAGCTCATGGAGGCAAAGATAGCAAAGTTCATGAATTTGAGACAGGGAAACCAGACAGTAGAAGAGTACGCTCTGGAGTTCACCAGGTTGTCCAAATATGCTCCAAAGACGGTGGCCGAGCCAAGGGATCGCATGATGAAATTTGTAAATGGGGTGTCGAACCTAGTCCTCAAAGAGTTCAGGACAGTGATGTTGATTAAGGATATCGACCTCTCCAGCCTATTTTTCTATGCCCAGCAGATTGAGGTAGAAAAATTGAGGGACATGGAGCGAAAGAAAAAACAGGCAAGGACTGGCCAATCAGATTATGGCCACTAGAGGTCTGGCGGTAGCAGTCGCCCATAACAGCAACAACAGCAGTAGAGAGCTCCAACACCCAGCTCAGCCAGCGCCCCTACCTTTCGGTCCCGCTAGGATCGGAGGGGTGGAGCATCTGGTTCTCAGTCCCAGAGTTACAGTGCCAGTTACAAGTATCCTGCTTGCCCCAAGTATGGCAAGAACCATCCAAGAGAGTGTATTCAGGGTCGAGAGGGCTGTTTTGGTTGTGGACAGCTTGGTCAACGGCTTAAGGAATTCCCGTCAGTAGGACGAGGAAGGTCACAATCCACTACCTCAGCAACTCCAGCAGGACAACCAGCTCAGCAGGCTAATACATCAAGTACGAAGGGCGATCAATGCCAAAACCATTTTTATGCATTATCATCTCGTCAGGATCAGGAGAACTCACCGAATGTGGTCACGGGTATGTTACGTCTTTTCCACCTAGATGTATATGCCCTACTAGATCCATGGGACACATTATCGTTCATGACTCCCTACGTAGCAGTCTAGTTCGATATCAGTCCAGAGGTCCTCTCAGAATCATTTTCAATCTCCACCCCAATTGACGAGTTAGTTAGAGCCAGCCGGGTGTATAGAAACTGTCCAATCTCAGTCTTCAATAAAGTCATTCCATCTGACCTTGTAGAGTTAGGCATGGTCGACTTTGACCTTATTCTTGGCATGGATTGGCTACACTCTGGTTATGCCTCAGTCGACTACAGAACTAGGGTCGTCAGGTTTCAGTTCCCTAATGAGCCAGCTCTAGAATGGACGGGCAATAGTTCAGTGCCTAAGGGTAGGTTTATTTCCTATCTTAAGGGCAGGAAGCTTATTTCCAAGGGATGTATTTACCATGTAGTTCGGGTCAAGGATTCCGACTCTGAGACCCCAACTATTCAGTCAGTCTCTGTTGTCAGCAAATTTCCAAATGTGTTCCTCGAAGATCTTCCCGGAGTTCCTCCTGAATGGAAATCAATTCGGTATAGACCTTATCCCAGATACTCAGCCCATCTCCATCCTTCCTTAGAGAATGGCTCCAGCTGAACTTAAGGAGTTGAAGGAGCAGTTAAAAGATCTTCTTGATAAGGGTTTTATCAACCCAACATCTCTCCCTGGGGTGCTCTAGTGCTTTTCGTGCGAAAGAAAGATGGTACCCTCAAAATGTGCATCGATTACCATCAGTTGAACAAGGTCACAGTCAAGAACAGGTATCCCCTACCTAGAATTGACGACTTGTTCGACCAACTTCAGGGAGCTAGTTGTTTCTCCAAAATAGATCTCAGGTCGGTGTATCACCAACTAAGAATCAGAGAGTGTGACATACCAAAAATAGATTTCAGGACTCGGTATGGTCTCTACGAGTTTGTGGTTATGTACTTGGGACTAACTAATGCCCCTGCAGCCTTTATGGACCTAATGAACAGAGTCTTCAAGAAGTATCTGGACATGTTCATCATTGTGTTTATCAACGACATTATGGTATACTCCAGAAATGAGGAAGAGCATGCTACCCACCTGAGGATAGTGCTTTAGACACTCAGAGACCGCCATATATTCGCCAAGTTCAGCAAGTGCAAATTCTTGTTGAAGTTCGTGACTTTCCTAGGTCATGTGGTCTTGGGTGAGGGTATACAGGTTGATCCTCAAAATATAGTAGCAGTGAAAGAATGGCCCAGACCTACCTCCCCAACCGAAATCAGAAGTTTCTTGGGTTTGGCCGAGTATTACCGACGCTTTGTGGAAGGCTTTTCTTCTATAGAATCTCCTCTGACTAGGCTGACTCAGAAGAAGGTGAAATTCCAGTGGTTAGATGCATGTGAGAAAAGTTTCTAGGAGTTAAAAACTCGACTCACTACCGCTCCAGTGTTGACCCTACCGGAAGGATCAGATTGGTTTGTAGTATATTGTGATGCTTCAAGAGTTGGATTCGGTTGCATTCTGATGCATCGGGGCAAGGTGATAGCCTACGCCTCCAGACAACTCAAAGTTCAAGAGAAGAATTATCCAACTCATGACTTGGAGCTGGTAGCGGTGGTGTTTGCGTTGAAAATATGGAGGCACTATCTGTACAGGGCTCACGTGGATGTTTTCACCGATCATAAGAGCCTCCAATATGTATTCAGTTAGAAGGACCTAAATCTTTGTCATAAAAGATGGTTAGAGCTCCTGAAGGATTATGACATGAGTGTGCTATATCACCCGGGAAAAGCCAATGTAGTGGCTGATGCCCTAAGAAGAGTGTCTATGGGTAGCGTGGCTCATGTTGAGGAAGGAAAAAAGGAGTTGGCGAAGGATGTTCACATACTAGCTTGGTTAGGGGTGCAGTTGGTTGACTTAGCTGAGGGTGGAGGGGTGATGCAAAGCGGGTCAGATTCCTCTTTGGTTATTGAAGTTAAGTCCAAACAGGATGAGTATTCCATTTTACTTAAACTTAAGAAAACGGTTCTCAGGAAAGAGGTTGAGACTTATCCAAAGGGGGAGATGGTGTTCTTTGTTACCAGGGAAAATTGTGTGTACTGGACGTCTGTGACTTGAGACAACAGATATTTGCTGAAGAACACAGCTCGAGATACTCCATCCACCCTGGTGCTTCTAAAATGTGCCGCGATTTGCAGGATATTTACTGGTGGAACGACATGAAAAGAGACATCGCTGAATTCGTAGCTAAGTTCCCGAATTGCCAACAAGTCAAGGTAGAGCACCAGAGATTGGGAGGTATGAGCCAGAATATCAGTATGCCCACATGGAAGTGGGAATAAGTTAATATGGAATTTATTACGGGTCTACTTCAAACTCGTCGGCAACATGATTCTATCTGGGTAGTAGTAGACCGGATGACTAAGTCAGCATATTTCCTCCCAGTTAAAGCTATAGATTCAGCTGAGGACTATGCTAGGCTCTTTATTCGGGAGTTGGTCAGACTTCATGGGGTGCCATTATCCAGTATTTCAGATAGAGGTACCTAGTTCACCTCGCATTTTTGGAAGTCTTTTCAGAAGGGACTTGGCACCCAGGTCAAGATCAACACAACTTTTCACACGCAAATAGATGGTCAAGCTGAGCGGACTATTCAGACCCTAGAAGATATGTTGAGAGCGTGCGCGACTGATTTCAAGGGTAGTTGGGATGACCACTTTCCCCTTATCGAGTTTGCGTACAACAAAAACTACCACACCAGTATCCAAATGGCCCCGTTTGAGACATTATATAGTAGGAGGTGAAAATCTCCTTTTAGGTGGTTTGAAGTTGGTTAAGCTACCATAATTGGGCCAGACTCGGTTAATGAAGCTATGCAGAAGGTACAACTCATAAAGGAAATGTTGAGAACAACTCAGAGCCGTTAGATTGCCATTCTCTGCTTTCCTGAGTGTTTTCCAACATTCGAGGATGAATGTTCCCAAGGGAGAGATATTATAATGCCTCGAAAACTCAAAGACTAGACCCAGGACTCAAAATAGAGAAAACAAGAAATTTTGCATTAGGTCACAGAATGAGTCATTTTGTGACTCGTGGCTGGTGACCACGAGTCGTTAAGTGACTCGTGGTGAGACCTGTAGACTTAGTGAAAATTTTCAGAGAATGGGGTGACGACGGGTGTGACAACGAGTTGTGATATGACCCATGGTCTAGGATAATTTAGGCTGGAAAATGTTAGGCAGTGTACCAAACGGGTCCTCACCACAACTCATTTGGGACACCATAAGTCGTGGTGTCACCCATGGGGACTCCAGGGTTTTTGAGGCAGTGTAGTCCACGAGAGGTGACCATGAGTCATGGTCACTAACCACGACTCATTAGGTCCTTAGTGGTGACCAACGGTGGGTTTCAGGCAGTGAATCTCATGAGTGTGACCACGAGTCGTGGTCACTGATCACGACCCGTTAGGTCACCCGTGAAGACTGACGATCAGTTTTTCCCTGCGAGTTTTTAAGGGTCTTTCGGTAATTTCCTACCTTTATATACTCTAAAGTACATTGTTTTAAGCATATTTTCAGACTTATTAGAGGGGTTAAACGGTTTCTTTCTTCATTCTCCCCATCCAGACTCTTTGAATTCATCGTAGAACTTCTCTAAGAACTTTTCAGAGCAAGAGCTAGGGAAACCTTTTCTCCTCAGTTTCTCATGGAAATTCTTCGGGCTTGTTCACCAGGTATGTAGGAATTCAATAAGGGAATAGTTCTTCCCTTGTATCCCCAAATTTCCCCCTATTTCTCTCTATCTATTATAGCCCTAAAACTACTGAAGGTCAAGAATTGCTAGCCATACTTCGTCTAAATCATGTGGAATATTATACCATGTTAACTATAGGTATTTTCCACCAGTTCGTGACTGAAATGATGTTAAATCTTGTGAAGTGAAATTTATCCCTATTGCTCGAACTAGAAAATCTGTAAATTTGCATTAGTGCTTGAATATCAAAATTTTGCTTGTATTTATTAGTTTTGTGGACTCCCATGTTGTTAGGAGCATTGAAACAAAATTAGAATATTGTCAGTTCAGTTTTAGTAAGAATGCTAGAATTCTCAGTGTCAGTCAGAAAATGTTAGTTGATCGGTTTGACTACAGAAATTCCGGAGGTGTTAGTAGTACCTCCCAGTTATCAGAATCAGACTTAGAATTCAGTTTTATTGGTCCACTAGGCGGTCATGACATTTTAAATAAATAACTCTGACTAGCCTTAGGACCCCAGTTTCAAATTTTAGTTTGTTCTTTACACGGTTACGACGCTTCTAGATAAGCAGCTTTGACCATTCTTAGAATCCAGTTTCAGAATTTAGTTCGATAAGACTCTTGGGATGATTTCAGATATATATCCCTGACTAGTCTTGGGCCCCAATTTTGAGCTATCAGCTTAGTATTCAGTCTAGGACTATCCAGTGGGAGTAGGACTTAGCACCGAGCGGACCGGGGTTCTAGCACACCCAGGTTCCTAGAACTACGTTGCCACCGTAGCTTACAGTATTTATTGGCCTTATTGGCCCTAGACTCTTTTGATCACCCAGTTCATGCCTTTATACCCTGGAAAGGTATATTGAGTCCTACCGATGGGGTGTATACATCGGACTCCACGTCTAGGTCACGTGGTTATATGTCGGTTATAGACTTTCCCACTAGTCAGCTCAGTCCAGTTTTAGATCATTTAAGGTTAGTATTCCAGATTTAGAACATTTATGACCATTATAAAGGTTCTTTTAGACCGTTTAAGTTATTTCAGTTATTCAGTTAAGTAGCTTTAATGACTATTGCATGTCTTTCCAGTTCAGCTATTTCATTTCTTGTGTTATGTTTCTCTCACTTACTTAGTACATTCAAAGTACTGACGCATGCTTTTATGCTATATCATTTTATGATACAACTGCAGGATCTTAGTCTCAGCCTTGCTAGCTGATCACTCACCGCAGACTTCAGTTGTTCTAGTTGGCGAGTCCTCATTCTTTGAGGACAGAGATATATTGCTTCAGTTATACTTTCTTTCCTTTTATTTATATATGGAGTTAGCTGAAGACTTGTCCCAACAACTTTATCAGCCATAGTGGCTTTCAGACGTAGTTTGGTTTTTTTTCCAGACTTGTAGCTTTGTTCTAATATGTTCAAATATTATGAATCAACTTTATTTCTTTCATGTATTTATATTTTTTTTGTCTTAGAATTCCGCTGTATATGTTTTCATGCTACTTAGAATGTTAATGTATGATAGACCAGGGGTTGACTTGGGGTTACTTGTGACTCCAAGTACCGTGTCCCGTCTAGGTTGTAAGCTCGGGGCGTGACAATTCAGCTTTAGATTCATGTATGTATTTAGATGTTATGTTTATTTAGACTTTCTCTATGTTATTTATGGTGATCTTCTGCTTATCTATGATTGAGTTAGATGTATGTTCATGCCATGAGTTGACTTGGAGCCTCTCGGGGTTTCTTGTCCTGTGTCTCGATTCGGGCCTATGTTCGGGTCATGACAAACTTGGTATCAGAGCATTAGATTTTGAAGTGTCCTAAGGTGTCCGAGAGCTGCGTTAAGTAGAGTCTTTTTAATTGGTGTGAAGCACGCCACACTTATGACGAAGAGGCTATGAGACGTTTAGGAAATGTTCCCTTCTTTCATGATCTAAGTCGTGCGATGAGATATCTCTCTATCCTTCTAACTTGTATACGCATTTGCAGAATCATGCCTCCCCGTAGAGTTAATGGAAGGAGAAACAGAAATGGGAATGGCAATGAAAATGGCAATGGAGATGAGCACCAACAGGCCCCACCAGCCCATAAGGAGCATGTACCTGAGCCGGTTGCCCACGCAGAGTTCAAGGAAACCATTCAGATGTTAACCTAGGCCTTGACCGCCCAGGTAAATCAACAGGCAGTAGCGCATATCCCTCAGAACGGGAATGCGGTGGATGCAAGGGTAAGAGATTTTATGAGGATGAACCCGCCCAATTCCTTGGGTCGAAGGTGGATAAGGATATACATGAGTTCATTGAAGAGGTTTTGAAGATCACCCAGATTATGGGGTGGACTGGGGTGGAGTGCACCGATTTAGCTTCGTACGAGTTGAAGGGGGTTGCACACATTTGTTTCAAGCAATGGAAGGATAGTAGGGTAGTTGGAGCAGGCCCTATCAGTTGGGATGAGTTTCATGCCGCTTTTCTAGATCGGTTTTTCCCTGGGGAGATGAGGGATATCAAAGCATCCGAGTTTGTGAATCTAAAGCAAGGGAAGATGATCATTCAGGAGTATTCCTTGGAGTTCACTCGTCTGTCCAGGTATGCACCTGAGATGGTGGCAGATCAGAGAGCCCGCGTGAGAAGGTTTGTACATGGGACAATAGACTACTTGGTCAGGGATTGCCGGACCGCGATGCTTGTTCAAGATATTGACTTTACTCGGATAGTCCTGTATGCCATACAGATGGAGGCGGTATAGATGAGTGAGATGGAGAGAGAGGCCAAGAGGGTAAGGACTGATAGCTTTGGATTCTCCTAACAGATACCTAGTGGTAATCGTCAACAGTCCCACTAGAGATCTTTAGCCCTAGCGCCTTCAGCTATAAGTGTGCCATCTAGGTCCAGGAGCGATCAGAGGGGATGAGCATCAGGCTCGGAAGTTCAGAGTAGTAGACTGGCAGAGATCAGCCCTCCAGGGTGTAGCAGATGTGGCCGGAGAAACATAGAGTAGTGTTTTGGGGGTATAGGTGCTTGCCTCGGGTGTTGGAAGCCCGGACATATGCTTAGAGATTGCCTAACAGCTAGATAGGGTCATGATAGGGCCGAGGCCCAACCTCCAATTCAGCAGCTCCACCAGCACGCCCAGTCCAGCAGGGGGAATCTACTAGTACAGGTGGCAGACAGCGCCAAAACAGATTTTATGCCCTAGCATCCCATCAGGAGAAGGAGTTCTCCCCATATGTAGTCACTGGTATGTTATGAGTATTCCACCTTGATGTATATGCATATCTAGGGGCTACTTTATCTTTTGTGATACCCTATGTATCTAGGAGTCAGTCCCAAAATCTTATCAGAGCCCTTCTCAGTCTACTCCAGTTGGTGATTCAGTTATAGCTAGACGGATGTATAGAAATTTCCCTATCACAGTCCTTCAAAAATCACCTTAGATGATTTAGTAGATTTAGCCATGACCATGACCTATTTTGATGTTATCCTCGGCATGGATTGACTATTGGCATGCTATGCCTCAGTGAATTGTAGAACCCGTGCAGTAGAATTCAGATTTCTGGGTGAGCTAGTCCTAGAGTGGAAGGGTAGTTCAGTTGCCTGTAGGTCATTTCATTTCCTACCTTAACGCTAGAAAGATGATTTCCAAGGGTTTCATGTGCCATCTAGTTAGGGTTAAGGATGCTACAACCGAGACCCCAACTGTCCAGTCAGTTCTAGTAGTATGTGAGTATCCAGAAGTGTTCCTAGATGATCTACCGGGAATCCCTCCCGAGAGGGAAATCGATTTTGATATTGACCTCCTTCCCGATACGCAGCCTATATCTATTCCTTCTTATAGAATGGCATCAACCGAGTTAAAGGAGTTGAAGGAGAAATGAATGGCCTTTTAGACAAGGGTTTCATCAGACCTAGTAAATTCCCATGGGGTGCGCTAGTTCTCTTTGTCCGCAAGAAAGATGGTTCTCTTTGTATATGCATTGACTATCGGTAATTGAACAAGGTCACCATCAAGAATAGGTATCCTCTCCCTAAGCTGCAGGGTGCTAAGTGCTTTTCGAAGATAGACCTCAGATCGGGATACCATCAGCTCAGGGTTTGGGAGAGTGACATCTTGAAGACAACCTTCAAGTCTCGGTATGGTCACTATGAGTTTGTAGTTATTTATTTTGGACTAATGAATTCTACTACAACTTTTATGGATTTGATAAATAGGATGTTCAAGCCATACTTGGATATATTCGTAATTATGTTCATAGATGACATCCTCATATACCCTCAGAGCGAGGAGGAGCATGCCGCTTATTTGAGGGTGGTGCTACAGACTCTCAACGATTGCCAATTATATGCTAAATTCAGTAAAGGTGAGTTTTGGTTGAACTCAGTGGCATTTTTGGGCCATATGGTGTCAAGTGACGGTGTACAGGTAGACTCTCAAAAGATAGAAGGGGTGAAGAATTGGCCTAGACTAGTGAATCCTTCGGATATCAGGAGTTTCTTTGGCTTAGCTGGTTATTATCAGAGATTAGTTGAAGGGTTTTCATCTATTGCAGCATCATTGACCAAGTTGATCCAAAATAAAGTGAAGTTCCAATGGTTGGAGACTTGTGAGAGGAGCTTCCAAGAGTTGAAGACTCGACTCACCTCAGCATCGGTGTTAACTTTACCCGAGGGTACTGATGGGTTTGTGGTACATTGTGATGCTTCGAGGATCAGCCTTTGTTGTGTATTGATACAACATGGTAAGGTTATAGCATATGCTTCTAGGCAACTGAGGTTCATGAAAAGAATTATTCGACTCATGATCTTAAATTGGCGGAAGTAGTACTTGCCTTGAAGATTTGGAGACACTATTTGTATGGGGTCCATGTAGATGTGTTTACGGACCACAAAAGCCTACAATATGTGTTTAAGAAGGATCTAAATCTACATCAAAGAAGGTGGTTGGAGCTACTCAAGGATTATGATATGAGTGTCCTTTACCATCCGAGAAAGGATAATGTGGTAGTAGACGCCCTTAGTAGGCTTTCTATGGAGAGTGTGTCCCATGTAGATGAGGGGAGGAAGGAGTTGGTGAAGGATGTGCATCGGCTTGTATGGTTGGGAGTTCGTTTGGTTGACTCGACCGATGGTGGTGTCATTGTTTAGAATGGATCAGAATCATCCTTGGTGACTGATGTAAAAGCTAGACAAGATGAGGATCCTATTTTGGTAAAGTTAAAGGAAGTTGTTCAGAGTCAGAAGGTAGAGGTCTTCTCCAGGGGGGAGAGGGTGTGCTCCGATATCAAGGTCGTTTATGTGTACCGGATGTTGATAATTTGAGAGATCGGATGTTACACGAGGCTCATGGTTCCAGATATTTCATACATCTAGGTTCCACCCAGATGTACTGTGACCTACAGGAAGTCTATTGGTGGAATGACATGAAAAAGGACATAGCGGAGTTTGTGGCTAAGTGTCCGAATTGTCAACAGGTAAAAGTGGAGCATCCAAGACCAGGAGATGTTCTTAAAGAAACTAGTATTCCTACTTGGAAGTGGGAGGAGATCAGTATGGACTTCATCACAGAGTTGCCTCGCACTCGTCGACAGTATGACTCCATTTATGTGGTTGTGGACAGGTTGACTAAGGAAGCTCATTTCCTACTGGTCAAAACTACTGACTCAGTGGAGGATTATGCTAAATTATACATTCGGAGCTATTTTGGTTGGATGGAGTGCCCTTGTCCATCATATCGGATAGAGGTACTCAGTTTACCTCTCAGTTTTGGAGATCGTTTCAAAAGGGACTTGGTACTCAGGTCAAGCTTAGCACAACATTTCACCCGCAAACAGATGGTCAGGCGGAGTGGACTATTAGACTCTCGAGGACATGTTGAAAGCGTGGGTGATTGACTTCAAGGGTAGTTGGGATGATCATTTGCCTCTCATTGAGTTTTCATATAACAACAACTACCATTCCAACATTCAGATGGATCCGTTTGAGGCTCTCTGTGGACGGAGATATAGATCTCCTATTAGTTGGTTTGAAGTAGGTGAAGCTGGGGTGATAGGTCCAGATTCATTCCATGAGACTATGGAGAAAATTTAGCTTATAAGAGATAGGTTGAAAACAACTCAGAGTCGCCAAAAGTCCCATGCAGATGTGAGGAGAAGGGAGCTTGAGTTTGAAGTCAATGATTAGGTGTTTCTAAAGGTATCTCCCATGAAGGGAGTGCTGAGGTTTAGAAAGAAAGGGAAACTCAGTCCCCGTTATTTTGGCCCATACCGGATTGTGAAATGGGCTGGCAAAGTGGCATATGAGTTGGAGTTTCCCTCAGAATTAGCTTCAGTTCATCCAGTTTTCCATGTATCTCTCTTAAAGAAGTGTTTAAGGGATCCAGCTCTGATTGTTCCGGTGGACAGTGTTGGTGTGAAAGACAACCTTAGCTATGAAGAGGTTTCGGTGGAGATACTGGATCATCATGTTTGAAATCTAAGAAACAAAGAAGTAGCCTTAGTCAAAGTTTTATGGAGGAATCAGCATATTGAGGGAGCTACGTGGGAAGCCAAGGTAGATATGATGGCTAAATACCCGCATTTATTCCCTTCTGACTCTGTTTCGACTTGAGGTATCAGCTTTCTCCTTAGTACTCTATTCCGTTTCATGTTTGGATCATGTATCCCATTTTCTTTCAAGTAAATGGATGTATGTGCGATTCAAGAATTTAGTTCAGTCATGTAGTTCAAATCGGAGTCAGCCACTCTGTCATTTTTGAGCATGTATGTTCAGTATTTGAGTATGATGATTGCATTTCTCTGCTTTTCAGTATGATTTTCAACATTTGAGGATAAATGTTCACAAGGGGGAGATATTATAATACCTTAAAAATCCAAAGATCAGACCCGTGAGTTGAAACAAAAAAAATATAAATTTCTGCACCAGGTCACAGGACGAGTCGACCAATGACCCGTCAGGAACACCACGAGTCATTAAGTGACTCATGGGGAAAGGCTGGGACTTGGTTGAAAATCTCAAGTTTGGGGTGACCATGAATCGTGGTCAGCCCCAAGATCCGTTAGATCATCCGTGGTCAAAGGAGGTTGAAGTATGAAGGAAATTTGGATAGTGTACCTAACGACTTGTCACCATGAGTCGTGGTCAATGCCACGACTCATCGAGTGGGTTGTGGTCAGCAGTTGGTTAAATGTTGAATGGTTTTTTGGTAGTGTCCCTAATGGGTGATCACCACGATTTTTTGGGTACACCACGAGTCGTGGTGTCCCTCATAGTGACCCCAAGAAGAAAGTCGGCAGTGAAGGTGATGACTGGTGACCACGAGTCGTGGTCACTGGTAACGATCCCTCCAGTCCCTCGTTGGGACTGGCAGTATGTTTTTCCCTGCGAATTTATTAAGGGCTTTTTCATAATTCCTAAGTTTCTAAGACCTAAACTACATCGTTTTAAGATCAGAATGGAGTGTTTTAAGAAGGGCTAAGTCATTCTAATCCTATCCTAATTCATGCATGCAAGTTTAGAAGTTTGAGAGGTGATCAAGCCTAGTTGTACAAAGCTCTTCCTCAATTCTCTTTTATAAATCAAGGAAGTGTGAAAAATCAGATCTCTTTAGGTATGTAAGGCTATGAATGGGTGCAATAGTCCATACCCATGCCCAATTCCCTCTCAGTTCATGATGTTCTAATTGATGATTCCATGGAATTTTTACCCAATGTATGAATTCCTAAGTTTCAATCATGGGTATGATCTAAGCATATTTTAAATGATGAATTATGATTAATGAGAAGATTTTACAATGTTTCAATTATAAATTATGTTTTCAAGTTTTTTATAATGCCCATCCATGAATGTTCATGAAAGTTGAGATCTATGAGATATATGTTCAAGTGTGATGAGATGTTTATGAAGAAAGTACAATTTCGAAATATCCATGTTTATGTTCATGTTTTCAAAGTGAATCAAGTTGATTTCGAGCATGTTTAAGTATTGGGCAAGCCCATATGATCAAGTATGTCTTATGATTTCATGGATTAGCTTACCATATGGTGTTGTAGTCAAGACTCCCATTATTTTTAGCTTGTGGTATGGTTTGATCTAAGGCTCCTCATGTTATGATTTCAGATTATGCATGCATGTTATTATTCAGCTTCGTCACTAGTTGATGGTCAACTTCATTGAAAACCGCTGGAGAGCATATGCATATTTTTGAGAGTAGTGTCTAGCATCGAGTAGGCTAAGGATCTATCAACCCTATGCCTCAGAATTACGTGCCAACGTAGGTATGATCAGATTATTTGGGACCTCCCTTGTGAGCTTCCCCTGTCCCCAAGGGGCCTTCAGCTTGATATCGATATCATGGTAGCGTCCTTAGCCCTGGCAAAGCTTTGAACAGCTCTGCCCACTTAAGTGTGATAGTCGGGACCATGTAAGCTCTATCGTGATAATGTCGGTTATATGAAGAGTCTCCCATTGTTCCTCATGATTTCAGTTATGCATGTACATCAGTCATGGTATTATGTTTTCAGCAGGTTTGACCCAATGTTCAGTTTTACTTATGAATATCAGTATTCAGCTTGGGTCATTCAATTCAGTTATGATGTTCAGTTATGTTTAATCATGATTTTAGAAAATAGCATGCAAGACCTACTCTTAGAATCTTATATTGATTATGTTTTATATTATGCATGATTTATGATTTTACTTACTTAGCGGTTTTGCTTACCTTGCATACTCAGTACATTCTACATACTGACCGCATACTCGATGTTGTATTATTTTATGATACAGGCTCTAATATCCAGGCTCAGTCTCGCTGCTAGTCAGATTCTCAGAGTTAGCTTTCCTCAGCCCCAGTTGGTGAGTCCTCATCATTCGAGGGCCCTTCTATTCAGTTGTATGTCGTATTTTCAGTTTTAAGACTATAGTGAGTTAGTTGGGGTCTTGTTCCATGAACTCGTCAGTATTAGAGGCTTCTCGGACATAGTTTATATTCAACTTTAGACTCATGTATGTATTCAGATGTTATGTTTGTTTAGACTTCTGCTATGTTATTTAGACTTCTCCCTGAGGCCTTTAGGCCTAGCCAATAGCATACTTTCGTTCAAATTTGCACAAGTGGGTGTTCGACCCCATACTTTTTCTCTTCCACGCTTGTTAGCTTCCTCCTTCATGGGTACTCAGACTTCCCCTCCATTTGTGCTTAACTTTCCACCAAAACAACAAAAGATAAAAA
>JACEIK010000145.1:57153-67721 GCA_018107945.1 Datura stramonium | reverse complement strand
ATATATATGTATGCATGTATTATCCTCACAATAAGTTATAATATGGATGAAAACATGGCGTTTGGTCGTATAAATACTCCCAAAATCAGAAACCAAGATGAATACTCAGACATTTTTAAAGATGTCAATGTTAATAATGTTCCATTGATAGAGGTGCCTACATTTCACAATGATTATTTTGATGTTTCACCGCCAGTTCATCCATAAATATGAAGAAACAACCTCATTCGAGATGCAATATTTCTGTGAGCCCTATTGATTTGAAGGATGAAATTAATCAGTTGAGGTTTGACCTTGAAAAGGTACTATATTAATTTATCCCTTTTTCAGTTTGTTACTTTTGTATGTTATATACCCATGCTTTGTTGGGTTTAACTATTATTTTTTTCTATAGCTTATTGATAGTGCTACAATACTTGATAATTAGCTGGTCTCATTTTTTTTTTAAAAAACTCTTCGAATTGCTTGATTCCAAGACAACAAAGGAAAAATAAAATGAGGTTCTGTTTCTGAGGTGATTTTTTGACAATTTCTTTTTGTATTTTAAAAATTAAATGTAACCTCATCACTTTGTTTAGATTCATCAAAGTGTTGATAGGGATGATTCATATGACCATAATGGGTATCAACATTTCAATGCTCATGCACTCTGTTGCGGATGCTCATGAAGGAATTATGTCAGTTGATCAAACTAAGTCAGGTCAAGTCAAATGAGGAAGTTACTAATGAGGTTAGTGAAACAATAATCTAAGGTTTGATTTCACAAGGCACTAATTAAAACTCTACCAAAGAGGAGAAAGTGGCAAATAATAGAAACTTAAAAAATTAAATCAATAATACAAAGAAGAAGGGAAATAAGGCTACAAAGAACACTAGAACAACAACAATAGCATAACAGGGGATTCTTGAAAAATTCATTGTCAAAGTTGGAGAATAACATACTTTTATTAAGCTTAAACATACCTAAAACAAAGAGTTTATGCATGCCTTTGGACTATAGAGAGTACACTATTTAGTTAATATTCAACTATGATTATTTTATGTAAAGAAAGAAAAAGAAGTCCAAATTATAAGGGGAAGAACTATCAGATGTTCAATAAAACAAGATTATCCCAATGCAATAAAGATAAGGTAGAAAAATTTACCTTCATTGAAGATATCAAGTGAGCATAGTTAACTCTACCTTCTAAAAAGAAAATAATTTTACTTAAAGAATCAATGTCAATATAGAGAAAGGATGATGAGAAAGAAGGGAACCTTTTCTCAGTAATGTATAGGGATTGAAATAGCAAGACATTGTGCGAAGTTAATAATTGCAAAATATTGAACGACGATAAATTAGACGACAAAGAAAAACTATAAAAAGGAATTTATGATATGCGTTTGGTCAATTGACCTACATATGATAATATTAATATATAAAAAATATTCTAAAGCTATTGAGAGAATAAATCTCCCCAGAAATAAAAACTCTGAATGACTACAATGTGGATGCCATTGTGTTATGTATGAGAGAAAAGATCATCTATTTATGGAAGTCCAGACTTCTACAAGAAAAAGGATAGCTATGGTAGAGTCCTTTTCCACAAAGAAAAGTCTTTCTATCAAAAACCTATGACGTAAAACAAAATTATGATGTAGAATCTAACTAGGATAGAAAATTCAGGGCAAACCTTAACAAATCTCCTCTTGGCCTGAATTTTCTGGTAAAATAATTTGGATCTTGATTTCACATAATCTTCATCACTGTTGCTTGCCATGGTTAAAAATAATTTTAAAAAGTTTTATTTTTTATTTTTAAAGATGAAGCAACAAGAATGTTGAAAATATGATTGAAAAATTATCTCCACATATAGCACTCTGGATAAAATCTTTATTATCGTGAAATCAGTTGCAACTTAATTTGAGTTCGCCTTAAACCTGCCTTCAACTATGAATCATTGACTGAATCATTGACTTTGATACCACTTATTGGGATCAAAATAGCAAGGCGTCATGTGGAAGCTAATAATTACATAACCTTGAACGATGATAAATCAGACGATAAAGAAAAACTAAAAAAAGAAGTTTATAATATGTGTTTGTTCAATTGACCTACATATGATAATACTAATATAAAAAAATATTCTAAAGCTATTGAGAGAATAAATCTCCCTATAAACAAAACTCTCTAAACGACTATATTATGGATGATATTGTGTTGTGTAAGAGAGAAAAGTCTTCTATTTATAGAAGTCTAAGACTTCTCTTCTAAAAAAAGATAGCTGTGGTAGAGTCCTTTTCACAAAGGAAACTCGTTTTACCAAGAAAACCTATTTGAACTAAACTACAATTATAATGTAAAATCCAACTAGGATAGGAAATGCAGGACAAACCCAAACATAATGAACTCCAATGCATGCAATACCAACAAATACAGATATTCAACTTTCTTGTTGTAAAACATGAATGAATCCCTAAAGCAGTAATGCACCTATGTGTTCCAAAATATTCAAATAGGAATATTAATATGACAACCTTGGAAAAAATCAATAAAAAAATAGAACTCCCTTATACCCCAAAACGGGATAAAGTTTGGAGATAGAGGCCAACAAAATCATAAAATCATTTGAACATGAAATTCTTCATTTTTTTAAAACAAAAATCATATTAGAAACCACATAAAAAGTCTCACAGCATGCTATAGTTAAAAGTATATTTTAAAATGTAAAAATTTGTAGTCAAAGAAGAAATTATTTCTCATGGTATAGTATGAGGGAGTACACTTTAGCAAATACTATGCTAAAAATGCCTCAACTTTAAGCAAAAATCATAGTAAGACAATGACCTTCATTGACATCGACAATCTCAAAAGAATAGATTTTAAGCAAATAGTCTTCTAAACTTTTGTAATACACTTGCTCAGTTAACATTCTTTTTGTGCTTAGTTACTCTTGGCTAGTTTACCAGGTATAAGCACTTCTAATCTACCAGCTTTATGTTCGAGAATGAAAATAGGAAAGAGAGAGGACACTTATGATAAAAATAAGGTGTTATGCATGGTTCATATTCACCCAAATAACATCAGGATCAAAGAATCATGAAGTTGAAATATACAAAAGTAACAACACTTAGTCAGTCACTCTACGCTTCTCAATCACTAGTCATTTCTATACTATTAAAAGTCCAACCTTAACACTATGTGAATTTAGTCCAATATAACTCTAGCTAGACTGAAAACTTCCTAAATTTTAGTAAGAAAGAAGAAGAATACAATGCAACAATGTAATTCAAGAAATTAAGTTGAAGTCATTAAAAAATCTTTTTAAATTTAAATTATCTTAAAGCCAGTACCTAAGTTATTAAATAGTTAGCAGTCACTTTTTTGCAAGTAATGAAATCCAATAGGCTTCAAATTTCTCTAGTTTAAACTTGAGAATTTTCTCGACCTCAAAAATGAAGTTTTGAAGGTCGTTTTTGTCGCTTTAATTTCATTTCAAACAACAGTGAACTTAATATTTAGTACAGAATTAACTCTGAATTGGAAAGAATTGAAACCTATCTTCAACCTGTAATTTTCGCAATATTTTTGTATTTTTTATTCAAGAATTTCACTGAGAGTTCTCACATATTTACTAAATTTGAGATACAAACTCTAAACCAAAATAAGATTAAATTATACACAGAACAAACATCATCAATTTCATAAAAATTCATTTATATATATTTTTAAAGCTTTTTCAAGAATCCTTCAATAGAATTTCTAATTTTAAAGAATAGTAGAATCATAATACCACTAGAAATCAATGGCAAATATAGAGACAAATGATAACTTATAATGCATGGAATAGATAAAACGGCACACACCTGTAGTGAAAGGGCTAGGGATGAACATGCAAGCAATTTACTTAGGCAACTAATGGGTATCTTTCAATGGCACCATAGGTGTCAATTTACTCCAATTTTATCAAATTGAAGATAACTCCCTCCTACCCAATTGTTTGTTGCCAATTGAAATTCAACCTATGTCTAGGAGAATACATTAAACAATGGTTATGCCTGGAGTTATTATTGATTGATGCTAACCCAATCTACTTGTTCTTTCAAGTTTCGTAAGGGTAATTGGGCAAGATTGGATGACTCTTATTATCAATACACTAGAAAGTAAAAATTAATTAAATATTCATAAGTCCAAACTCAATTTTACCAAATTGAGATTGTTAGGGTTCACGACCCTAGATATGGGTTTAGTTACCCATAGTAAGAATAAGAAAATTAAAGTAATTAGACATGCTTACCAAAGAAATTGAAATCTTCAAGTTACAAGCTAAGATCTAGAATCTACTATGAAAACTAGGCTAACTAGCTAATTCTACTCACTACTCTAAGTATGAACTAAAAATTGAAAAAGCTCACTAAAAATTACAAGAAAATCTATTTATACTGTATTCCAAAAAGCCCAATTAATTCAAACTTCGGAGTGCCATGTGTACAGGGACAAACGCTCTTTGAAAGGACAAACCGTCCTTTGATCCGTACTTTGCATTTTGGCTTCTGTCCACCAGCTTGTTGTCCATTGATTGACACACCGTCCTTGGAAAAGACGGTTTGTCCTTTGCACCTTACTTTAGGATTTCAGTTCTACCTAGCTCAAGTCCGTTCTTCAATTGACAGTCCGTCCTTTTAGAAGACGGTCCATTCTTCAAATCGTATTGTAAGGACTCTGATAGCTTGGTTTCTAAAATTTTTTATTAAATCTAGATGGTAGATGATGCGGACCATAGTTCAAACAGACAGTACATATGTTGCCTCGTCCAAAGGATATTTTTCTAGTCTTAACTCCTTTCATCTTTTTATTACTTGAGTTCCTGAAACATAGCATAATAAGGTTCTACTTAATTTAAATCCTAAGGAAATGCAAAATGTCATTAAATAAAGAAAAGATGTGTTGCTAATTCTCGACACAACATAGATGCAAAGAGCGAGAAGAATAATTCACTGGAGAAGAAGATCGACTTTGCCAGAGAAGAAGCCTTGCCACAGAATAAGCCCTAGCTGGAGAAGAAACTGAAGACCCTCCACTTTCATCATTGATTGTATCCTCTAAAGTGATATATTCACAGAGAACTTTAGTAAAGAATCTGAATCCCTTGATGTCAGTGTAATGTGATATAATTCACTGAAGACAAATCCAATTCTTTTTTTTAATTATTATNATTATTATTATTATTATTATTCATGATTTAATTTTTTATTAAAAATAAAAAAATTTAGTAGGTTTAGAAAATTATTGGAGGAAAAATATTCGAGGAAAAAAACCGTCGCAATAGCTAATTTTTTTAAGAGAAATGTTGCCATAGAGATATTTATTGAAACAATATTTAAAACTACTATTATATGTACCTCTGTCACAATTGTTACATAACATATAGAATAATTTGATTTTAATAGTGTTCCATTAGATCCAACAGGATACTGCAACAGTCTAAGCGTTGCAATAGATAATCTATTGCAACGGTTCCATAACCATTACAAGAAATCACTTCTATAGGCTTGTTTTCTAGTAGTGTTACTAAAGAACAAGAGAATTGGAATAAGTAAGGATGATTGGAGAGGGATTAAAAAAATGGTTCGGTCTATGAGTGGTTTTAGTGGTTCTTATAATGGAGGGAAGCGATGTGGGTCTTCTGCACCCACTCAGTCTAATACTAATGTTCAACATTGTAGGCAGGGGTCAGAATTTTAACAAAAAAAACTAGTCTACTTCAAATGGTAATCGACCCATATCTAGGTGGCAGGATTGTGTTTGTCATCATTATTTCATCATGGGGCACATTAAGAAAGATTGCAAAAAGTTATAGAGAGAATTGGATAACTCTGGCAAGAGAAATAATGCTCCATCCTCTACTACTGTAAGAAATCAGCCTGCTAGAAATACTAATGCTACCCAGAATGCCCATGTTAATAAGGGAGGCAATGTTGTTTCTAATACTGGGAATGAGGGTTAAGCTCGACTCTATGGGTTGGATTATAGAGAGACAACTGATGCTTCTGATGCTATAGTTATAGGCATCCTTAGCGTTTGCACTTGTAATAAGTATTCGTTGATTGATCCTGGATCAAATTTAATATATATGAATCTATATTTTTTTCTCTTGATTAGGGGTGGAGCTCAAACTTTTGGTAGAACCTTTTTCTTTTAATACCGTCATTAGTGTTCCTATTATTGCTTTTAGAGTTTATATAAGTTGTGTAATTATGGTCAAAAGGCATGACAACCTCCAATTTATTTGAATTGGAGACCGTAGACTTTGATGTGATTACGGGAATGTACTGACTCTGTACTTGTTATGCAACTGTGAATTGTCAATCCAAAATAGTATAATTTTTTGAGTTCCCGAATGAACATATTCTAGTGTAGAAGGGTGGCGTTTCAAAGTCTCAATGTGAGTTTATTTCTTATTTTAAGGCTAGCAAGATGATCTCCAAAGGGTGCGTATATCATCTGGTTGCTATGAAAGACACTCAAGTTGTTGTGGCCGAATTTGATTTAGTGTTTGTGGTCAATGAGTCTCCTAATGTGTTTTTCGAGGAACTCCCTAATATTCCACCAGACAACATTATTGATTTTGAGATCAATATTATTTTTGATACTCAACCAATCTTTGCTCCACCCTATCGTATAGTCTCCTATTGAGTTTGCAAATTGAAGGAACAATTGAAGGACTTTCTAGATAAATAATTTATTCGAATAAGTACTTCACCTTGGGATGCTTCGGTCTTATTTTCTCAAAAGAAGGATGGGTCACTCAAAATGTATATTGACTACTGCCGGCTTAATAAAGTGACCATTAATAACAAATATCATTTTTCAAAGATTGATGATTTATTTGATCAGCTTCAAGGAGCTGATTTATTTTCTAAGATTAACTACTGCTCAAAGTATCATCAGCTAAAAATAAAAGAGCAAGATACAATGAAAATAACTTTTTCGTACCCGATATGGTTATCTCAAATTTTTGATAATGTCTTTTGACTTGACTAATGCACCAACTGCATTTATGGACCGGATGAATTGCATTTTCAAGCTCTGTATTGATTGATTCATTATTATGTTTATTGATGATATTTTGGTTTACCCAAAAAGTCATGAAGAACATGTGAATTACTTGAGAATGACTTTTCAAATGCTTAAGGATAATGAGCTTTATGAAAAATTCTCTAAGTGTGAATTTTGATTAAATTTATGGCTTTCTTGTGTCACGTGGTATCTAGTGATGGTATCAAGGTTGATTCTTAGAAGAATGAAGTAGTTAAGGATTGGCTGAGACCTATGAGTGCAACAGACATTCGTAGATTTGGGTTTAGTAGGATAATATCGAAAATACGTAGAAGCGTTTCATTCATAGATGCACCACTTATGAATTGACTCAAAATACTGCTTTGATCCAATAGTCTGAAGCATGAGAAAAGGGTTTCACGAGATAAAGGCAAGATTGACTTCAGCTCCTATTTTAACCTTACCGGGTCTGGTGTCTATGTAGTGTATTGTGATGCTTCTAGAATTAGACTGGGTTGTATATGTGACACTTCGGAAAAAATTTGGTGATTATTTGATATCTGTATGCTATGTTAAGGAAAGTACGAGTTGTATATTGATCATAGATGACAAGGAAAATGTGTACGAATGGAAAAACAAAGAGTATGTAAAGTTTGTAAGTTAGGATCAACTTTAAATGATCATATCTCCTAATATATAATGAACTAGAAGCCCTACCAGCTACTTGATCTCTTGAGCTTATGTAACAGACATCNGTAAAGTTTGTAAGTTAGGATCAACTTTAAATGATCATATCTCCTAATATATAATGAACTAGAAGCCCTACAACCTATCAAATTAAAGGTATTTGAGTCTAGTTTTCATAACATCAAACCGCTCATCAATTGGAAATTGAAGTAAAACGTTATAGACGTTTCATCGTGACACTATTGGGAAGTAAGGTGGCCACTGCTCTAAAAACAGCTACCACCCAACAACCTTTATATTTTAAGTTGTGTGTTATGAAATCATTTTCAACGTTTCCAGAATTGAGGTGCTTGCTTATCCTCAAAAATTCTCTCAAATTTACAGCAAACAACTAAGGAGAACACCAAGCTAAACTCCATTAAAAGTAAAGCTAAGTGAAGGGGAGCTATCATAAGGTAAAGGTGGTGTGTTGGTGGCTGTTTTGGATGTACTTGGGCAGTGTTGCTTTGGTGAATTTTCTGCATTTTTGAAGATTTTCTAAGCTACATATATGTTCCCTCTCTGCATTTTTGAAGATTTTCTAAGCTACATATATGTTCCCTATTTTTTGGGATTAAACACAAGTATAAAAGGTAAGAATTCTACTACTAACCTTGCTTGAATTCTTGATTAAAAGACTAGAAGTTGGAGGTGTGTTTGGTGTGTTGGTGAACTGTTTTTGCTGCGTTTTGGACAGTAGGGTTGCTGCATTTTTGGACAATAAGTTGAGGTCAATTAATCCTATTTTTATACAAGAACAAAACCCCAGAAAAAGATAAGGATTTCTCCCCTTTTAAACCTCTCAAATTGTAAAGCGAAAATCTGGAAATTGGCAACTGGGTGAGCTGCCGATGGACTGTTTGTGAGCTGAGGTTTGCTCGTTTTCCTTAGGCTTTTTGTCTGTTTATTTTACTGGAATTATACTTCATATTTAGGAGAAGAATTAGACCAAAACTAAGGTAAAACTTCCTCTTGTTCCTCCCTCAAAAGTTAGTGAAAACTAATTGAGAAAATGGCTAAATGTTGTTGATATTGCCGTGTGTTGTTGTTGCTATTGTGACTACCTTTTGTTAGTTATTTTGGCTGTATTTTGTGCTATATATTAAGCTTGTTTGTCTCCTATAAAACCACTATATTAAGGAGATTGAAGGATGATCATTGAAATAGGAAATCAGCTAGACAAAAGTTCATCGGAGAAAGGTATGTAAGGCGTTCTTTATCTCTTGATTCTCAAGCACGAATTCATGCCGAGGATTAATCCGGAATTTCCCTGTACTTGAGATTCTGTAGTAGCATATTATGATTCTTCCCAATTGTTAGAATTACTTGGTATTAAGTTGTGTATTTTCTAAATATTTGTAACGCATGAATGTGAAGTGGAGAGGGCAATTGCCTTCGATTATGGTCATAGTTGTAAATTGAGTCTGAAGTCCCCTCGGCGTGGGCACTGTGAGATGGTCCTTTACATTTGTTATTTATTTGTGGTGTCAAAGTTGTTTCATATTATGGTTTCTAATAAAATTGGTAAACATGGCAAGACGACGACGCGCGGACAAACCTAATAATTGAAATCGGTTTTAACTGAAATAAAGGCTAACGAGGGTAACGAAATGGAATTTCCTTATGACAGTTACCTACCCTCTTATATTCATGTTTTAATGTACCTAGAGCCATGAGATGGTTCCCCGATCCCTCTCCCTTAAGCTAAGAGACTAATTAATGCGTTTCTTAATTAACCGATACTTTAAACTTGAAAAATAGAACTTGAATGGGTAAACTATTGATATTTCTATGGAACCATATTTATTGGAAGGTTATGCACAATATCTTCATGTTAACAATTTATACGAAAATCATAATATATACATTTATGCTTACATTCAAATTACGCGCTAAAGCAGCAAGGATTGCCTTCAGAAAGTCACGATATGTTTATTAGAGCTCTTGAGTTATCTACCTCCTGAGATTGCTTAAGGATTTAAGTAGACACGTCACATGTTCTTTGAAAGTTGTAGATGTGTAAGGAAATTAACCTAAGAGTAAAAGTTGAGGCTCTAGTAGCAATGGAGAGATAAGAGTAAATGTTAGACCTTTTAAGGTAATATATGAGTTATATGCCCTCTGTCCATAGTTGATTTCAAGAACCTTTGAGTGAAGTTAAAATATGAACAAGACGATGTTTAAGAGATAAGGTTGGCAATTAGGTTAAAAGGTAAGTACATATAAGAATTGCTGGAATAATGAACACGAGAGTAAATAATTAAGTAGGGAATCACGAAACCTGTTTGGAAAAGAATTTACTATGAATACGAAAAGAAAAGCTAAGGTTGTTAACTTACATGATAAATGTTCCGATTTTTAACGAGTTAGGCAAATGGCCAGCAAGATTTACCCTGTTCTAATAACATTTAGCAAAAAAAAGTTAAAAATAAAGTTGGTTATGTTCAGTTTTGTTAAGATAATGAAAGACCAGTAAAGTGTTAACTTCTTAAGAAATTATTAGAATCAAATATTTTGAGATAGTGACTCATGTTAAGGTGAAATTCTTTGTCGTACTTTTTAAAAAATTATCTTTGATTATTTGTTCTATGAGTTGGATTAACTTTTTCAAGTTTTAAAGGATTTTTTTCTTGGAATTTTCTAAACTATTTATAATGCTGCTAAGCTTTTCTAAGCTCCTCGTATATTGCAAAGTCTCACACAAGCTTTTCCTACGTTGTCTGAAGCATGACTATAAGTCTTTATTTATCTTAACGCAACCCCTAGACAGTTGCCTAGCATTTTTATATTAAAGAGTTCCAAG
>JACEIK010000145.1:33546-46808 GCA_018107945.1 Datura stramonium | reverse complement strand
ATGTGTTTAAAGGGGGTAATGACCATTTCCCAATGTATAGTTGTTAAATAACGTGGTTCATGTGGAATTGAGACCTAGGAATGGGTGTAATTGGGGCTTTACTCTTAAAATTGCCTTGAAAGGGTGGGTTTGAATTTCCCAAGATCATTGTGTGGGTGAAAAGGGTACTAAATGGTGTTATATTTTGTGTTAGACCTTGCATGTTCGGAAACATCAAGGAAGGGAAAGGCTCTAGCAGAGTCTATTTAGACCCTCTCAAATCAAGGTAGGTTATGCTTTAAAGGAGTTAGACTTTATAAAATGACATGTATGTATGCGTAATGATAATGTGTTTATTTGGTCTATGGATATTAGTTGTGGTAATGATTGCTTGTTAAAATTCAATTGTTGAAATAAGTTTGTTATGATGTTGCCACCAAATCTATGTGGAATTGTGTTGAACTGTTAAGTGTATTCTCTGGCATTTTCATTGATGTGAATGATGAATTGTTCAACTTTTCAAGTGAGGGAGATAGATTATGGTCTCCTGAATGTCATAATAACGAACTCAGTGATGATGAAAACACGGTGAGAATGATGACGGATAATAAAAATATGAGAGGCTCATTCCCAAGGGGAGCATCCGGGCGAACAATATTGATTCAGTGGCTCGTGTCCGAGGGGATCATTTGGACAAGCATAAGAGTGGGAGCGGGTACCATGTCGGCACAGTACATGAATTTATAGAGTCTCATGCAAGTTATGACTGGAAGGGCAGAAACAAGACCCTCTAGCATATGTGTACATCGATGTTTAGTGATGGAGCGTTATGGTGATATGATGGAGGCGTGTGCCCGACATGTCAGCATTATTTTATTTATGATGTAGTTGTAAAAAATGTTAAAAACTCAGAATGAGTAAGTGCTATGTGGTTGAACTGAATTTGTGAGCATGTGGTTGTTACTTGAATATGGAGACGTAGAAAAGTGTTGATTTTTGATATAGTTAAATGAATACTAGTAATTGAGTTGTGTTGCTTTTGTTACGATTTGCTCTATATCACATGTGGATACGTAATAGTTTGTACATCAATGTCAATAGCATACGTTTATAACTGAATAAATATGATGATGTGTGAATTGCCAAGAGTTGATGAAATGATGAGGTGCAGCTAAGTCGAGCTACTGCCGGGGCAGTATCGTTGTAGCGGGACTTAATCCGCTACGGCGAGACGACGATGGCAGTTAGGTGACCAATGTAGTGAAGGGCCTAATCTAATGAGCAGGCTGATTGTCACATATGCAGAGCTAAAGTTCCTGAAATGTGTACTGTATATATGTATGGGGTGTTTCTGGACTGATTTCATGTTGTCATTTGCATTCTTATATGTTATTATATAAGGTCGGTCGATGATGCCTACCATTACCGTGTTTTGTACTAACGCTACTCCTGCACTTCTTGTCTGAGTGCAGAATTCAATCCCAAAAGTTCATAACGACCTCACCTTTAGAGAACAAGCGGAACATTGATAGGTGAGTGGCATAGAACGTGCAATTTTACTCCTCTTTGAAGATGTCTCTCTTATGGATATTTGCATTTTTATTTCTTTTTTTATAAAAAATTCTTAGCTTGTGTTAAACGTCTGAAGTGCAATGACAATCGGATTTTGGGAATAATTGGAGGATTTGGTTGTTTTTATTTATTTATCCAAGTTTAGTTAGATTTTATTGTTTCGCTTAATTTCAAGGTTATTATTTTCTTTTGAATGATTGGTTTTTGGGAAATTATTGGGAATCGTTGGTTCGCCCACCGGGATAGTGTAGGTGCCAATCACGACTATTTGGGTTGTGACAAAATTGGTATCAGAGCCCTAGGTTCATCGATCTCATTGCACTAAGACGGGTCTAGTAGAGTCTCGCGAATCGGTGTGGAGATATCCGTAACTTATCTTGGAGAGGCTACTGGAATTTAGGAAAACTCTCTTCTTCTTTTCTTTCATGTGATTACTTAATTTCAATTAGTATATATTGGTACAAATTTGTATCTAACAACTTCTCTTTCTTTCTCTCATAGATGGTGAGAATAAGAGCAGGAGAAAATAGAGAAGCAACACTCGAGCCAGCAGCAGTAGCCGCAGTTTGCGGTAGAGGTTGGGGAAAAGGTTGCAGGTGAAGGCCTGCCATTGCCAGAGGAGGAGCCCGCATTCCTGCTCCAATACGAGATAGGTTAGCATCCCCTGTACCACCGGAAGTCTAAGAGCGGGTGGTTGTGGAGGTGGAGGTTCCAACTCAGGGAGAGGTTGCAGTCGCTCCAGCATCCTCCAAGGTTCTGCCTTAGGTCCTTAACCTTCTGAGCGACCTCGTGGGTAAAGGGGCAGTGCCGGCTACTCCTGCAGGGAAATAGTCGGGGATAAAACATGCAACTGCTGTGGCACCTCGCATTGATGACATGTCTGAGGCTGTTATGTTCCCGAGGCCGATAGTTGGACCCGTGATGACAGGGACGGAGCATGACTTGTTCTGGAGGTTCACCAAGATAAAGCCTCCCACTCTTTATGGTATTGAAGTGGAGGATGCCTATGAGTTTATTATAGATTGTCGTGAGAGGATCCATAAGATGTGGGGGTGGAGAAGTACGGCTGGAGTTTTTCACCTTCCAATTAATGGGTGAAGCGAAGCTCTGATGGAGGGATTTTGTGGAGTGCAGACCAGCAGGGTCACCACCATTGACCTGGATCCATTTTTACTCCACATTCCTGGAGAAGTAGGTTCCCCGTACTCTGAGAGATAGAAGGTGGGATAGTTCACTACCATCAAGCAGGAAAGCATTTTGTTGCAGCTTACTAGGCCCGTTTTCACTCTCTATCCAGATATTCTCTACCCTTACTACCCACAGAGGCAGAGAGGATCAGGCGGTTTGTTAAAGGCCTGAATGCGGGTCTCTAGCTATCAGCCCTTCAGATGGTCTCTCAGGTAAGACCTTTCAGGAGATAGTGGAGTGTGTGAAGAATATAGAGGGGGTGAAAAAGGAAGGGTACTGATGTGTTATGGATTTAATGCACTTTCGATTCTTAAAACTTAGTAAATTAGCATGAGCTTAGGTGTGTTTATACGGATATGATGCACTTTTGATTTTTTTTAAGGTAAATTAGGGTTGGAGTTGAAATCTACAAAAGAAGTAAAAGGAGTACAGAAAAGGGCAAAGTACAGACCTCAGTACAAGCCGTACAATCATGGTACACACCATACTGAAAGCCGTGGAAAAGTCCAGAAGATGAGCTTAAGGCAAAGGCCAAGTTACGATTCGTGGTACGAGTCGTACCGAGGAAGTCGTAGAAAACTTTAGAAGAATCTGCACTGGGTTAGTCTCCTGGTATGGGTAGCAACCACAGATCGTGATACCTACCTACGACTCGTACCAAGGAGTCGTGGTAAAGTTTGGAAGAATTGAGGAATGGAAGAGGCAGTCACGAGGCGTAGGAGAAAGGTACGAGTCGTACAAAAACACTCCTGAAATTATTCAGAGGATGTAAAAAATCTCAGATTTAGACCACGACAGGATTGTACGAGTCATACAATTTCTAACACTTAGCCAAAATCAGAAGTTGCCAAACATTATATGAGCAGAGGTATGATCCGTACAATCATGGTATGAGTCGTAGGTGAAGGCAACAACAATTTATCGGTTTTCCTGTTAATTTAGGATATGATTCTAATTATTTGTACAAATACTTTGCTAGGTTATTTTAGTGAGGAGTTCGATTCTTTTGCTAGTATCCGACTTTTGAAAATGTTGAGAACAACTTTTGGAGAGTTTCTTGCATTGATTCTTTCATTGTTCTTGAATTCTTCTTCAATATTTTTGTGCAATCATCAAGTGGGTTTACTTTTCAATCATCATTGTAAATTCTAAATTATGTTTTTGTTTATGAATGCTAATTTTTTTCTTACAATCATGAGAGGCTAAATCCTCCACAACTAGGGTTGTGGGAACCATGGTGAATTAACAAACTAGGATTTGCACAAAGTGATTTTAAACCAATACTAATACTTGTATTGTCTTCTCTTCATCTTAAACGTTGCTTAAAGGAGCGCAACGTTAGGACTTGACCACATTCTCTACTTACTTGAATCTAGAGAGGTAGAGATTAGGAAAAGAGAAGAACAACAAAGCCTTAAACTTAATGGTTCATTGTATGACTTGAGTTGCGGTCACAGGATAGTTAATTTGGAACTAATTGATAATGTTTAAAGTGAAATCACTCAAGAGAGTTAATCTGGTAATTGAGTATACTCATCCAATAGGGACGAACTAGTCGTCTGATGAACTTATGTTATCAGTTCTGCAAGTCAAGAATTGGGATTGATCACAAGTGTGAGAACTGAAGTAGTTATGAACCCATGTGGAACACTTCCCTAGTTAATTGCATCATATTGATAAAAATTCAATTGTCAATACTGTTACGTGTTTACTTCCTTACGAAACCCCCCTTAAGGAAATAACAGATTTAAAAGCTTAAATACTAGCGTTATTCTATATCTTGACAATATTCCTTATTGGATCGACCCCAGCATAGTTGGGTTCTTTATTGATAATTTTTGTGGCATACTTTTATAGAAGTGTGATTTGAGCGTTATCAAAAATGGCACTGTTGCTAGGGAATACGGCTTAGGATTAGAGTAATTTCTTCTGTCTGACTTTTAATAGTTATTTTCCCCGTTTATGTTTTTCTTTTGTTTTTATTCTATTTAGGCTACAACAAGGAAACCTTAACACTAGATCGACCCCCGTGAGCACCTTAATGGAGGATAAGAGGCTGCCTGTGCCTATGGTGGCATGAATGAGTGTTAAGACATTAGCAGCAGTGCTAATGAATTATAAAGGGAATGATCTTCAGGGATATATGGAGATGGGCAATGCCCTAGAGGGAATGGGGTCATATAACTTCAGGCTAAAAATGTTGGACCTTGATTTAAAGAACAGGGTGAGCCCTCCAGCAAAACCATCAGTCGAGGTACCACCAACCCTGAAACTCAAAGCTCTACCCCCACATTTGAAATATGCTTTTCTGGGGGGAGAACAACACCTTGCTAGTGATTATAGCAGCAGATCTTGCAGAATGGCAAGTGGAGGCCTTGGTGTCAATACTAAGAAGATACAAAAAGGCAATTGGGTAGAACATTGCTGATATTATTGATATTCCCCCAGGCATTTACTCCTACAAAATTCAGCTTGAGCCAAACTGCGTACAATCATAGAGTACCAGAGATGACTGAACCCACAAATGCAAGAGGCTGTTAAGGAAGAGATTATAAAATGGCTTGATGCTAGTGGAGTTTACCCTATTGTTGATGATGTATCGTGATTTTACTATATTTTGATGCTTAAAAACAAGAAATTATGCACATTCCGGGTATATTTATATAGGTATGATGTTTTTTGTGTTTAATGTTGCAGGAAAATAGGTTCGGAAGTGAACTGGGCAAATTTATGCTGAAAATAACTGAAAGGGTGATTGCCAGGCACTTCACGAGTCGTTGGCAAGAAGCACGGCTCGTTGCTGAAGGCGTGGACAATTATTGAAGTTTGAAGAAGCAGAGACAGTGTACCTGACGAGTTGAGGCAACGACTCGTTACATATGGTAATGAGTCGTGAAGTCAGTCATGAAGACTAGGAGAGAAATTATTGCCAAAGTAACCAGTGGAGTTGACGATAGACTTAACGAGTCGTTAGTTGACTAAATGACTCGTTGGAAGATCACTGGAACCAAGCATAAGGTGCACTGGAATTTTGAAAGAGTTAGACCACGAGGGGCCTAACGACTCGTGCCCAGGCACGAAGAGTCGTTAGGTGACCCGTTGCCATAACTGGGTCTGATGCTGAGGACGACTATTTTTAGCAAGGCATGACTCGTCAGAGGTCCCAATGATTCGTCACCAAGCCGTGGTCACTGACGACCTGGTTTCCAGTTTTAGTTAGGAAAAAGTTTTCTTGGAACTATAAATACAATGTTTAGGTTTATTTTCATAGAGAAGCCGATTATTATTATTTTTTCAAGTAGGATTTTGGTGTTGTACGATTATTCTTGGATTAAGAAACAAGGTTTACAATTTTTTTCTTGAATTTGAGGATCAAAAGAAACATTGGAATTTATTCATCAATTTTGGAGTTTTATTCAATCTACTTGGTTTTTCTTCTACGATAATTTATAAGGTGAAATTATGATTTATTCAATATTTTGTGATTGTAATCATACAAACATGAGTAGCTAAACCCATAACTAGGGTTGTGGGAACCAAGATGAATTAACGCACATAGGTAAAATACTTAGTGATTCTTGAACGGGGTTTTATGCATGTATTGTTTTTTCCTTCGTTTTGATTGATTCTTGACGGTTGCAAATGTTAGGACTTGCCTTATTCTTACTTACCGGACCAAGGAGGTAATGAATGGGAAAAGGGATTAACAACGAAAATTTGAGGCTATCAACGCTCATCTGATAGCTTGAATTTGTCTGGGGATAGCTAATCCGATATTAAGGGTAAGGGTCAATTAAAAGTACACCTGTATACGGACCAAGTTGCGTGGTGATAATCATCTAAATAGGGGTCAACCATTTAGGTGAACCTAACTTACCAATATTGCATGTTAAACATCGGAATAGATTATTTGGTCTCCCAACGATTCGTTGAGCGAGTCGTTATCACCTTTCTCAATTTAATTCCGCCTTTGATCCAGTAGACATGAAGGAGGACCTCATGATTCGTTGCCTCTGGCAACGACCCATTTGGTCAATTGTTGTCTACACTGTTTTATGCAGTTTTGATGATGATCCAGTTAACGAGTCATTTGGTCTGGTGATGACTCGTCCTGTGCTTTTTGGCACCAAAAACTTCTCAAGTTCAAATTTTTGGTTTTAACTTCAAATTTCCCATCTTAATCACCTGCACACATCAACACACGTAACCACTATATTTTTCTTACATTTACAACTTGGGTTGCCTCCCAAGAAGCGCTTGATTTTACATCGCGGCACGACGTGGGTATTTTGATCATGCAGAGCCTGATTTAACATCGCAGCACGACACAATTCCCCCAAGTTACTCAGACTTCACTCAGGGTCCAAAGGTCTAGCAGTTTGAGTTCTTCACTTTTCCCCAAATAATCTTTCACCCGCTGATCATTCACTTTAAACCGCTTTCCTTCATGGTTTTATAGTTCGATTGTCCCATGGGAGAATACTTGGACCACTCAAAAAGGTCCCATCCATTTAGACTTCAACTTATCAGGAAACAAACGAAGTCTAGAATTGAATAGTAACACCATTTCACCTAGACTGAATTCTCTTTTTTCAATCTTCCAGTCATGTTGAATTTTCATCCTCAATTTGTAAATTTCAAAACTCTCATAGGCTTTCAACCGAAATTCATCAAGCTCATGTAACTGATCAAGCCTCAAGTTTTCAGCTTCGTTCCAGTCCAAATTCAGCTTCTTGAGTGTCCACGTAGCTTTGTTCTCAAGTTCAACCGGAAGATGACATGCTTTTCCATCACAAGCTGATATGGAGACATACCTATAGGAGTCTTGAATGCGGTCCGATAAGCCCATAAAGCATCATCTAGCTTTCTTTCCCAATCTATCCGGTTTGCATTAACAATCTTCGTCAAGATAGTCTTTATCTCCCGGTTTGTGACTTCAACCTTCCAACTAGATTGCGGATGATAGGGTGTTGCCACCCTGTGTTTCACCCCATATTTCTCCAATAAAGAGCGAAACAACCTATTACAAAAGTGCGAACCCCCATTATTAATGATGGCTCTGGGAGTCTCGAATCTAGCAAATATATTCCGCTTTAGGAATGCTGTGACACTCTTCCCTTCATTATTTGGAAGCGCAACTGCTTCCACCCGTTTCGAAACATAGTCAACAACAACAAGTATGTAATTCATCCCGTTTGAGCTCATAAATGGGCCCATGAAATCAATGCCCCACACATAAAATAGCTCAATAATCAGGATGGGAGTAAGAGGAAGCTCATGCCTTCGTGATATGCCTCCTTGCCTTTGACATGAATCACATGCCTTTGCGATATCATGCGCATCCTGGTAATGGTTGGCCAATAATACCCACATTGCAGAATTTTGTGGGCAGTGTGAATCCCGCTATGGTGGCCTCCAATAGGGGATGAGTGGCAGGCCTCCAATATACTTAGCATCTTTACCTCGGGCACGCATCTCCGAATAACCCCATCAACATATATGAGAAATAAGTAGGGCTCATCCCAAAAAAACTTCTGCACATCAGACATAAAATTCTTCCTCTGATGAAAAGATAAGTGCTCCTGTACAACATCACTCACCAGATAATTTGCAAAGTCTGCAAACCATGGGAGAGATCCTGTGAGGCCACTAGAACCTGCTCGTCTGGGAATGCATCATCTATGGCATGCTCATCTTGAATTGATTCATTAGGTTCCAATCTTGATAAGTGATCTACCACTTGATTTTCAGTCCCTTTTCGGTCCTTTACTTCAAACTCAAACTCTTGTAGCAGCAGAACTCATCGAATCAACCGTGGCTTGGCATCCTTCTTTGCTATCAGATATCTCAGAGCTACATGGTCTGTGTGGACTATCACCTTAGTTCCGAGCAAGTATGCTCGAAACTTCTCAAATGCAAAAATTATAGCCAACAGCTCCTGTTCTGTCATGGTATAATTTTTTTGAGTTGCATTTAAAGCTTTACTAGCATAATAAATCGGATGGAAATATTTTCACGCCTTTGACCCAACACAGCTCCTAGGGCTATATTGCTAAAATCATACATAACCTCAAAAGGAAAAGACCAGTCAGGTGCCACTATAATGGAGGCAGTGGTCAGTCTCTCTTTAAGGCATTCAAAAGCCTTCAGACATGCCTCATCAAAAACAAACTTCACCTCTTTCTCAAGCAGTTTACACAAAGGATGTGCAATCTTCGAGAAGTCCTTGATGAATCTTCTATAAAACCCTGCATGACCTAGAAAACTTCAAACACCTTTTATAGAAATTGGGGGTGGTAAACTGGCAATAACATCAATCTTAGATCTATCACCTCAATACCCTTACCAAAAATCCTATGGTCGAGCACTATACCTTCCTTGACCATGAAATGGCACTTTTCCCAATTAAGCACTAGGTTGATCTCTTCACATCTCTTCAAGACCTTGCTTAAATGATCCAAACAATCTTTGAATGAATCACCCACCACCAAAAATCATCCATAAAGACTTCAATGATGTCTTCCACCATGTCAGAAAATATGGACATCATGCAATGCTGAAAAGTGGCGGGTGCATTGCATAACCCGTATGACATCCTCTTAAAAGAAAATGTCCCATAAGGGAAAGTGAACGTGGTCTTCTCTTGGTCTTCGGGGGCTATAGAAATCTGATTGTACCCCGAATAACCGTCAAGGAAATAGTACCATCCTCTGCCTGCAAGTTTGTCTAACATCTGGTCTATAAATGGCATCGGAAAGTGATCTTTTTGCGTCCAATGGTTCAGCTTCCTGTAATCCATGAATACTCTCCAACCAGTGACTGGTCTTAGAGGAATGAGCTCATTGTTAGCATTTGGGACCACCGTGATTCCTCCCTTTTTCGGTACACATTGGACTGGGCTCACCCATTTGCTGTCTACAATAGGATTAACCACACCTGCATCTAACCACTTGATGATTTCCTTCTTGACCACCTTTTTCATAGGTGGGTTCAGCCTACGCTGATGCTCAATACTCGGAATACAATCTGGCTCTAGCTGGATCCTGTGAGTGCAAATTCCGTCTTGGATTCCAATAATATCTGCAATGGTCCACCCAATAGCTATTTTATATTTCTTCAAAATGGAGACCAAAGCCTCCACTTGTCATTCCTCCAAGTCATCCGCAATAATGATCGTTAAAGTTTTACCGACTCCCAAAGTTACATACTGCAAATGAGACGGGAGTGCTTTGAGCTCCAATACTAGAGGCTCCTCAATAGATGGCTTGGCTGGTGGTGTCACCCAATTCTTCAAGTCTAGATCAATCTTCTTTGGAGCATAAGTGTATGACCCCATGCCATCAAGTGCATTAACAATCTCCTCACCCCCATGGATCTCCTCAGCACCAATATCCATCAAAACTACTGCTAAGTCATCAAGAATCAATAACTCCTCCATAGGAAAAATTGGGAACTCAGGTTCCACAACATCAATTACGGAGACCACCCTCATATCATTTGGTTGCTTCATGGATCTGCATACATTGAATGTCCCTTCCTCAATTTTCAACCGGAATTTAAGCTGTCTAGTCTCCATATCTACAAGAGCACATCTGGTGGCGAGGAATGGTTGCCCAAGATAATGGGAATCTCAAAATCAACTTCATAGTCTAGGATGACAAAATCGGTCGGAAATATAAAGGACTCTACCTTCACTAGAGCATCATAGAGAACTCCCACTGGATTCTTCACCGTACAATCTGCCATCAAAAGCCACATTGTAGTCGGTTTGAGGGCTTCCAAGCCCAACTATCTAAAAACTACTAATGGCATCAAATTAATACTAGCACTAATATCACATAATTCCTTAGCAAAATTAAAGGCTCCAATAGTGCACGGTATGGTGAATGCCCCAGGGTCCTCCTTTTTCTGAACAAGAGAACGAGAGGTTATTGCACTACAATGGTGCAAATTGTCTGCAGGTTCGAAACTCACAATCCTCTTTCTAGTGACAAGGTCCTTCATGAATTTGGTATAGCCAAGCATCTGCTCAAGTGCCTCAACTAATGGGATGTTCATGGACAATTTCTTCTACATGAAAATGAACTTGTGATACTTCCCATCTTTGACCTTTTCCTTTAACCGCTGTGGAAATGGAGGAGGAGGTCTAGGGATCGGTGTGAACTTTTGTTGAGTCTCCTTCTCCTTCTCATTTCCAGATCCATGCTCCTTTGCATTACTAGGAGCAGTCTTTACCACTGAATCTTCAACCAAAATTGGATCCTCAGAATCTGCTATCCTGCCACCATTAATCGATACGAGTTCTTCTGTTTCATCCATCACAATTGGCCTCGAAGGATCAACTGTCATCTTCCCACTCCTAGTAGTGACCGCCATGCAGTGATTATCATATTTCGGATTGTTCATTGTGTTTCTAGGAAGTGTGCCTTTCTGCCTCTAATTAATTGCAAAAAACATCTGACTCAGCTGCTTCTCAATCTGCTTAATGGCCACGACATGTGATTCCACCTTTTGATTCATACCAAAAATATCCGCGCGAAGCTCCTTAAAATGGCTATTTGTTGTCTCCATCTTCTTAAGTACCTTGGACAATATGTCTTCAACCCTTGAACCACTAGCGTTTGGCTCAAAGTTCCTTGGAGAAACATACAGACCACTTCTATCATTCTTGAACTCTTCATGCTTCTTCCAGTCTCCATTGTCTCTGTATTGGACTCGGTTGTAATTATTATCCTTGTAATAGTTCCAACCTTGGTTCCCTTGACCTTGACGCCAAGAGTCTTGGTTAGACCCTTGGGTGTTGGTATGGAAACCCGCCCTTTGATCATTCAGATAGTTATCTTCCTCCTCAAATTCAGATTCACCTCCATTTCTTGGGGCCTTGCCATGAGAACCCATAGCATTAACTTTCTCAGCTCCGGCTTCCATCAGATGCTTAGCAAGCAACCCCATAGTGGTCTTTATCTCATCAATATCTTGATATCTTTCTTCATCCTTTCTTCTCTGTTCTACAGACATACCTACCGCATAAGAACCAGCTGCAATCTCCAACTCTCTTGTGTGTCATGCGCAGTTGGTTTTGGTGATTCTGTCAACTAACTCAACAGCTTCCGCATAAGTGTGACTCAAAAGGTTCTTCCAGAGATGGTATCATCCACCGCCTTGGTGTTAGCATTCAAAGACCTATAGAAGATCTTCAACAATGTATCATCTGGAATCCTATGATTGGGCACCCTTTTGAGCTTCTTGTTGAACCGCAACCATGTCTCGTGAAGTGCCTCTGAATTCAATTGCCTAAAGTTATATATCTCATCTTTTAGTTGCAACGCTTTGGAAGATGGGAAGAATCTTTCAAGAAAAGCTCTCTTAAGCTCCCCCCAAGTAGTGATAGAATCATTTGGAAACTCAACCAACCATATCGTTGCCTCACTCCCTAATGAAAAGGGAAATAACCTCAGTTTGATTGCATCTTGGCTCACTCCTAGTTGTTTGTATGCCTTGAGATACCCATGAAAATTTTCAAGTGAGTATGGACATCATCAGTTGCATGACCCACAAATATTCCCTTCATGTTGAGCAGTTGGATTATAGCACTGGTAATATCAAACTTTTCCCCAGCAGGCAAAAGGGGAGGACAATAGCTCCAGTGGCACCAACTTCAACTATATCAACATCATCATCCTCATCGAAATACTAGTTTCTCTATTGTTCTAGACCTTTGTGCCTTCTAGCTCACTCTTCTTTGGCAGCTAGACGTTGCTCTTCAGCAACCATAGCTAACTCACGATCTCTAGCCCAAGTTTGTTCCTCAGCAAACATTCTCTCTGTAGCTTGTTCCACAGTTTCTTGCTCTTGGATATTGGCCATTGTTCTCGAGTTTCTCAGTGTCTGCTCAAGTTCGTGATCGATTTGAACCAGGGATTTTCCTTGGCTCCTAGTACTGAGCATGCACGAACCTAAGACCTGTTAAAAATAAAAACAATAAAAGAAAAATAAAAAGGAAATAAGAACCAACAGTAAAGAAAACACAATTAACAAAAGCCTTAGCTGTAGTCCCCGGCAATGTTGCCAAAATTTGATGTCGCCCAAATTACTCCTCGCAATTGAGATATCAATAGGTCGATGTCAAATATTGAACCAAAGAAGGTTGAGGTCGATCCCACAGGGAATATGGAAAGAACTTGAGTTAATGTGAATGGCTATTACTATCGGATTACTTATTTCCTAGGGGAGAAAGAAATAAAATACTAAACAAGAGTAAAAACTACCAGATGCTTAGGTCAAATTAGGTTGTATTCAATCAACAAATTGACTAGGATTGTGTTCCCCAAGACTTCATAATCACAAGGCTTTTATACTAGCGATCTGTTCTGGTGTTTATCATGCAATATTGGTAAATTAGGTTCACTTAAATGGTTGGTCCCTGACGACTCTTTTCCGTATAGAGCGCGTCCGCAAGTGTACGGGTCGTGCAAGTAATATAGTGGCTCTTTTTAAGAACCGGAATGTCGAACCCACAGGGA
>JACEIK010000144.1:524774-587817 GCA_018107945.1 Datura stramonium | reverse complement strand
TGTCTCTGGTTAGCTGATGTTGCAGGACAAGTGGCTATAGGCCCAGTCGGCCTGAGGCTGTATTTACAGCCGTTATATAGCCCGTCGATTCCAGGAATCTAAGATAGAGCCAGCCAGGCACCAGATGGCTTAGGCTCACCAGTTTAGCAGTCCAGGTCCTAATAGGGCACCAGGTGTCAGTCATACCCCCCAAGGCGGGGCGTGACACTACGGGTGTGACCACGAGTCATGGTCAAACCCCACGAGTCGTGACATGACCCATGGTCAAGAATAATTTAAGACCAGGAAATATTAGGTAGTGTACCCAACGGGTCCTCAACACGACTCGTTCGGGATAGCACGAGTCGTGGTGTCACCCGTAGGGACTCTAGTGTGTTTGAGGAAGTGTAGCCCATGAGAGGTGACCACGAGTCGTGGTCACTAACCACGACTCATTAGGTCCCTCATGGGACCAACAGTGGACTTCAGGCAGTGAACCTCACGAGTGTGACCATAAGTCGTGGTCACTGATCATGACCCTTTAGGTCACCCGTGAGGACTGACGATCAGTTTTTCCCTATGAGTTTTCAAGGGTCTTTCAGTAATTTCCTATCCTTATAGACTCTAAATTACATCGTTTTAGCATATTTTAATACTTATTAGAGGGGTTAAACAGTTTCTTTCCTCATTCTCCCTATCCAGAATCTCAAAATTCACATAGAACTTCTCTCAGAACTTTTCAGAGCAAGAGCTAGGGCAACCTTTTCTACTTAGTCTCTCAAGGAAATTCTTCCGGCTTATTCACCAAGTATGTGGTAATTCAACAAGGGAATAGTTCTTCCCTTGTGTCCCCAAATTCCTTCCTATTTTTCTCTATCAGTTGTAGCCCTGAAACTACCAAAATATCTAGAAATTTCTAGTCATACTTCGTCTAAATCATGTGGAATATTATACCATGTTAATTATAGATATTTCCCACCTGTTCATGACTGAAATAATGTTAAATCTTGTGAAGTATAATTTAGCCCTATTTCTTGAATTAGAAAGTTTTGGAATTGCATTAGTGCTTAAATATCAAAATTTTGCTTGTATTTACCAGTGTTGGGGACTCCCATGTTGTTAGTGACATTAAATCACAATTAGATTATTTTCAGTTCTATTTAGTAAGGATGTTAAAATTCTCAGTGTCAGTGAGAAAATGTCAGCTGATCTGTTTGACTACGGAAATTCCCAAGGTATCAGTAGTACCTCCCAATTATAGAATCAAATTCAGAATTCAGTTTTATTGGTCAACATGGCGGTCATAAAATTTTAGATAAACAGCTCTAACTAGCCTTAGGACCCTAGTTTCAGATTTTAGTTTGTTCTTTAGACGGTTACGATGCTTCTAGTAAGCAGCTCTGACCAGTCTAAGAACCTAGTTTCAGAATCTGGTCCGATGAGACTCTCAGGGTGCTTTCGCATATGTATCCTTTACTAGTCCTGGACCCCAGTTTCGAGCTATCAACTTAGTATTCAGTCTAGAACTATCCAGTGGGAGTAGGACTTAGCACCGAGCAGACTAGGGTTCTAGCGCACCTAGGTTCCCAAAACTACGTTGCCACCATAGGTTACAGTTATTAATGGCCTTATGGCCCTAGACTCTTGTGATCAACCAGTTCATGCCTTTATACCCTGTAAAGGTAAATTGGATCCTACTGATGGGGTGTATACATCGTACTCCACGTCTAGCTCACTTGGTTATATGTCGGTTATAGACTCTCCCACTAGTCAATTCAGTCAAGTTTCATATCAGTATTCCAAATTTAGAACATGGTTTGACCATCAGGAAGGGTCTTTTAGACCATCTCAGTTATTTTATTTATTCAAATCAGTAGCTTTAGTCCATCATTGCATTTCTTTTCAGTTCAACATTTTATTCCATTATGTTATGTTTTCTCCCACTTACTTAGTACATTCAAAGTACTGACGCATACTTTTATGTTGTATCATTTTATGATACAGCTGCAGGATCTTAGTCTCAGCCTCGTTAACTGACCACTCACCTATGACCTCAGCTATTCTTGTTGGTGAGTCTTCTATATTTTCTTTCCTTATATTTAGATTTGGAATTAGCTGGGGGCTTGTCCTAACAACTCATCAGTCATAGTGGCTTTCAGACACAGATTGGTTTTGTTTTAGATTTGTAGTTTCGTTGTAATGTTTTAAAATATTATGAACCATCTTTATTTCTCTCAAAGTATTTATAATTTTGCATTAGACTTTTGTTGTATATATTTTCATGTTACTCGGAATGCACGTGTATGATAGACTAGGGGTTGACTTGGGGTTACTTGTGACTCCAAGTACCATGTCCCGTCCAAGGTGTAAACTCGGGGCGTGACAATCTATGTCTTGGGTGTCTTGAATCCAAAACATCTCTATAAAACTGATCTTGTAAGCCTTGGATAAAAATCACGGTGAAACATACTTGACTTTACATGGGTTTGCGCAAATTATGAAATCATACACACTTGAATAATGCTTCATAATTTAAAATCATGGAATCATAAGTTTAAGAATTCGTATACATTCATTCATACTTTGATAATTCATCATACTAGAGATCATGGGCTCACAAGCTTGAAATTCATAAAACATGCATAGTAGGGAAAAATCATCATAAGCTTGAAATAATCATTTCATGAGGAATTTGAGAGTTAAATCTGCCCTAATAACAATATTTCATCAAATAGAAAATGAATTGAACTCATAGAGATATCATGGATAATTGCATGGAATTAGGTTAAATCCTAGAATTTCACAACTTAGAACTTGAGAAGTAGAGATCATGGAATTTAACTTTAAAAGGGGCATAAGGGTTGTAGGATTTCCCCCATTCGTAATCCCACATACCTGATCTTGAATAATCTTCAACAAAATTAGAGACCCAAAGGGCATTGAGATGAAGAGGATAATGAAACCCTAGCTCCTCTTGATGGGATTTGATCTTCACTTAGGAGTATTAGGAGTAGAATGAGGATTTAGAATAGTTAAAATATTTAAAATCACCCTTTAGGAGGCTTAAAATGACTTAGTTTAGGAATTAGGAACTTAGGAATTATGAAAACACCCTTAAAAACCTGACTAGAAAAATCAAACTGCCAGACCCAAAGAGTGACCAGATGACCCGTTGGCACTGGCTAATTTTTTCCATTTTTCTGATCTTTTCTTGAGGCCTCACTTGACAATTCATCGTGTTACTTAATGAGTCACTTAACTGGTCGTCGAGACTCTCTAAAACTCAACTTTTATAGGCTTTACTGCTCCCGATGACTCACTTAATGAGTCGTTGAGTGAACTAACAAGACATTTGATGACTTGTTCTATGATATGGTGCAGTTTCTCTTATTTTCTCCATTTAAGTTGTTGGGTCTAATCTTAGGGATTTTTAGGGTGTTACAGATACCCAACCCTATCCTTAGATGGTGTAGTGCCCTCAATGCACTGACAACAACAAAATGTCAGAATCGGGGTGGTAGAAACTTCTTGTTTATCTGCAGCAAAGGTTGCAATGAACAGTTAGATAGATGGTCTGTCTCTTGAAAGAGTGGTCCGCTCTCTAGCCATCCTTTTAGGGATAAAATTGGGTCTTTTGTTTACACTGATTTTTCTTCAATATGTTCAGTATACCTGAATCAAACAACAATAGTAATCCAAAATTCTTAAGTTGCCTCCCAAGAAGAACTTGCTTTTAATTCGCGGCTCGACAAACATAAGGTCATCTTGCTAGTCTGAAGTTGGGAAACCACCCAAATTCTTCATAATCCTTTCTTCATTTGTAATGCCCAAGTAATGCTTAACCCATTGACCAATCACCTTGAACGTTTAGGTCCTATCTTCTATTTCCAACTCCATAGTCCCGTAAGGAGTAACACCTACTACCTTGAATGACCCTAATCACCTTGTTTTCAGCTTCCTAGGAAACAATTTGAGCTTGGAATTGAACAATAACATTTGATCATTAGGGTGAAACTCACGATGTTGAATCTTCTTATCATGCAGTTATTTCATCTTTTTATTTTAGAGGACTATATTCTCAAAGGAATAGAATTGAAACTCATCTAATTCATTTAACTTACTCTTTTAGAGCTTTGCAACATCATCCCATTCATGTTTAGTTTCTTAAAGGCCCATAGTGCTTTGTAGTCAAACTCCACCAATAAATGGCAAGCTTTGCCAAAAACCAACTGATAGGCAGAAACTCCAATTGGTGTTTTATATGCTTTTCTTTGTGCCCATAATGCACCATCCAGTTACCTAGACTAGTCCGTCCGATTGGCATTAAGAGTCTTGGCCAGTATGTTCTTGATTTTCCTGTTGGATACTTCCACCTCGCCACTTATTTGCGGGTGGTATAGGGTTATCACTCTGTGCTTCACTCCATATTTCAAGAGAAAGTTCTCAAAAGCTTTTTACTGAAATGAGATTCCCCATCACTTATTACACACTGAGGAGTGCCAAACCGGGCGAAGATATTTTTTTTGAGGAAAGTTGTCACACTCTTCCCCTCATTATTAGGAAATGCTATGGATTCAACCCTTTTGGAAAGATTATCTACTTCCACCAAAATGTATGTCATCCCATAAGAGCTCACAAAAGGACCCATGGAGTCAATGCCACATCAAAAAACTTCACCTCTAAGACAAAGTTAGGGGCATCTTTTGTCTCTTTGATATAGATCCTTATCGTGGATATTGATTGATCTCGGGCAGAATAGCATGCCTGAGTGACGCTTTATAACTTAAATTAGATTTGTTTATCTAAGTTATTTTATACATTTTCATGTAGTTTTATATAAATGTGAAGATATGTGCTAACCAACATGATTAGTCCTTGTTTTGTAGGTTTCGATTTATACATTTTCATGTAGTTTTATATAATTGTGAAATATGTGTTAACCAACATGATTAGTCCTCGTTTTGTAGGTTTCAAGGATTTCGAGAACTAATCCATGAGTTGGTGAAGTAGAGGCTTGGAATCGGAATTAAAACGCGAACATCGGTACAAGGAGGCGCGAATGCACCCCCACCTCGCGCAAGCCGGCTGTAATGCCACGGGCAGCCTTTGCCGCGCACAACAACTCCACCGCACGTTGGGCAACGTGCCACTACAGGTAGGCCGCGCGACATAGATGTGCCAACGCGCCAGCCAAGGTCGCGTGGGACATGCGCCAACGCGGCAAGGTGCTGCGAGGGTCGATTTTTGGGTGATTTCCGTAGAGCCTCCACGTTGCCTCGTGTCACGGAGGCGCTGCTCCGCGATACACTCCGCGAAACGAGCCATTCCATGACAAGCAATTATGCACTGCTTTTCCATTTACTATAAATAGGTCCCTTTTCGCTCCTAATTCCATTTGTCACAATTTTATTCTAGAAAACTACCTAGGAGGAAGTGGGAGAAGTGAGAACTCCTATCTAGGGTTTGGAAAATTCCCTTCTCATCTACCAAATTCTTGTAAGTATGTAGTTTAGGAGTAGTTTATAGTAGTTTAGTTGTAGTTTTACAACATGAATGGCTGTGAACCCTTCCTCTAGGTTGAAGCCATGAATTATGATTGTGAATTTATGAAATTGTTTTGGAATTAAGTTATTGATTGTTGTTTTTGTCTTGCATTCTGGATTGTTGGTTGTTTTTATGGATTGATCACCATGAGCATATTTGTTAGCTTGGCAATAGCTTGTCTCATACGGGGTCAGGACATGAGAATGTGAGGAGCATGTTTGTATCTCGCGATATAATCTTGTGTTCAAGATAGAAATATACCTAACACCTTGCTTGGTTGACAAACGGGGTTATTAAAGACCAACTTGGGATTATCACATCAACACTCGAAGAAGTAGTTGTGAGGCTAAGCTGGCTGTGGAATGGTTAGACGCACTAAAGTCCCTAATCGTTTCCCGTAAACCACAAATACAATTGATTGCCCGCGAACTAGAAGTTAGCATCCTCGTCACAATGATGCAAAGAGGCTAGGATTGTCGGTTTAGAGGCTCGAAAGACCATGAACATGCAATTCCAGTTATGTGAAATAACAATTGATAGTTCCATGCTTAACCCATTGCAAATCTTAGTATCGCATGATTATCTCGGTTTTAACTCTATGTTGCTCCTAGAGTAATTTCGTAATATTTCGTTGACCAAACCTAGACTTAATTAATCCCTACATCGAAAATGTCTATAACTAACACTTCCGTGTTTTAGATCACGCTAGAAATGGATAGTTAGAGGAATGGGTCCAAATTCTCGTGGGTTCGACAATCCTAGTTTAAAAGAGCTACTATATTACTTGGTACGACCTGCATAATTTGCGGACGCGCTTAATGCGTGTGGAGCGACATTGATCAAAAGCTCAAAGCAATATATTAGAATCATGATACATAGTGGGCCAATAATAGCCACTCCAAAATGTTTGGCAATGTAATTTATTTCCCTTAATGATACTCCTCCGCATTCTAGAGTCATGACATGCCTTCAACACATTCATAATCTCACCCGCGACAAATCTCCTAATGATGTTGTCCGCATACATGCGGACAAGTACGGCTCGCGAAATAGTGTTGCATTTCATTGAGAAACTTTCCTTGATATGGTTTGAGAAGGAGAACCTTTGGTCACAAGATTATTAACATAGTCAAGTGGCTACCATGGTGTCGGCTAGATGATCACCAAAAAATGCATTCATTAGTGGAATGCATTACTAATCTCTAACTCCTTAATGTGCTTTCTAGCTTCTTCAAGTTGAGAAAGATGATTAGCCACTTGATTCTTCGTGCCATTACTGGCTTTAGAATTCAAAATCAAATTCCTACAACAACAACACCTGACCAAATTGCCGAGGTTTTCATCTTTCTTTATCATCAAATACTCAAAGCTGCACGAGACGGTGTGAACTTTCACTTTTGATCTAAGGAAGTATGATTGGAATTTTCAAAGGTTTCCACCGTCACGATTCGAACGGAGGCCCGAATCGTAGACACGTGAAAAGGGACCCCGAGAGACCTCTAAGTCAATCCACAATGTAATAAGTGCATACAACTAATCATTCAATAACCGAGGAAAGCATCAATAAATCTCAGCGGAAGTCTAATTCAACATCATGTCAGAATAACATCCAATGCTAACACATAAGTCTCGAAAAGCCTCTAGTTTGATGAGATAATGGACAAAATCCCCAACTAACTCCACAATACTGAATTTGAATATACATAAAGGAAAATGATAGTCCATTCCTCGAAGGATGAGGATCACCAATTCCGAAAGCGTATACTAACTGAAAGCTTGGCCCAAGAGCGGGCCGAAGCCGTGGGAGTCGGGTCCTGCGTATCATGAAACGATACAACATAGAATGTATGCGCTCGCATGTGAAATTTACCGAGGGCAAAGTAAGTAAAACCGCTTAGGTAAAATAAATTATTTTAAACATTTCATAACACATCATAAGCTTTCAAATCCGAGAGGGAAGAACTACATGCACTCATTCCTCAAATCGTAATCTTTCAATGATATGACCATGCATAGCTCCATAACATCATAACTAAACCCGAATGACTCAAAGCCGAAATATGACATTTATAGAAAAGTCGATGTATGTGAGTCAAACTCAACATTTAGAGCATTCAAGCTTAAAGAAACAAAGATAATGCAGTAAATATGCAAATATGAATCATGTGTAGAAAATGGGAGACTCACTATTTAATCTACATACCACGATAGAGCTTTTACGTGGTCCCGACTATCACATTCAAGTGGAAAGAGCCATCCAAAACCTTGCCAGGCTAAGGACGCTAGACTTCATGATATCGAGACAAGCTCAAGGGATATTAGGGTCGGGGATATTCCCAAAAGGGATGTATCAATAGAATAATAGTATCAACCTACATTAGCGTGTAGCTCTGGGGCATAGGGCGATCGACCCTAGCTCCTGATAGATGGTATAATTTTCCAAAAAGTATGCAATGGTCTACATCGTATATAATGAAGCTCAACATCATCTATTGATGAAGCTTGAGATGAAATCATGCATAACATCATATGAAACTAAGCTCAACATTGTCCTTTGACAAAGCTCAATAATGACATCACATGAAAATGTGAAGCCTAACATTGTTTTTTGACAAAGCTCAATAATGACATACATCTCAATTATGAACTTATCCACATGGGAAGCTTTAATTTGAAACATTACTGTAAGATAATAATATGAAATTTGTGGAGACTTCACTCCAAACATTGTGGTAATCTCTTCGAAAATCATCATTTTAAATCAACATGTGGGCATTGCCCAATGATTTACCATACTGGGATCTACTAAATTCATTTTAAAAACAATACCATAATCATGGGTAGCTTTAGAAACATGATTTTCATCATAAAATCTCATCATCATCATACATTCATCATCATTCTCTTTCTCTCATAGAACTTCCCTCATCCATGGGACTTTAATTTAATAATTTAGAAATCACAATTTTTAATTGAAAACAATTTAAAATATGCCCAAGCTTCACAATTCATCATTAGAAATATAATCTAATCATACCCATGTATAGAAATTGAAGAATTATGCAATTTTTTATTTTTTTTATGTTTTTTCTATATTTTTTCTCATACTTAGCTAGAGATTTTTGCATGGGTGAGGAAGGAAACACCCACTCAAAACCCTACGACTGAAGGGATGATTTTACCACTTCTCTAATTGCCCAAGATGAGATTCCAATGCAAACCTTCAAAACTTGCTCTAAATCCTCTCTTCAAACTCTCAAGTTTGTATGCACGGAATGAATTAGCTTAGAATAGGTTTTCCTCTTAAAACCCCGTAAAAGAGCCTTAAACGACGTAGTATAGGTCTTAGGAACTTAGGAATTATGAAAAGACCCCTTTGAATTCGCAAAAATAACCGTCGGTGTCCTACTGATCTGACCCAATGACTCGTCACTGGAGGTGGGACGAATTGTCATGTTTCTCGTTGAGTACACCGCCTTGTGTAACTCATGGGCTTGTAACAGATCATGTAACGGCTCATCGTGGGTGACCATGACTCTGGTCACCAATCGTCAAGTGCACCGATCCGACTCTTCTATAATTCTTCCTTACCCCACGGTTGCCTAACGACTCGTGGTGACCAACCACAAGTCGCTCCTACTGTGGGGAACCCTTTTCCTCCAAACTTCCTACTCGGGTCCTCCCTATGCGTCACCCGATGAATCGTAGGGCCGGTCTCGACGAGTCGTCCAATGACTAGTTTGTGCTTGCAACTTGAATTTTATGTTTTCACCATTTTGACTCCCTGGGTCTCCACAATCCTTGTCTCGAGGTATAACATGTAAACAATAGCAAGTAGTTCTTGTTCGATGTTGTAGTTCATTTCCCGAAGGCTATTCATAGCTTTACAATATATTAGATGGGATGCATTATTTTTTCATGTCGCTGTCCAAATATAGCTCGAATGGCTAACCCACTAGCATTACACATGAGTTCAAAAGGTAGGGACCAATCGGGAGTAGTGATGATAAGTGTGGTGCTCAATCACCTCTTAAGATCTTCAAAGGCTCTCAAACATGCATCATCAAAGATGAATTTGGCATCCTTCTCTAGGAGTTTGCACATGGGAAGGGCAATCTTGAGAAATCCTTGATAAACCTCTTTAAAATCCCACATGACCCAAGAAAATCCTCACACCTTTCACCGATATTAGGGGAGGAATCTTGTAAATAACATCATCTTTAGCTTGGTCGACCTCAATCCCATTATCTGACATTTTATACCCTAGCACAATTCCTTCCTTGACCATAAAAATTACAAATTTTCCCAATTGGGAACGGGTTGGTTTCTTCACACCTCTAAACACTTGTCGTCTAGGATTCATTAAATGTGTGTCCAACCATTGCAAAGTTTAAACCATAAACACATCAAGGATGTCCTTCACCATTTATGTAAATAAAGCCAATATCATCTTTGAAACATGGTCGAGGCATTGCATAACTGGCGTTCTGCTAAACGCAAAAGTACCATAGGGGCATGTAAATTTCATCTTTCTTTGTCCTCCTGTGCTTAGTATGAATTTGATTATAGCTCGAATAAACATAAAGAAATAGTGTATAGCTCCCGCTAGTTGGTCCATCATTCGATCAATGAAAGGCATGGGAAAATGGTCTTTGCAAGTGGTCGTATTTAAGTTTATGGTGTAATCCATGCAAACTCTCCATCCTTGCTATAGTGTGGGTAGGTACTAACTCATTGTGCGCATTAGCAATCACCGTCATTCCCCTTGGTACACAATTGAACTCAATTACCCATTGGTCCCGAAATGAGATAAAGCACACATGTATATAACCACTTGATAATCTCCTTTCCGATGTTTCTTGCATGACTTGATTTAATCATCTCTAGTGATCTATACTAGACGAAGTACCTTCTCTTATATAAACTTGTGCTCACAAATGCCTCGTGAGGGGATTCCACGAATATCTTCTATGGTCTACCCAATGGCCTTTCAATGCTCCCCAAGATTTCTTTATCACCTTCAATACCTATTATTGATTTGAGGAATGATGATATTATGACAGGTAGGGTTTTTGGACCCAAAAAATTGTAACATTTATGGACGGTTTAAACTCGGTGAAGGACTACTCTCCATAAAGAACTACATAGTTGAATCGAAGTCGACATCACATACATCTCGTCAGACATAAATCAAACTTGTGCACATGAACTACACATGGAAACTAATTAAAGAATTAGGGCAAATGATACCTCATACCGAAACCGATTCGTAGGGAACATGTAGGGCATTTAGCCATCATGCCTTCTTCGATTTCCCATGTAGCTCCCTCAACATGTTGATTTCTCCATAACACTTACCGAAACTACTTCTTGTTCCTCGCCCTCTCTTCGAACTCCGACGATCCAAGATCGTAACTGTGAATTTCCTCATAATCGAGGCTATCTCCCACACCAACGCTTCCACCGGGACAACTAAAGATCGATCACCCAAGCACTTTTTAAGAGCGAAAGCAATAAAGACGAGATGAATCAAGATAACTCGATGGCAAGTATAACTCATGCGCTACCTTACCAACTCTTTTTCATAACCCGGGACCAACATAGCGGGACTAAGTTTTCCTTTCTTCCCAAAACCGCATGACTCGCTTTCATGGGAGATACCTTAGAAATACCCCACCGTCCGCCTAAACTCCAAATCTCTTCTCCTCACATATGCATATGAATTTTTGGGACTCGGGAAGTGCTTTCAACCTCGTCCCTTATCAATCAATCTCACTCATAGCCTCATGACCGAATTAGGTCCCATCGTAGCTACCTCACCAACCTCAAACCATCCAATGGGCGATCTACATCTCGCCCGTAGTAGCCTCAAATAGTTCTATCTCGATGCTAGAGTGATAGCTTTTATTGTAAGAACACTATATCGGGCGTGGGCAGGTAATCATCTCAACTACCCTTTTAAAGTCCATCACACAAGCTCTAAACTTGTCTTTGAGAGTCTCGGGATTGCCTCGTCTCCGCCTAACCATCCTTTTGCGGATGAAATATTGTGCTGAGTTTAACTCCGAGTCCCAAGCCCTTTTGGAAAGACCGCAAAACTCCGAGTACCTCGCTCCCGAGATAATAGACAAGTGGCACTCCATGCAATCGCACCAACTCCCGAATATACAAATTTCCACCTTCAAATCATCCACTCAATTGGCGGCTTAACTGGTACGAAGTGTGTAGCCTTGGTCAACCCGTCTACCACCACCCAAATAGAATCATAGTGCTCTGGCGAGCACGAGGTAGGCCTTTAATGAAATCCATATTAACCTCTTCCAACTTCCAGCTGGAACGCTAATATCTCAAGCACGCTCCTAAGATTTGATGCTCAACTTTCACTTGCCGACGTCATTGGGGCACTTGGCTATGAATTTCGCAATATCCTTCTTCATGTCGTCTCCACCAATATATTACCCGCAATCATGATATGGTGGCACCCTGATGGATAGAATACTCCGTATCCACGTGCCTTATGCACATCCTAGCCTCAAATTATCAATATCTTGAACACGTAGACTGCCCCTGTACCACAACACCCCATCTCCCTCTGGGAAAAGACTCCCCCACCTTCCGACTCCGAACGGCTTCCTTCAATTTTTACCAACATCGTATCGTCATCTTTCCTAGCTTTCACATTTACTACCAAGGACGATTCCAATATATTTTACACAACAACGCCTGTTTCGATCGAGTTGACCAATCTAACTCCCAACCTTTCAAGTCGATGGACATCTTTCACCAACTCCTTCATTCCTTCATCCCCGTGAGAGACCACTTTCATAGAGCCTCGCCATGTGCGCCTACTACAACATTAGCTTTACCTCGGGTGGTAATGGACACTCATGTCATAGTCCTTTAGTAGCGCCTAACCACCTCCTTTGCTAAAAATTGAGATCTCTCTCCTGGTGAACACAGGGTTGGCAAGCTCTTTGTGATCCATGAATATATCCTTGTGGACCCCATACAAGTAATGTCGCAATAATATCTTCAATGCAAACACCATCGCAGCCCAACTCAAGATCATGGGCTCCGATAATTCTTCTCATGGACTTTCAACTATCTTGAGTCGTATGCTACCGCTTCCTGCATGATGCATCAACACACAACCAATTCTAATTTGCCGCCACAATACACCACAAACTGTTTACCCCCGTAGGGTCAACACTCTGTGTCAAGGAGTCTAGTCTTTAATTCTTGAAGCTTTTTTCATAAGCCTCGACTCATTGGAACTTTACCTTCCGAAATAACTTGGTCAAAGGTTTTGCAATAGATGAAACTTCCTGACGAATCACCGATAGTAACCCGCTAAGCCCAAAAAGCTCCCGATATCCGATGGGTTCACCAGCCCGTCAATTCTTCACCGCCTCGATCTTCGAGAATCAACCCTTATGCCCTCACTTGATACCACATGGACCAAAATGCCACAGAGTCCAACCAAAATTGGCTAATTTGCCGAACTTTTCATACAACCGATCCATCCTTGAGGGTTCTGTAGTACTACTCTCAAGTGAGCAAAGATGCTCTCCGCTCCGAGAGTATGGATGTCATCAATGAACACAATCACAAAATATCCAAATATGCCTCAACACCCTCGCCATTAGATTTATAAAGCCGTAGGGGGCATTGGTTAGTCCAAGACATAACAACAAATTGCAACCATACTCGAGTCCCGAAAGTGGTTTTCGAGATGTCACTCTCTCAAACCCTAAGCTGGTGATACTGATCTCGAGATAAATCTTGGGAGAAACACTTGGCACCCTAAAGCCGGTAAAAATCAATATCCTAGGGAAAGGATATCTATCTCCTTAACGTGTCCTCGTTTAGTTGTCGATATCAATACACATCCAAAGCGAGTCATCCTTCTTCCTCGACAAATAACACCGGTGCACCCCATGGAGACTTACTCGGCCTAATAAAGCCCTTATCTAATTGATCCTTCAACTAACTTTCAAATTCCTTTATCACGAGAGTCATGTTGTGGTGGAGAAATAGATATACGCTTCGTATCGGGAAGAAGATCTATGCCACCAAATCAATCTCGCTGGGGAGGGACACTTGGAAAATCATTAGAAAGACTCTGATACCACGCATTTTCACATTAGATAGCTCAGGTTTCGACTCGACATCCTTTTAACCCTAACTAGATGGTACATGCAACACTTAGAAAACATCTTCCCGGCCTTAAGGTAGGAAAATGAATCAAATCCCACAGCACAAATGAACTATCCTTTCATTCTAAGGCTGTCTACCTAGAAATCTAAACTCTACTACCTGGTTATACAATTAATCGAAGTCATAGCATGCAAATAGCAATCCATGCCGAATAACATCGAAATTCTGGCCATGGCTAACTCTATCAAGTATACCGAGGTGACCTTCGAAGGATCGAGACTAGGCATCCTCTATACACCACTTAGCTACAACCGAGTCACCTATTGAGTAGAAATCGAGAAGGGTTCTAACAAAACATCAAGCTTGAATCCGAAGCTACGTGGGCTACATATGGTGTCAAAAAGATAGTGGTGTGCCTAATCTAGCATAATACATCAATATGGAAAACTAGCAACATACCAAAGGGACTACATCTTGGGAGACCTCCTACTCCCGACGGAAGCTAAAGCATAGAATCTGCTCGCGCCGACCGGGCCAACCTGCCCTGTAGTAGGTGCCCCCTAATGTGCTATGTGTGGGAGGGGTTGTCGAAGCAGAAACTAGGCCTTGGCCCCCAACCCATCCGCCGCAGCTTGGATACACAAATCCTCCGGCATGTGTCCTGGCCGCCCACACCAAACAAGCACTGAATCGTAAGCACCGGACTGCAAGCCCCCCACCACATTCCCGAAACTAGAATGTTGGAATCTCGTGTGTCTCGTTACTTCGACCCTCAAGCCCGATTCCTTGCCTCAATCATGTCTAGGCCTAGATGGCACACTCACGTCGAAGATGTTGGGGGAAAAATTATCTCTAGTGAGCCCGTTTATCGGCAACCACCAAACAATCCCCATCGAGAGAACTGGTGATTCCCTGGGCCCTGGCCCTCTTGGCCTCACTTCCCTATAATGCGCCTCTCTCGCCATCTGCAAAGTATACAAAAAAATTATCTAAGGAAAGTCCATATCTTGGTGTAGCATTGTTATTCATAAATCTGTCCAAATAACCTGCAACTCCATGGACAAATCTAAACACTCGCATACTCGATCCGTTACCAACTCGGGTCATATTTCGATAGGTGAGTAGTGAACTCAAGGGAATACTCTTGACAAAGCCATTCTTATTTCAAATTCACAAACTCGCTTCTTTAATCTCCTCATGTCCTAAGTGGAAGCTGTGAACCGTCTAGAAATGCAACCTCAAACTATTCTAAGTGACCAGACTCCGCTTTTGCCGCCCTACTTTTCTTCCATTGGTGAAACCAGACATATGCGCACCCACTAACTCGGAAGGAGGCCAACTCAAGCAGCAGACTTCAACATTACTCACCCCCATTAATTGGGTGATCTTGACATTCTCATCAATGAAACCGGGCGCGGTCCTTATCTACCTTGGACCCCAAGAACTTCGGTGGGTTCATTCTCAAGAAGTCTCGACAAGAGCCACCGCCGCATTGCCATTTTGCGAAACATGTGCAATGTCCTATTGATTGACCCGAGTGGTCACGCCCATGTAAGCATCTCGAATAGCGCCTGCACTCAAGATGAGTGACGGGTTCCGTGCTCGACGCTCCAGAATCTCAGGGTTGGCTGATGCCCATAACACTTTCCATTCTGCTGGCCCTCACCACTCCCATTCCTCTTTTCGCTCATTCTTCATGGAGCCATGATTCCTAATTGCGTTTAGCATGAATTAGAAGGATGGGAAATGGCTTTCATCGCACGATACAGATCATGAAAGAAGAAAACATTTCCTAAACGTCTCATGCCTCTTCTTCATAAGTGTGGTGTGCTTCACACCCATAAAAAGACTCTACTTAACGCCGCTTTCGTATACCCTAGACACTTCAAACCTATGGCTCTAATACTGGTTAGTCACGAATTCAATGGAGGCTCCTGACGTAGACACGGACAAAGGACCCCCGAGAGACCCCAAGTCAACCCATGGCATAAGCATACAACTAACTCATTTAATAACCGAGGAAAGTAACAATAAAATCTCAACGTAAGTCTAATGCAACATCATTTCAGAATAAATAACCAAGCTAAATACATACCTAAGTCTAAAAATCCTCTAGTCTGGATTGTGCTGGATGGAACAAGACCCCAACTAACTCCATAATACTGAAACTAGAAATAAGGGGATAAAGGAAAATCATAGTCTAGTCCTTGAAGGATGAGTACTCGCCAACTGGCGCATTCTAACTGGAAAGCAATAAGAGGGGCTGTAAAGCCATGAGCGTCCAGATTGGCGGAAACGATACACCATAGAAAGTATGTGGTCAAGATGAGAATGTACCGAGTATGCAAGGTAAGTAAAACCACTTAAATAAAATAAATCAATTTAAACATTTCATAACACATCATAAGCTTTCAAATCTGAGAGGGAAGAAATACATGCACTCATTCTAAAATCATAACCTTTTCATGATATGAATCTTCATGCATAGCTCCATAACATCATAACTGACTCAACACTCAAAGCTGAAATATGACATTTTTATAGAAAAGCCGGATAATGAGTCAAACCTACTTTTAGAACATGCATTCTTAAAGTAATGATCATGTGTAGTAAAATGAAAATATAAATCATGAGACAATGGAGACTCGCTACTTAACCGACATACCATGATAGAGCTTACGGGTCCCGACTATCACACTCAAACGGGAAGAGCCATCCAAAACCTTGCTAGATAAGAACACTACCAATGATATCGATATCAAGCTCATAGGCCTTTAGGGACTAGGATAGCTTAGTACGTGGAGGTCCTAATAACATAATAGCTATCAACATACGTTGGAGCGTAGTTCTGGGACATAGGGCGACCCAACACCCTAGCTCGCTTCGATGCTAGTCTCTCCTTCTCCCCAAAACATGCAATGCCTCTACACGTATATAACGAAGCTCAACATCGTATCGATGCATTTTTCAAGAAGAAATCATGCATAGCTCATACAAATCATATGAAAAGAAGCTCAACATTGTCCTTTGATAAAGCTTAATAATGAAATCATGCGCTGCATTCTCGACTCTCATATTAAAATGAATCTCCACATTGTCTTTTGAAAAGCTCCTCATTAATGACATACAACCTCAATTATGAACTTATCCATATGGGAAGCTTTAATTTGAAACATACCACAAGCTAATATGAAATTTGGGGGAGACTTCGCTCCAATCAACGTGGTAATCTTCTTTTCCGAAAATCATTTTAAATCAACATGTGGGCATTGCCCAAAGATTTACCATACTAAGATCTACTCAATTCATTTCTGAAAACAATATCATAATTATGGGGTCACTTTAGAAACATGTTTTTCATCATTAAATCTCATCATCATTATATATTCATCATCATTCTCTTCTTTCATGAACTTCTCATCCATGGGGCATTTAATTTCATCATTTAGAAAATCAAGCAATTTTTGATTGAAAAACAATTTAAAAATATGCCCAATCTTCACAATTCATCAATAGAAATACAATTAACGCAATCTTTTTTTATGTATAGAAATTGAAGAATGGCGCAATTGGGTAAAAACCCCATAACTTGATCATAAGAATTTTCTCATACTTAGCTAGAGATTTTTGCATGGGTGAGAAGGAAACAACCACTCATAACCCTACCTACCTGGAAGGGATGATTTTACCACTTCTCTTATTTCAAGATGAGATTCCAATGGAAACTCAAAACTTGCTCTAAATGCTCTTTTCAAACTCGCTTTGGTATGCATGGAATGAATTAGCTTAGAATAGGTTTTTCCTTCTTAAAACTCTATAAAACGAGCCTTAAACGACGTAGTGTAGGTCTTAGGAACTTAGGAATTATGAAAAGACCCTCATTGAATTCTTAAAAATAACTGCCAAGTGGTCCTAATGGACGACCCAATGATTTGTCACTGGAGGGGATGAATCACCATGTTGCTCGCTGAGTACACTGCCTGGGCCTATACTCCCGGGCTCGTAATGGATCACGTAATGTGCCTCTTCAGTGTGGGTGACCACTAGTCATTGAGTACACCGTCCGACTTCTTCTATAATTCTTCTCCTTATCACATAAATTTCGTAAATTCTCAACATGTAGATGGCCTATTCTCATGTTGGTTAAGAGTTTTGAACGCCATACATGCTAGAAAAGGCTCCGGGAAAGACCGACAAGAGATCCGCTGAACCATCGGCGTAGAGCAAGAAGCGGCGAGCCTCGCGATGGCAACGTGCCACAGGGAGGGCCTCCGCGTTGGCCTCGGTCATGGGAGGCCCGTCCAGCCCAAGTGAGCAAGCCTCCAACTGGTTTTAATTAAAATTTCATAATTTTAAGTGAAAATGAGAGTAATCGAGAGAAAGGGAACGAAGACTTCCTACAAATATTTGATTACGCCGCCAAACGCGGTCCAAACGAATAATCCTAGATACCGAGGTATGAAGAAGGGAGCATTCCTACGGATTTAGTTTCGTGTACCCGATCTGAATCGTCGTGCTACCGAGCTAAGGTAAAGGGAATTGCTCCAAATTAGTGTCAATATACTTCTAGCCCTAAAGTGAGCATTTCTTCCTTCGACTTTCAAGAAATAGCTAGTTTTCACCGTTTTTTCGAAAACCAAAGTTTGGGCTTTATATATTGAAAGCAATATTTCTTCCAGAATATTAGGCATATTTAGTTCTAATAACCTATATAAGAATGCGCTTGAAGAAGAAGGGCATCGGGACGAGCTTAGCTCCGTTAGTCGTAAAAATCCGAAGCGAAGGTATGTAAAGCTAGTTCCTTCTCGGCAAGTTTGTAATCCAAGTATAGCAATAGCGTGAACTATAGAAGAAAGAATTCGTGGTACGAGAATTGAGTCTAAGATGAATCTAGCAAGCATGTTCTATAATATTATGATATATTCGTAATGAAAGTTGGTAAAGCAATATCAAACAATACAATATCTCGTATACGTATAGCTCGGCATGAGAATCGCTTAATGTAGAAAAGAGTCTTAATAAGAAATCAATACGTATAGTATTTTCGGGGACAAACATGCTTGCTACACGTGATTATTGTTTGTTGAGCCTCATGAAAGCTATGAGGGCACCCTAGAGCGCCCGCCGCCCTGGGTTAATAGCTATGTCGACTCTCGCCCGTGAGGGTGAGATACGTCACCCAAGGAGTGGCATGCCGCCGGCAAGAGGATCTAAGATGGGATGGAGTTAATTACCTATATCAAAGCACTCAAGATAAGCAGAGAAGCTTACCTCGTTGTGCGCTTGCCTCAGGGGTAGTTACAAGACACATATATAGTTACGCCATGCATATACACAAGATCCTCCGACACGTACACATTTATATTCAAAGGCCATAGCCCGAGCTATGAACCCAAGGAGGCCGGTAGAGGTGCTCATAGTTAATAGACGAGTGAAGCGATTTATTTTTGGATGGTTTTGACCGGTAGGTATATAGATTGTTTGTTGGTTGGCACCTTCGCTTATGGGGCTGGTATATAACTTGTTTGTTATATATATGTAATATATATATATATGTTATTTATTATTAATAGACGTGCTAGACGCTACGTCGATGTGTATGCTTCCTCGCTCTTACCCTCGCAAAGAAAAGCCTGCTGCATTCCACGTCTAGAGCAGCTTCGTATATTTCCTACTCGTTCGAGGTTCTAGTTATGTTGTTTATATTCAATTATGTTCAAATTTCTGTTTGCATACTCCTGCACTAAAGGGTACCGATGCTCAAGCTTGGGGTGCCAGATTACTTGCCCGCAGTACCTCACAGACGAGGAGCCGATCCCTCGTGAGTCCACTAATTATTGAGTCGTCGCCCGTCATCCGAGCTAGACAATTAGGAGGTCTATTTCCTTCTTTTGTTGTACATTACAGGTAGGCCGAGCTTCTCCCCGGGTCAAATTATCTTATCAAAGATTCTTAGAGGCTTCTGCAGATGGTGTATATATCTCTCCCTATGGTTAGTTGTGCCGATCAAGTGGGTCGTGCGTATGTTTACGTTTAGCATTGCTGTTTATGTTGGTCGTGTGGGGCCTTACTCTAGCTTAGTAGTGGTGACCTTGTCACCACGCGTATGTTTAGTATTTGCTGTATGATTTAGAGATAACTAGAAAACAACATGGTGGCCTTGTCGCCCGCATAGGTTTCCTATACGAGTGTGATTCTCGGTTAGCCGATGCCAAAGTGTAAGACAGGCTATAGGCCCGCGCCCGGAGGTTGTAGGGGCTTACAAACAAGAGATAGCCTGATTCCATGAATCTCAGTTAGGAAAGAGCCGCCCAGCACCGATATGCTTGGAAGTACGTGAGTCTATCGACAGTCCTTAATATGGGCATGAAAAGGTCATACTCCCCCACCAAGGGCGTGACAAACTTGGTATCGAGCAGTCATGTCCTGTGGAGTCTCAGCCGTGCTAAGTAGAGTCTCTGTTCATGGATGTGTTGTGCACCACATACTATAGGGCAAGGAGGCCGTAAAGGCATAATATGATGGTTACTTTCTCCTTCATTCTGCCATAGAATGCAAAGACAAGATAGGGTTGAGTTCCAAAACTTATCATACTTTTTGTTTACAATAAAATGGCGTACTCGCCGACACTCGCCACAGAAGGCTGATACCGCAGCAGAGAAGGCACCGCCAGGATGCCTCGCCTTCATTTGGAATCGCCCGATTCGAGGGCACATGAGGCATCATCACAGCCTTCCCAGCAGCCCCCATCTCACCAGGCAGCCATTCGGGATGACACCGCCTCCGATAGCTCCCTCTCGCACTACACCATCCCACTGCAGTCAGAAGGCGCTTGGTGCCATGTCGGGCACAAATGATGGCCACATAGCGCTAGCCAAGCACTGCACAGCACAGCCATCAGTGTGGATCTCGCGCTCGAGGGTCAAGGAATTTTTGGCATTAGGTCCCCCACAAGCTCACGTGGTCGATCAGTAGAGGACCCCCAAAGATTTCCTAGGATCGACGTAGAGAATCTTCTAGGTCATGTATGTAACACCTCCCATGCATCAATGGCTAGCAACATTCTATATGTAAATATCACATGTGCCAGGTACGAGAGCCGGGAAAGGTCCCGAGGGAGGGATGTTTCCCCGACTGGTCCACCCTTTTTCGCAGGCTTTCTTGACCTATTTGCCATGGAGATCCGATGCCCGAGCTGGACCAGCCTTGCATTTGGAGAAGGAGGGAGCGTGACAGAATATGCCCTACGCTTGATTCCTTAGCCCTATTATGCTCAGCCTTTTGTGGACACCATGCCATCCCCGAGTCCACCTGCTTGCTGCGGTCTCGAACCTGCACAGTGAGGCATGCATGATAGCTACACTGTGGAAGATATGGACATTGCTCCAAAAAAAGTGCCTTTGCCTGTGACTATCGAGGGCCTTAGACATCAAATGTGACAATAGACGAGCAACAAGGAGCAAAGGCTACGAGATAGATCGAGAAATACAAAGGGTATTCAGAGGACCCAGCTCCCGATTGTCAAATAGGCCTCAAGACCTCACCCCCTGGGCAAATAAAGCAGAGGGGGTAGATTTATTCGTTTCGAGGGCAGCCGAGTTCCGGTGGCAAAGCCAAATGTGTAGATTCACTCAGAGTGAGGGTAGAGGCAGGTATACAGCCCCACCCTGCCCTATTTTCAGCTGACCTCACACCGGAGCTTGTAGATATGGCTCCACAGGTGTTATATGCGCAGCAGGAGGGGCACATGATGAGATTTTTCCGGCCAGGGGGCAAGGTAGCCACATAAAAATGTGACAGGACATCGCCAGGGCCATGAGCTCCAAAGAATTTCGCAGGGCGTAGGCCCTCGTGTTCACAGAGGCCGAGGTAGACAGGAGCCTCTGTGTCTGTACGGGCTTAAGACGTACTATAAGTAATACCAAAGGGAGATGGTGACTGCAGGGCGCTCCGTATGTGGTAACAGTATGACACTATTTGCTCATACTCCCGCTATGTATTGATTGATCCAGGGTCCACTTTGTCTTACGTTACCCCATTTGTGGCTCAAAAGTTTAATGTTGCACCAGAATTGCTTCAAGATTCCTTTTAGTAGAAGGCCACCCGCTTATGACTCCATTATAGCTAGCAGGACGTTATCGGTAGGTGTGCGCAGAGGTTGCCGATCGTCGACTACGTAGATCCGGTAGAACTAGAAATGATTGACTCTTATACCATTATGGGTATGGATTGGTTGGTGCCATGCTATGCCAACGTAGAATGTTGGACCAAGACGGTCCGAGTCCCACTCCCCCGGGAGGCAAGTGAGAGTGGAAGGGTAGGTACGCCTACGCCAAAAGGTAGGTTTATTTCCTCTACTCCTCTCTGTGCACTAGCTAGTCACTCCCATGCTTCCAGTAAAAGTTGATGAGTCCCTCGGTGAGCCTCCCACATCTGTTCCAAAGTGGTGAATGAATTTCGATGTATTTCTAGACGAGCTACCCGGTATTCCCCTAGAACGGAAATAGATTTGTAAATCGACTCTGCTACCAGAACGCCCATAACAATTCCTCCGTATCGTATGGCTCCGCCGAACTCAGAATTAAAAAGGAATGCTGAAGGATTCAAGTAGATGTGGGCTTTATCGTGCCGAGTACACCGTGGGTGTGCGTCTATTTTGGGTGAAAGAAGAACGGCTTGCTCCGCATGTGTATAGATTATCTAGAGCCGAATAAGGTTACACTAAGAATAAGTATCCGCTTCGTAATAGATGATTTGTTTGATCAACATAAAGGGGGTCAGATATTTCTCCAAGATCGACTTACGGTCTTTGGATTTCATCGGGTTTGAGTTCGTGGAAAGAGACATCTCTTAAAATAGCCTTCAGGACCAGATACGCCCATTTTGAATTCCTAGTTATGTCCTTTGGGTTGATGAATGCCCCACAGCATTTATGGACTCGATGAATAGCACCTTCGTAATTGCTACTGGACTCGTTTCGTGATAGTATTTATTGATGATATTCTGGGTGTATTCTCGCTCCGAGACAAAACCACTGTGCTCATTTACTGACAATGCTCCAGATTCTTGGTGGACCACCGCTTATATGTTAAGTTCTCCAAATGTGAATTTAGCCGAACTCAAGAGCTTTCTTGGGACATATTGTGTCGGATGTCTGTATATAGGTTGACACGCTGGTAAAATAGAAGTAGTCAAAACATGGCTCTGTGACCTACCACTCCGATCGAAGTCCGCAGCTTTTCCGGGGATTAGCTGGATATTACCGAAGATTTGTTGAGCGATTCTCCACTATAGCGGCACTCACTAAGCCGACGTGCAACTGCGCAGTTTCAAAGGGGGACTGAGGCGTGTGGACAGAGTTTCCAAGAATTAAAAGACAGATTGACTCCGCTCCAAGAGATAGTATCACCTAAGGTACTAAGGTTATTCAAAGGTATCAGACGCATTGTGTATTGGGTTGGGTTGTGTGTTAATGCAACATGGTAAAGTGATTGCGTATGCTTCCGCATTAAATTCGAGGAAACACGAAAAGAATTACCCTACCCACGACTCCGGAGTTAGCCTGCAAATTGATCCACACCTTAAAAATATAGAGACATTACTTGTATGGCATCCACGTGATATTTTCATGCATCATAAGAGCCTCGCAAAGATATCTTCACTGTAGGAGTTGAATTTGCGACAAATACGCCGGTTGGAGTTATTGAAAGACTATGACGTGGACATTCTGTATCATCCAGAAAAGACCAATGTAGTAGCAAGATGCTCTCAATTTCAGAATCGATGGGGAGTTTACGTATTTGGCACTGAGCAAACTCGGAGTTGGTTAGAGAAATACATCATCCAGCCAATCTAGCCGCTGTAGCGTAAATGTAGGACAACAGAGCGGTAAATTCGGTAACACCGTTGTGTCGCCATTAGTTGTGGAGGGCAAAAGAATGGCAATATGAAGATCCTGACTGGTCCAAACTAAGTGACGTAATCTGCCAAGGGAAAGCGCCGCATTTTCGCATAACTAAGGATGAAGTGCCGCGATGTAAGGGTCGCCTGTGTTCCAAATATTTTAGTCTTCGCCAAAGAAATTATGAGTGAGGTACATTTCCCTCATTACCCATGCCTTTCCACCCAGGCGTGACGAAATTGTACCACGATATCAAGGAGAGATACTGGTGGCTGTGTATGAAAAGGAAATAGTCAATTTGTAAAAGCCCGTTGTTCTTAACCGCCAACAAGTAAAACGAACACCGTAAACCTAAGGATTTACTCGTGGACATAGTCAAGGTTTCCTCTAGAAATGGGAAGTACAAACATGGACTTTGTAGCGTGGATTTCACCTGCATCGTGCATAGACATGATTCCATTTGGGTAATAGTTGACAGACCGACGCACCCCATTTCCCTACGTTGAAACTCAATTTCCGCCAAGATTATGCCGAACCGTATATCGAGAAATAGTTAGATTGCTCCGTGTTCCAAGATCTATTATCTCCGAAGCAGAGGAGCCAATTTACAACTAGATTTTGGCAAGCCATTTCAGAGAGGTCCTGGGAAACTAGACACTTGAGTACGCATTCCACCGCACATGGGCGTGTCAACTCACTATTCGTACGCTCGAGGATACGCTATGGGCGTGTGTGCTTGACTTTGAGGTAGTCGGGATGAGCATTTGCCGCACTGGAATTCGTTATTAATAATAATAGTTATCACCAGCCTATCCGTATGGCACCCTTGAGGCATTGTATGGGCGAAAATGTAGGTCGCCCGTTGGTTGGTTTGAAGTGGGAGAGTCGTTGCCGAGCTGGGCGATATTATTAAATAGTCGTAGAGGAGAAGGTAAATCTTATCGTGAGAACGCGCCAACACTGTGGCGCGTCAGAGTCAGCGAAATCAGGAGTACCGATATGCGGCGCATAGACCTCGGAATTTGATGTGAATGACTGGGTATTTCCGAAAGTATCTCCGATGAAAGGGGTGATGAGTATCGGTAAGAAAGGTAAGTCAGTCCGAGGTTCGTCATGCTTCATCGATTCGTCAAGAATAGGCCAAGTGGCATGAAGCTGAACTTGCCTCCGAATAGGAATCCGTTCATCCGGGCCACGATCTATGCTAAGGAAGTGCATCTGAGACCCGCCTCCAAAGGCCCAGCCTAGGATATCCATGTTACGAAGAGTTGGCTCTTATGAAGAGGTCTCAGTAGCATCTTAGATGCATGCATTCGTAGATTAGAACCAAAGATATTGCTTCTCACAAAGTGATGTGGCATAATAGGAACCGAGAAGAGATGACTGGAAGGGAGAGAAGATATGAAACCGTATATCCTCATTTGTTCCAAGCCTAGTCGACAACAGTATGTTAGTATTGTTATTTTATATAGTGCCTTATAGTTTATGTATAAATGAGGTAGTCTACTCTAGTCTTTTATGAGATGAATGCTATAGTATTAGGAGCAATTCATTGACTTTATGCATTTCTGTGTTTTGAGATAGTCCATATTGCTGTGGAAACTCGCCAAAAATTTTTCTAAGAATAAGTTGAGTAAGTTAATCTTTATAAATAGAAGTTACATCTGAGGGAAGAATGTTCTTGGGGGAGAATGTTACACCAGAAATTCTCAACAACATGTAGATGGCATATTCTAATCTTGGTTAAGAGTTTTTTAACGCCATACATGCTAGGAAAAGGCCTCGGGGAAGATCTCGATAAGAGATCCGCCGAACTATCGCGGAAGGAGCCGGGCAAGAGCCTCGCGATGGGCAACGTGCCACGAGGGAGGGCCTCCGCGCTGGCTCCATCACGGAGGCCCCTGCCCAGCCCAAGTATAAAATCCTCAAACTTCGGTTTTTAATTAAAATTTCATAATTTCCATAGAACAAATGTAGAGTAATCGTAGAGAGAAGGGGGAACGAAGATTCCTCTACTAATATTCGTCCCCCATTATGCGCCAAACGCGGTCCAAACTTGAATTAATCCTGACACCGAGGTGTATTACAGCAAGGAGCATTCCTAATGCGGATTTAGTTTCGTAAAAAAAATTCGCCTACTAATCGTCGTGCTATCTAAGAGCCAAGGTAAGTGGAATTGCTCCAAATTAGTGTCAATATACTCCTAGCCCTAAAGGGAGCATTTTCCTTTTGAATTTTAAGAAATAGCGGTTTCAATTGCATAACCAAAGTTTGGGCTTTATATATATTGAAAGCAATATTTTTCTCTTTCCTAATATTAGCACATTTAGTTCTAACTGACCTATATGAATGCGCTTGAAGAAATAGTAGGAAGTAATAACCGAGCTACACCCGTTAGTCGGAAAACCAAGCGAAGGTATGTAAAGCTAGTTCTTCTGCAAGTAGTTAGTAATCCAAGAGGGGCCAGCGTGAACTATAGAAGAAATAATCGTGGTCGATAATTGAGTCTAAGTATGAATCTAGCAAGCATGTTTTATAATATTATGATATATTCGTAATGAAAATTAGTAAAGCACAATGATACGATAATATCTCGATATGCATAGCTCGCATGAGAATCAGCCTTAATGCGTAAAAGAGTTCGAATAAGAAATCGAATACATATAGTATTTTTAGATCAACATGCTTCTTGCTATACGTGATTATTGTTTGTTGAGACCTATTTGTGCTACGAGGGCACCTCAGAGCGTCCTCGCCGCCCCTAGGTTAATAGCCGTGCTCTACTCGCCCGCGCAGGGTGAGGATACGTTACCCAAGGAGTGGCATGCCGTCAAATAGGACGAAGATGGGATGGAGCACTCCCTATAATGTGCTGACAAGATAGCAAAGATAGCTTACCCTATTGTGCGCTTGCGACCTGTGGGGCAAGCATATAAACACAGACATAAAGCATATAGCTTACGTATATGTATAGAGTCCTCCTGTGACTGCATACGCCTATAGTCGAGGCCAGCTCGAGCCGCTGACCTAAGTGGCCTGTGAGGTGCTCATTGTTAGTAGATGAGTGGAGTGATTTATTTTGAATGGTTTTGACCCTGTGTAGGGTATATAGATTGTTGGTTGGTTGGCACCTTCCGGCTTAATGGGGGTTGGTATCGTCCTTGCTTGTTATATATATGTATATATATATATATGTTATTTATTAGCTAATGTGGCGGTGCCAGATCGCCACGTCGACTGTGTATGCTTCCGCCTTATCCTCAGCATGTAAAAGCTGTTTCGCATTTCACGCCCAGATGCGCTGTATATTTCCTACTGTTTCCGAGGTTCTAGTTATGTTGCTTATATTCGCTATGTTCAGCTTTTGCTTTGCATACTCCTGCATCAAAGGGTACCGACGCCCATTCGGGAGCGCCGCATTACTGGGCCTCGCAGTACTCATAGACGAGGAGCCGATCCCTCGTGATTCTAGCCAAATTTCATTGAGTCATCGCCTCCTGCCATTCGGAGCTAGACAATAGAGGTCTATTTCCTTTTGTTGTACAAGACGGTAGGCTCTGGGCCCTCGTCCCACCATCTTATCAAGATTTCCAGAGGCTTGCGCATGGTGCATATATCTCCCCGTGGTTAGTTGTGCCGGTCGTGGTCGCGTCATGCGTATTTAGTCATTTAGCATTGCTGTTTATGCTTGGTCGTATGGGGCCGTATCCACTAGTAGTGGGTGACCTTGTTCGCCACGTAGTGTTCGCATTTGTTGTATGATTTGTGAGATAACTAGATAAAGATGGTGGCCTTGTCGCCCGCACAGTTTCCCTATATGAGTGGATTCTTGTTGCTGGATGTTGAGCAAAGACAGTGGCTATAGGCCTAGCCGGTCGAGGCTGTATTTACAACAAGTATAGCCCGCTGATTCCATGAATCTGAAGCTGAGCGCCTGTGTACCCGATGCTTTAGTACATGAATCTGAGTTAGAGCCAGCCAGGCACCAGATGTGCTTAGGCACAGTAGTCTAGCAGTTCAGGTCCTAATAGGGCACCAGGTGCCAGTCATACCCCCCCAAGGCGGGGCGTGACACTTACCCTACCGTTGACCTAACAACTCGTGGTGACCAACCACGAGTCGTTCCTATGCCTATGGGGAACCCTTTTCCTCCAAACTTCCTACTCTCCACTAGTCCTCCCCACGAGTCACCTGACAACTCATGGGTTGGTCTCACGACTCATCCAATGACTCATTCTGTGCCTACTACTTGAATTTTCAGTTTTTCATCGCTTTGACTCCCGGGTTTGATCCTTGAGTTCCCGGGGTATAACATAAACAATAGCAAGTAGGTCTTGTTCAGTTATAGTGTAGTTCATTTGGGTTGTAATCAGAGTTTTACTAACATAATAGTTGGGATGCATTATTTTTTCACGTGGCTGTCAAAATATAGCTCCAATGGCAAACCCACTAGCATCACACATGAGTTCAAAAGGTAGGGACCAACCGGGAGTAGTGATGATTAATGTGGTGCTCAATCACCTCTTAAGTTCATCAAATGCTCAAACATGCATCATCAAAGATGAATTTGGCATCCTTCTCTCGTAGTTTGCACATGGGAAGGGAAATCTTTGAGAAATCCTTGATAAACCTCTTATAAAATCCCACCTGGCCCAAGAAAATCCTCACACCTTTCATTGATGTTGGGGGAGGAATCTTGGAAATAACATCAACTTCAGCTTGGTCGACCTCAATCCCATTATCGGATATTTTATGCCCTAGCACAATTCCTTCCTTGACCATAAAATTACATTTTTCCCAATTGAGAACAAGGTTGGTTTCTTCACACTCCTTAAACACTTGTCGAAGATAGTCTTGGATTCATTAAATTTTTTTCCAACCATTGAAAAGTCATCCATAAACACTTCAAGGAACTCCTCTACCATTTCTGAAAATAAAGCCAATATCATTTTTCAAACATGGTCGGGGAATTGCATAATCCGAAGGGCATTCTGCTAAATGCAAAGGTACCATATGGGCATGTAAATGTCATCTTCTCTTGGTCCTCCAAAGCTATATTAATTTGATTATAGCTCTAATAAACATAAAAAAAATAGTAGAAAGCTCGCCCCGCTAGTTGGTCCAACATTTGATCAATGAAAGGCATGGGAAAATGGTCTTTGCAAGTGGCTGCATTAATTTTCTGGTAGTCCATACAAACTCTCCATCCCGTTATAGTGTGGGTAGGTACTAACTCATTGCGCACATTAGCAATCACCATCATTCCCCATTTCGTTCGTACACATTGAACTGAAATTACCCATTGGTTGTCAAAAATTAGATAAACCACACATATATCTAACCACTTGATAATCTCCTTTTTGATATTTCTTGCATGAATGGATTTAATCATCTATAGTGCTCTATACTAGACGAAGTACCATTCTTATATAAACTTGTTCTCTCAAATTCCCGTAGGGATTCCATGAATACCTGCTATGGTCTACCCAATGGCCTTTTGATGCTGCTGAACATTTTTTATCACCTTCAGTACCTATTCTTCATTGAGGATTGATGATATTATTACAGATAGGGTTTCTATTGGATCCAAAAAATTGTAACATAGATGGGATGGTAAGGGTTCAGTTCTATCTTCAGAGGCTCCCTAATGGAAGGTTTAGCTGGAGGAGTAGATCGATTTTTAAGATCAAGTGACAACTTTCTAGGATACTAAGGATAATGCCCAAGCCCTTCAAGTGAATTCAATGTCTCCCCCCTCACTCCCACATTATCATTAAGCTCCTCATTTTCCAGTGTGGTAGCTAAAACTCCTCCTGGGTTACTTTGAAGATGACCTCATCGTTGTTTACTTGAAACATGATTTCATTACGCTCAGAATCCATCAAAGCCCTGCTGGTTGCCAAGAACGGTAAAATGATAGGAACTTTCACATCCACTATACAGTCGAGTACCATGAAATCTGCAGGCAACATGAACCTTCCCACTTGCACCAAGATATCAATAACCCCTACCGGCAACTTAACTTATCATTCTGCCATTTTTAAACACATGATGGTGGGTCTAAGGAGACCTAATCCTGTGCACTTGAAGATTGATAAAGGCATTAAATTTATTCTTGCCCTATTGTTACATAGGGCATGTAAGAAATCATAGCTTCCAACTCTACAATGAATAGTGAATGCACGTGGATCCCCTTTTTTCTCAACACTAGTGTCAGTGATAATGAAACTCACATGGTTGTTCATTGGAATCAATTCTTCATTATCAAATGGTAGCCTCCTCGTGATCAGAATTTTTATGTACTTAGTGAACCTTAGCATCTCTTTGATGGCTTCAAATAATGGAATATTCAAGGGCACTGATGTCGCCCAAGTGCACGCAAGAACACGTGGTCGTCAAATAATATAAGATGATGAAGTCCCGATTATCGATCCCTCAGAGACTTGTCAGATAAATCATTTAAGGTTATTTCATTATTTTGCTATTCCAACAAAACAATTATAATGGGGAATGGGTTGGACAATTAACTACTAAAAACTTGAAATATAAAATTAACTAAAGAACTAAGATTGTTGCAAACTTGTTTGTACTTCAAATGATGTTGAAAATCTTGGGAATTGACACTTTCTCTTTAGGTTGAGTTTTCAAGATGTTATTATGCTAGTTAATTCTTTCTAGGATTTCTAGTTTCAAGTTACTATCAGCATCCAAAAACTATCTCATGAACCCTAACACCTATATCCTTGTGGTCACAAGAGAAACATGAAACGATTGTTGTGGCTAATTGTATATCAACTAAACAGGGTTGAAGGATATATCTCTCTCCTCATCAACAACTTCTATCCCTTAACCAATAGGCCAAAGGATCTTCAAATTCCTGCTTTACATTTACTTTTAACCCTGTCGGTTCCCTTTTCCAAGTTCAACCAAAAGCCAATAGATTTACTGACAAGGTGATCAATCTAGTGAATAAGGAATTAAAATAAGTAAATATAAACATCTTTTAATGAAGAATAAAAACTAGCATTAATCAGTCTTTCAAATATCAACTGTCAACTATGGAAAAAATCCTAGAATGGGCATTTAGCCACTCATAAACAAGTGGAAAAATGAGGACATAGTCATCACTCGAAGTAAAATGATAAAGAAAAGAAGAAACCTAAGTAGAACTTGTCTCTCCTCCAAAAGTCGTGTTTACAACCTTTTACAATTCAAACAAAATGATGAATGATATGATAAATAATCCCTATATGTTATATTTATAGGTAAGCCTTCAAATGACGCTTTTTTCCCTAAAGTAATTGGCTTAAAATTCTGCCAAAATCCATCTAGGAAGGTATGGCGCACCGCCCTATGCATAGCCACAAGGAGTTAGTCAAATTTCCTCTGAAAAATGGATCCGGGCGCCCACTCCTGCCATAGCATCAAAGAATTAGCCAAATTTCTACACCTCTAAATATCACTGGCGCCCCACTTCATCCATAGCCCTAGAATGTTAGGAAAATTTCCTAAGTCAAGAATGCTTCAAGGGATCCACACCATCCATCTCGCCAAAGTATTAGTAAAATTCTCATCTCTGAAGCTAGGGAACCTATAGCCCAATGCCATCCATAGCACCAACTTTTGTGCATTTTTCTCTGAAATACATGTTTTGGGCACACCACGTCAGCCATAGCCCCAAATCGACTTTTGCAAACTCTTCTTCTTCATACCTTGAGTCATTTTTGGTCCATTTTCCTTGGTTTCCTGCTCAAAACATCTGGAAACACTCATTAGCTCACAAGATACATGAAAACATGAATCCATATATTTCATAAGGATTATGAACACAAAACAAGGAAAAATATGGGTAAAAATATTGAAAATAGGCCTAAGATTATGCCAACATCACCACCTCATACATAAACCATTGTTCGTCCTTCAACAATCCTCAACACCATATACAAACTCATATTTTATCACCACTTGTCACCTCTACCAATTCACACTCAAAAAACTAGCAGAGGGCATATGATTAAGTGGTTCATCAATGTATAGCAATTCACATCAAGCACATGCAGATTTATTCACATTAAAGACTACACAATTTCTATAACCGACTCACTTTTCACAACAGGGCCAACATGATTAAGTACAAAATATGCAACATATAGTACACCAACTTAGAATCCTATGCCCGTCACTTTCAGTGATGTTCCTCTCTCAAATTATCAATGCAATGCATGGAACATAATAAGTAAGGCACACTCATACTTAGAAATGATGTATCATACATATGCAACATACCATAATCTTGCCCTTTATGTACACTTAGACTACTTATTCATTTCTAGAGATTAATATCATAAGGATTTTTCTTGGTTGTAATGTCGGCTAAGGGATTGGTAAGAATGATTTTTCTTTTATAGTGAATACCAGTCCTAAGCACTTTTAAGACATTTTTCATCTTTCTAGTCCACTACATTTTCCTTGTTGTTCATCCCTCACTTTACTCACCCTTTTTTCTTTTCTTTTCATGCCCCTTTTATCACTACTTGACTGCTATTCTTTCCTTATAAAATTACTAAGAAAATTCACTCTTAAAACTCTTTCTTTCATTGTCCTAGCAGCAAGAAAAGAACACATTTTATGGGCACTCCTTCTTCCTATTTTCTCTTCTTACTTTTCATACTATTTTTTTCTTTTTTTTTCTTTCCCTTGTCATTCATGCGTTGGTCAACCATCACTTTCACGTCTCAAAGTGCCTAAGACTACTTTGGATCAATAATTCTGGAGGTTGCCCAATAAAAGGGAATAGGCTACTTTTGTGGCTAAGAAAAGAATAAGGCTTATAGCTCAAGGGGGTTAACTAGGGAGAATATTCAGGAAAGTAAAACAGACATGGAAAACATGGCTTTTTCAAAGAAACGCCTTAATCATCCCTTAACTCTCTAACAACTAGCCATCCAACATACACTAAGGCAAGTTCAAGATGCACAATATGTACAAAATAAAGCAATTAACCTCACCTAACATGACATTAAGACTCTAGTTGGTCTCCTACAGCTACACATACATACAATCACATTGAATGAAAATTTTCATTATTAAGCCCTACAAGTATATTGAGTTGAATTAAAGAACTTTGTGTGTCTCTGATGGAACTCTCACTTAAAATGACCGCTTCATTGAATCTAGCATAACATCTAATTGGAATGTCAAAGAGCACACAAGTGGTTTATGTCTGACTCAAATAAAAAATAAAAAAGTGTGACTAAATTCCCTTAAGACGGTCGTCATCCATATATCATAGGGAAGGGTCACTACTCTACGACGACACAAAACTTGAATTTGTTTTAGAAAATTTTGACTCCAAAAACAAACTAAACAAACTCAATCACTAGAGAAAAACAGACTATCCAACATCACATAGAATCATCAAGTTGTCACGCCCCGCCTTGGGAGGCATGACTGGCACCTGGTGCCCTACTAGGACCTGGACTGCTGGCTAGCTTATCCTAAGCACTTCTGGTGTCAGGCTGGCTCTAACTCTGGTTTCACGAAAACGACGGGCTATATAACGGCTATAAATACAGCCTCGGACCGACTAGCCCTATAGCCACCTGTAAGCAAACAACAGCTACCTAGAACAATTGAACTAATAGGGAACCTATGCGGGCCGACAAGGCCACCATGCTGTCTAGTTATTTTTTAATCAAGAAAACAAGTGTTAAACTGCTACGTGACCGGAAAGGTCACCACTACCAATAGAATAAGGCTCCACACGGCCATCATAAACAAACTAAAACATACACAGGGCCTCACACGACCGGTACAGCTAACCACAGGGAATGTATAATCTGCAAGCCTCTAAGAACACTAATAAGATGGTCGGGACAGGGCTCCGGCCTACCCATATTGTACAATGAAAAAAAGGAGTAAACCTCTAGTTGTCTAGCTCCGGATGACTGGAGCTGATGACTCTTTGTGCTGGATGGAGTCACGAGAGATCGGCTCCTCGTCTATGAGTACCTGTAGGAAGCACCCCGAACGGGCGTCAGTACCACTGGTACTGAGTATATAAAGAAACAACTAGAATATAACTTAAGACAAGCAATATAATTGATAGAAATGAAATAGAAAGAAATAGATTGTAACTAACTGAAAGTATGAGTTTAAGACTGTCCTCAACTATGCTGAAAGGAGTAGGAGTCGTACCTAGTAACATGACATTCTACTGTCTGTCTACTCATAAATAACATAACATGGCATAATATAGCATAACATAACATAGCATAGCACACATAAACCTTACCCGGCCCCATAAGCCGGGAGGTACAACCAACACGCAATCTATACCCCTACCTCGATCATCCTATCTCCCATCATAACTATAAGCATCTTGTCGGTCCCCTGGGTATGCACTTGGGCCCGCTGAGCCCCTGACTATAACTGTACCTGAGTCCAGAAGACTCCTGAATCAACACCCCGGGCGTACCCGCTCGATGGGGGTGTATAAAAGCCGACCAAAGAAAAATATGGGGAAACTGGCATCCCATCTTCGTCCCCTAAGGGACGACATGCCACTCCATAGAGCGACGTATCCTCTCCCTCTGTCGGACGAGTCAATACAGCTATTAACCCTGGGGAGGTCATGAATGCTAGGTAATCCAGCCCAAAACAATACAGTCAAATCTCAACTGATAATACTAACTGCATACGATACATGCTAAAACTAGTGATAATAATGTGTATGTATACAATACAAGCTGAAACTAATGATAGTAATATGTATACATATATTATATGCTGAAACTGATAATGGTATATATATNATATAAGATTATACACATATTATACATGGATTATGCATATACTATACATCTACGGTCATTTTAGTCTAAGCAGATATGTTCTTTACATAAATAGCTAGCCAGTATACATAGATTATACATTGGTTACACATGTTTATACACATATTAGACATGGATTATGCATATAATATACATCCACGGCTATTTTTAATCTAAACAATGGTGTTCTATATTCTTTGTCTACATAAATAGCTGGTCAGATTCACTGTTTATTTTTTATAGCCGGTACACATACATTATAAGTTGATTATATGGGTTTATACACGTACCAACATGGATTTTGCATATACTATACATATGCTAGCTTTTTATTTTTTATTTTTTTAAGTTTAAGCAGTTGATCAGTTGGCGGCTATTTAGGTTGATTCTTCTATTTATTAATTGATCACCTTGAGCACATCTTATTTACTAGTGTTGGTTTGATGCAGATGCTGAAATGGGATCCACATTACATATCAAATGTACCTGGAGAACTTGGTTTACTGGTTGGATTAATAATGTGGGTAACAACATTTCCAGCAATTAGAAGAAGAATGTTTGAACTCTTCTTCTACACTCACTACCTCTACATTCTGTTCATGGCTTTCTTTCTGCTCCACACTGGAATGTTCTATGCCTGCATTATGCTTCCTGGTTTCTTCCTCTTCTTGATCGATCGATACTTAAGGTTTTTGCAATCCAAACAGAAAGTACGTTTGATTTCAGCTAGAGTTTTGACTTGTGAAACTGTTGAACTCAACTTCTCCAAAATATCAGGTTAGCCAGCTAGCCAGCCTACAATACCGCGTTTTATTTTCCAGGTTACTTATCTCACTTTTTATGGACGATTACTTGTTCTAATTTGTAGGTTTGGAGTACTCTCCGACAAGTGTCATGTTCCTAAATGTGCCAAGCATATCAAAGCTGCAGTGGCATCCATTCACTGTAACCTCAAACAGTAACTTAGAATCAGATACAATTAGTGTTGTCATCAAATGTGATGGAAGTTGGACTAAGAAGCTTTACGATGTCCTCTCTTTGCCTTCCCCTGTGGATCGTTTTGATGTTTCTGTTGAAGGACCCTATGGACCTGCTTCCACTCATTTCCTAAGGTCAGAGATAGTTTACGGTATCAGTGTGTTTTAATTTGTGAAGACATGTTAGTCGTACTGCTTTTACGACTAACATGTGTAAAGATATTTTACTCAAGTCTGTACATAGAGCTTAAACTCTTCCGAGTCAACTTAGTTCCCTATGAATACTTTGTGATGGTGTAGCCGATTTTGATCACAGGCATGACACAATGGTGCTGATCAGTGGAGGAAGTGGAATAACTCCATTCATTTCAATCATCAGAGAGCTGATATCTATGAGCTCAACATTGAATTGCAAAACCCCCAAGATTCTGTTAGTTAGCATGTTCAGGAACACTTCACAACTCTCCATGTTAGACCTGCTTCTTCCTATAGCAGGGACTCCTTCAGGATGTTCTTCTAATCTTGACCTACAAATTGAGGCTTATATAACCAGAGAGAATGAACCAGCACCAGAAAAACCTGAACCCCTTCGGACCATTTGGTTCAAACCTGACCACTCTGATGCACCCATAACCCCCATTTTAGGCCAGAACAACTGGCTCTGGCTTGCTGCTATAATATCGTCTTCGTTTGCTGTGTACCTTCTATTTGTGGGGCTTCTTTACCAATACTATGTGTACCCTATGGACCATGGTACTAACAAGGTGTTTCCATACCACACAAGGGCCTTGTTCAACATGTTGTTTATAGCAGCTTCTATAGGAATTGCAGCAAGTGCAGCCTTCCTTTGGAACAAGAAGAAAAGTGCAAGGGAAACTAAGCAGATTCAGGACATGGCAGATTCAAATAAATCTTTAAACTCATTATTAGCCTATGCTGATAAAGAGCTAGAAAGTTTTCCTCAACAATCACTCAACACACCAATCAAGAGACATTATGGCCAAAGACCTGATCTCAAGAGTAATTACCATGTCTTTTCATAATAAAAAATATTAAGTAGTACTTTGTTTCCCAGCTCTGTGTTTGGGTAACTAAATGAAATTCTCTTGCAGGAATATTGCTAGAAGTTAAAGGATCAAATGTTGGAGTACTTGCCTCTGGACCGAAGACCTTGAGGCACGACGTAGCAGCCATTTGCTCATCTGGGTTGGATGAAAATCTGCACTTTGAGTCTATCAGCTTCACCTGGTGATTTACTTGCCTTCTCAATTCCAAGCTAGCTTAAAAGGACTCTATAAGAATGCATCAGTATCTATGTGGATATGATGCCCTGTAATATGTTCCAGTCCTCTGGTTCATTATATTTGCCTGTTTAAAATAGGTACTGTGGGTATGGTTGCCCAAGATTACATTACTTTTTGTCTGAATATATGTAATGTATTGTAAGTAGTCTTTGGAAGAGAAAATAAGGTCCCTGGGATTTGAATGGAACCTGCAATTGTTTGAAAAGCTAGACTAAACTATGACCATCTCATACCCGACTTATTATTTATGTATAAACCAAACTAAAACTCCAAGTTTCTATAACTTCAAACAAGTTCCTTTCATCACAACCCATAATACTTGCATACAATTTAGAACAGGCAAAGCTTAACATATCTTCTAAAAGTAGCAGTGCAGTCTCCAATACCATAGAGATGCAATATATACAAACAGAAGAAGCAATCTGGGGTTTTGTGAGATTCAAGAATTCTGAAGCACAAATTTTCAGCTTTATTTGTCCATGTAATGAAATGCACAAGATCTTCTTGATACTCTTTATCTTCCAGAAGATAACAATCCTACATACAAGAGTCACCCTTTTCATTACAATCACCCACACCCTCAATGAAAAAGCTAAAACCTGGTACAAACTGTAAATTTAGAAAAAGGAAAAGAACATGGAAAAAGCGATGCAATAATGCACAAAATCTTCTCTATTCTCTATTTATCAGAAGATCAGATCCGTCAGACAAGAGGTGCCCCCTTTTCATTACGATCACCCACACCCTCAATGAAAAAGCTAAAATTTGATACAAAGGACCTTTAAACCGAAGAACTAAAGGCAGTGATATGCCTATCTACAAAATAAATTTCTGCAGGACAGAGATGTGGACGGTAGAGCAGGAACCGAAAATCTCATCTCGTGCCTTTGGCAGAGCAGCTTAACTCCCTTCCCCATATAGTGGTAAACCTTTATGCTGATTTCAAGTTGGTGCGGTTAATGCTTGAAGCAGAAGATCTCACTGGAAGCTCTTTTAACCATTTCTAGCAAAGCTGTTCAAGGGCTCTTTACATCCAGATAGCTCATGTCTCTTCTGAATTTGAAGTGAATGAAAGCTTTTCATCCAAACTTTCAAGCAAGTCATGGTATTCGACAAATGATGGATGGGTCTGAAGATGCACATGAAAACCACAGTGAGGCACAAAAAATGAAGTCAGCGTAACCAAGAAATGATGAATCAAATTTACCTTTAAAGTAATGCTATATGCTTTCCACAAGCGCAAATCATGCTGAAATAAATCAAACAAGACCTGAGCAAAAGTAACGGGAACCCTGTTAGTTACAACTAACAAAATCAATTCTCAAAATATGCAGATTTTGAGGTTCTCCCAAATGGAAACATAAGCAGTAAAACTGATGGCAAACAATCTTTATGTAGTTAAGGTAACCTATCTGTAATATCCTACATTCAGTTAAGCGAAGTTAGCAAACCTCAGACCGCCTCAAAAGCGTGGCCAGCACTACAATCCACTCTTTGAACTTCACAGAGCACATATGAGACAAAAGGAACTCTGCATCTAAACGACTTTGCAGTGTTTCCATCTGCAGCTGATTATTCAAAAGAAACAAATCAGTATTAAGTTCAGAAAAAGTTATAGCTGAACATACCTTAAGAAAGCATATCAGCAAACGTATTAACAGAAATACATCTAAAAAGAAATTCAGGCACCATTTGAGAAATGATCGCCATAAGCCAAAAGCTGTTACGTGAACTGGAACATATACGGACATAATTAAGGGAAATCTAGTAAAGCATGAAAATACAAGAGATCGAAATTGATTTAAGAGTACTTGGGTATACCACAAAGATCAATAAACTCATAACTTGATCATGACATGGAAACTTCTCAAATTCTCTGGAGACAAATGCCCCAACCACATCCCCAAGAGAAGAATCCTTGTGATGCAAGAGCTTAAAATAGTTTATGGACATAATCCACCCTATTATCCATCTGATACAAAACATCTAACATGATAATGATACATCGCTAGCATTCTAAATGTCATTGAAAGCACTACTTGTTAGTACCTTCTGCCCAATAAGTTCAAGCCCTGAAGCAAAATTGTCCAAACGAGCACTTCCATATCTTTCTCGCTGCAAATATTCCTGCAAGGCATTTATATCACATGATCTGTTTTCAATAACATAATAGGATACAATCTAAAAAGTTTGTCGATCATACCACAAGGTCAAACTGTGTGCCCTTCACAAACGCGACGAGCTTTGCAAGTTCTTTTCCAGACATCAAATAGCTTGCATGACTTTCTAAAATATTCTTAACAGAAGCAACATGTGCACTCTGCTCCTTAAATGAACTGCTCCAAAAAATTTATAAGAAAAAGGAACAAAGTAAGTGAAAGTCTTCTTCCATCATCAGTACCATAATCTTAGTTCCAACTATTGCTAAAATATAAAACAAAGAACTGGCACTAATTAATGTACATCTACCCTTTGGACTCCAAAGTTTGCCTCCGGTAACTAGAAGGAAACAGAAAATATCCAAAGAATCTAGGAGATAGCTTCTCAGAATCAGTGGTTGCGGGTTCATATTCCCGTCCAGATCTGAGAAGAAACCTCACCTGAAAACCAAGCAAAAAAATGTGAATACTTAACACAAAGAAGAAAATTATCTTGCTAAAGAAACATGATTGGCATTCAAGTTCATACCAGTTCCCCTGCCAGTTCGTATAAAGACTCATCCAATGTTGCCTGGGAAATCGGAGAACACCATGTGAGAACAAGGAGTAAGTCCAAACTTGATGTTACTGAAATGTTTGACTTTACCAAGCATCTGTTTACTTGATTTTCCATTTGGAAATAAATTGAACTAAAGCTCATTAAGATCCTAATAAAATTTGAAATTCCTGGGACCAAAATATTATTTATCCTTTACCCAGTCAATTTTGATGTTCTACAGACAGTAAAAGTCATGGAAATTGTCGAAAAGAACATCCATAATGGATATCACCTCACAAAATGCAACAAATACTTGCTAAAGTTAAAACATTATTAATCCATTTTGACATAAAAATTACTTGAAAAAGCAGCCTGTCATGCAATAGCACAAACAACTGACTTGGTAACATTATTCAGAAACATATTTCAGAGCTCATGGTTCAGTAAAAACATGAAAAGAAGTAAGTTTAAATTTCGAAAATCATTAAAATGTCTTATGTTGAAAAAAGATTTAGTACAAGAATGAAATGGACCAGCAAAGAGCAGAATGAAGCCAAAGGATTCATATAGCCAACCCCAATTAATCAGGTGTTGAAGCATAATTGAAGCAAAAGCAGAGTAGATTTAGAGGATTCATATAGCCAGCCCCAATTCATCTGGTATTGAAGTGTTGTTGATTAATAAGTTGATTAAAACGACTGAAGTTCCCATTACCACCATCCAAAACTCTACTCAAACAAGTCCCACTAACCACCAGGTAAGGAGTGTGAACAAAAATCAATGAGTGTTGAAGTTAACAGCAAAAAAGAGTAATGTGATGGATAATGGATATGCCTGCCTCTTGAGTGTCAGTGCAGACTTCACTGACGAGCATGGTAACTAGTAACTCCAAGACTAAATCCTTTTGGATACACCAGAACAAATTATTTTTACCCAATATATAGCTTGAATAGCTGTAATTACCTAAAATGAAATTCAAAATGGAACACTGAAACCTAGCCGCAATTCAAACAAGAATAATGAATTAAAGAGCCTCCTTAATTGAAATAATGAAGGAAGGTGAATATAGGCTATTGTTCATGGATCACAATATCTGAAAAGTACCAAAAAAGAACCAATTTGATATGTAAAAAAGTTTTCCGCATCGCTATCTATGTAGCGAATGTCCATCTTCTGTCCAAAGTCTATAAATCTGGAACAATCATAAAGCTCACTTCCTTTAAAATCTATTAGATTCTTTTTTCGACAGGTAAACCTCATAGATTTAACAGGTATCGTCCCAAACAAATCTTTGTTGAAGTCATCCATGCAGAGCTGAAGAATTATGAAATCAAAAATGAAGATCAAGTATGCAACCGTTGAGAACATTTCCTTAAATCGCCTCTATACTACAGCTTTTTCTGGTGAATCTACTTTCTTTTTTTTTTCTTTTCTTGACTAACCCTGTATAGAGTAAATTAACTTTTCCCTACTTTGAGGAGTGCTACATTTGTTAAGTTATGCTTGCTACAGAAAGAACACCACAGACCACATACAGCTAAGGCCTAAGTACCACAGATTATTAAAGCCCATTTCTGATAGCATAATTTATGACTGTGCGCAACACGTATAGAGGGTACAGACTGCATAGATTTTTGTTCTTAAAGAAAAGCACCTTTTGTAACCAATCTGCATCTTCTTGATGCCAGCAATGAAATCAATTACTTCATCAAAAAAAAAGAAAAAGACTAAGGTACTTATTTTTGTTCAGGAAGAGTATGTTAAACTGCCATCAGAAATGCCCAAGGGTCTAACAAAGGTAACTATGCCAACAACCTCTACTTTAATATAAAATGAGAAATTCTTTGGAAATGATATGAAAAGTAAAAACCCAAATTACGACTTAAGAAAAATGAGAAACTAAAGACAAAAGTTAAGAATACCGAAAATACATTTAAGTATACAGAACAAAGGTAGACATACAGATAGGCCATTTATTAGGCAAAAAACAAAATATTGATAATTATCCTACATTTGAACCCAAAAGAGGAGGGAAAGAAAGAAATAGTTGGAGGGAACTTTAACAGGAGGCAAGAGTAGTTTTAAATAAAAAGGCAGATGCTGGCTTCAAATATATTGGTTTCAGAGCTGCAGCATGGACTGCAGAGCCAAATCGGTAGATTTTCAGATATTCAACAAACAGCAAAGTATGGCATCCAAAACAGAGTGTTTTGACACATCTAAACGAAACCAATCAGCGACAGAAATTACTTAATCTTGGACTTGTTCATTAAATATTTTCTTTTAACATTTGTAACTATATCTGCAATATTTTCTGCCTTTTTATTTCTTCAGCAGGATAAAAAAAAACATATATATTAGTTATCCAGGAAAATACTTCACTACATTACATGGATAAAGAGCCAACATTCGTTACATCTGCATGTCATTACCTGCAACAAACGCAATGCGCAATACTGACTTACAGCTGGACCTTCAAGCTTAGCAATTACCTACAGCAAGAGGCATATTAAACAAAGAAATCCAAAGATATGACTTCTTGAGAGATATTGCACAAAGTTCGCAATGCAAACTAAAGTAGCCCCAGACCCCTCTCCTAAAGGAAACTTAGCGTAGATATACAATTTGTAGCCAAAGACAAGAAGGAAATTGCATACAGAAATTTCAAACTGAAAGCCTGTAAGGCTGTAACTCTTACTAGTATATAGCAAGCGGCAGTTCGATACCATCTCCTTTGGAAGCATTCCTCAAATAGCCTAAACATAGAGACAAATTAGCAAATAATGGAGTTGGACACAAGCAGAATTAAGTTTCTACAACCTCTGATCTATCTAATAGGCCTTTGATATATTCCTTTAGTGTGTCATAAAAGTTAAAGGATAAATTCGTTTACATACTCAGTCGATCTCCCAGCAGCAGCAAATAAATCTGCCCAATGCCGGCCATCAGTCTTTCTTGCAACGCTAACGACCACGTCAAAGTACTCCGGAAAATTTCTAATCAAATCACATGTCTTATCCAGAAGTGAGGAATTTGTTAAATGGTTGGGAATAACACTCTGATTCTTGCTTCTGTAAAAGAAGACGTATATTTTACTACTATGATGAAAATACAAGTGTTCTGGGGATTCACAGAGGGAGACAAAGAGCTAAGAGAAGACTGTCAGATAAAAGTCAGAAAAAATTAGTGACAATCTAAAGAAGAAACTTCCAGGTTACACCAAAAGATGCATCCTAAGAAACAACATCCAATAAAAATTAAACTCCGCCTCATTTTATATAACTTGTTCTTCTCGAAACTAGTACTTCTATTTTCAGAGTCAACTGGGTTTTCTTTAACTATGATTTTCTTAAACAATTCTATTTATCTAAAATCATTAAATTTTTGAAAGTGTGATTCTTACTACTTTTTGTATAGCTTTTGAATATGTGAAAATTATTTTAAATAACTAAAGGAATTGATGTCAAAAACTAATCCAAAAATAAGACTGTTGGATCCTTGGTACTCCATAAGTGTTCATTATTGATGAGTTGGCGGGAACACTAGAGCAAGATATTATTTGTGATTCAACAATGTTCCCACGGAAGCTTCCTGAATATCAGAACTCTAATGTCAGGAAAAATATTCATGATGAAAAGGTCAGCAGGAGTACTTCAGGTAGCAAGTGACAATCTTGCAAATTATATAATTGGTGAAAATTACCCAGAAATGTCGGCTTCAAACACGGTAAAAAGAAGCCACTCTAAGCAGTGCGAAAAATGTGGCTTCTCTGCTGATAACTGTGCCAATCTTAGAGCTTCTTCCTTTTTATCCCTCTGCCAAAACAGTAAAAGAGATCATCACAAAAGATGAAGTTAATAATTCATTCTGTTTCATGTAAATCCTCACGGTTAACGAATTATAGAAATTATAGTAGTGTCTCGGAAAGTAATGCTTATTCAGATAAAAACATAGACTGCGAACACACACACCCAAAAAAAAAAAGAATAACATGGGTTTTCCAAAAAATTGTCTACCAAAATCTGGATACTCGACGTGAACTTGTTAAATGTTCACAGAACACATGAAACATGAACAATAACTAACAGGTGCATGGAGTAGGATTATACATGAACGATTAAATGCATAAACATCCACAAGTTGAGTCATAAAATCTTCCTACAAACAGAATAATTTTTACTTCACATTTTGTCATATAATAAGATTACTACCTTATCATGAAAAGTTTTGTATACTTGGGGCTTCTCTTATCAAAAATCACATTTATAACTTTGATAAAATCAAAAACTATTCCTCAAGTGCAAAATGTTTCATCTTCTCATTTTCTAGATATTTAATCATATTTTTAAAGATAAATTAATCATCATTCTAATTCCCAGAAAATACCCAAAGTAGCTCGGAATAAGCAAAAGAAAGCATTCAATTAGGGTTGGAAGAACTTCATGAATTGGTTTGGGATAAATTATAATGAATGCTGAAGTCCATTATACTATACTATCATTCAATAGCAATTACGTAATTACTATCGTACAACTTTTTAATTTCTTGCACATTGTAAAGTGAAAAATGAGCTTGATGAAAGCACATTATGGGTAATGCAGTTTCTTTTATTTCTCTGTTTTGGTTTTAACCATCAGGTATTATTTTATTATTATCTCTTTCTTCATTATATTATTTCTGATGTTCCTTTTACTTGGGTATTATGTACTATTTTTGTTGTCAGTACTTTCCTTTCTACGGTATTTTTGCCATAGCTTTTAATCTTGTATTTGTAAAACCTATTTTTGAAATTGCTTTTCTTGAGCCGCGGATCTATCGGAAATAAAGAGGTAGGGGTAAGGTCTGGGTACACCCCATCCTTTCAAGACCCGACTTATGGGATCACACTGAGTATGTTGGTGGTAGTGGTGGTGGTTTTAAACACCCCATGTCAAAAACCCACTGGCCCAACTAATTCGAATCCGTGCCGTAGAAGGCCAACTATGGGGGTTTTAGCATTCCTTACCAAGGAGGACTCCATTCCCACGGCTCAAACCCGGGGTAATGCAATTTGATTGTTAGTTTGTTACGTAGCACTACTTTATCTCTCTCTCTCTCAAAGCACATAATAGGTAATGCAATTTCATTGTTATCTACCATTACTCTCTCTCTCTAAAAAAAATGTGCAAAGAAAATGTAGCACTTGATACTTCTCCATATGGAAAATCAAATGCGATGATTTGACAGAAATGTCACCATCAGCTTCCTTGAAGAAAGATACTCTACTTCTTTCTTAGTTTAGAACTTAAAAACAATCACCACTATAGAAAGATAACCTCATTTCAACTTCCACCTCTTTATCAATAACAAGACATTCAATCAGTTGTCTCACTTTAACCTTTGAATACAAGTAACAACTGCAAGGCACCTGTAGAAGATGTCGAAGTAGGCAATGCAAAATAGTCTGAGCTTGAGGAGATGGCTCAAAACATGGAAACTCTGTACATGCAGAAAATGACATTCTCTGGGAGACACCAACTACAACTCCAGCGTTTGGCAGCAAACCAAGAGGATACACCTCACGATCAAATTCCAGCTCCGGATCCAACTACAAGTTCACACCGAATATTCACATAAATATAAACAGTAGATGTGAATCTACGTAAAAGCAAAAGAAAGGTCATGAGAGTTTAAGTTTTGTACATAATAGGTTCTCTTGTTAAAGAGAATTTATGCATGATGGTAGTTAATGATCTGGGGCAATGAATGATAAGCTAAGATCATAACTGGTGGTGCAGTAATGCTAATTATCCATGGACCTTAGTTTGGTCATAAACAGAAGATGTATGACCTATATATTAAAGATAATCAACAAGAATTTCTGAAGCTTAAATCCTGCAAAAGATGAACCTTAACTCTTAAAGGTGAGAAGTATATTCATGCTGGTATTTCAGTTCTCTTTTCAAATGACATCAGAAATGCTCCATTAGTTAAACTTCAATCTAGGTTCCACCCTTCAGCTATATTTCACTCATTCCACTGTTTTAAACTTTAATTAACCCCTAAAATTGTTTGACCTTGAGAATTGCTTAAGCACTTTCAAGATCCCAAACTTTACCAGAAAATATCTGGGTTTCTTTTAACTTACCCTGATCTCATTGTTGATCCTGACAACTTTTCCTTAATCTTCTTTGCCCAACTCCTCCCCTCAAGAGAAAAGAAAGAAAAGGGAAAAGCAAGCTTTCACATACACCAGCGCATATCAAAACAGACCAAAAGCTATATTTCTTGAATCATTTAACAGATACTAATAACTGAAACATGGAAAATTAAATCGGAAGTGTAAAATCAAAGACAAAAGACTATGTGGACTCTATCAATAGCAACTGGAATACCTGCAAAAAATCCTCTTGCTTAAAAGCATCAGCACCAGGAGATGGATACCAAACCTGTAATAAGGAGCTTTTAACCAGTATATATATCAGACGTGTAAGGTAAGTACAGAATTTTACAAAAACTCAACTGTTAAAGAAAACTGTTACCTGCATTCCACGGTGCCCATAGTCTAACCATGAAACTTCTTCAATCAAGCTTGTTTTCTCCTCTGACTGACCACAGGTAACCCAAAACAACTCTATAGAGTCTGTGAGTTCTCTTTCTCTCCCCTCATCCAAATCAAGAAGTGAAAGCTCTCCATTTGTCCTTAATAGTAAGCATCTGAAAATACATGCAAACACTATAAAATGACAACAATGTCCTATAGCACATATCAGTATACATCGATACTGTTGAAGAATGAAAAAAGTCCCACATCGGTGGTTAATGAGATGGGTGGTCTCCTTATATGGACTTAGGCAATCCTACCCTCATAAGCTAGCTTTTGGGGTTGAGTTAGGCTCAAGATCCATTTCTTTACATGATATCAGAGCAGGACACATCTCACCGGATGTTGGGCCCCCAAATAAAATTGCCCACGCACCAAATGTCCAGCCTTGGGCGTGAGGTGAGGTATTGAAGAATGAAAAAAGTCCCACAGTTATGGTTAATGAGATGGATGGTCTCCTTATATGGACTTAGGCAATCCTCCCCTCATAAGCTAGCTTTTGGGGTTGAGTTAGGCCCAAGATCCATTTCTTTACAGATACTAACATGCAGCAACGCAAGGTCCAACTCAGAGATGTAAACATTCAGCAATAAGTACGTACCGGGTAGGCTCTCGGACTGACAGATCCAAAGAAGCTAACAGGCCTCCATTTCCTGCAACGCTTTCTCTTGGGAGCTGATCAGGAATAAAACGCATTGAAGCAGGATGGCTCTTTGCAGTCATGATTGATAGCTCTCGTACTGTAGAAAGCTGTTTGTCATGTTATCACTTAAAAACGCATGACAGACACAATACTCTTATTCAAAAGAAATTGTGATATATATCTTGAGTTGTAAAATGAAAAAGAGACTTTGACTCAGTTTATATAGCATATACTCTAAGGAAGTTTCACCTGTAAATCAGGAGAACTCGAAGGCGTTAGTTCACCAGATAACTTCACATGGTAAATATGAACATCAAAAGGTCGGTAAGTGACAAGTAGATAATCTTGGTAAACATCCATGACCATTGGTTTGGTAAGCAAAGGTTTCCGACATAGTAGTGAACTCTGATCAAGGTGATATCTGGGATAGAAAAGCAACTCATACCTGCAATTCCAATCAAAGTAGAACAAGTGCTGTTAAAAGCTATATTCAAGGAACCTCTAGATACAATCTAAAAGATTTTATTTTGTTTGGTTTAACATAGAATCTAAAAGATTCAATCTACAACTGGAAAGCTATGTTCGCCCTTCAATCAGAAAATTGACCCTCTCACTCCGTAAAAATACTGTCCAGGACCATATATCATAATAGAGAACTCCTGCAGCAAACACTTGAGATATAGAAGTGTTAACAATATTTCCCGCAATTTTGATGCATCTGTCTGACCATAACAAATTTCTTGTGAGCACAAGGACATGCATTTCACGTACTAGCTGCCTCTTGTTTCCAAACAGATCACGAGTGATATAGTAAAATATTGTTTATCATTCAACATTCAAGCGTAAGATGTGTAACTTGGAGCTCCTGAACAGAATGCCACTCCCCCACTGTCGCACCCTTAGTGGCCAAGCTAACCAATCACCAAAAAGGTTAGCTGCTTATCCAACTAGATGCATATGAAGTTCTTTAGTTTTCAAGACATTCCTGAAATGTTTTCCACATTATGATCACCATTTATTTACACTCATCCAGATTTTCATGCCAATAGATGCTTTTCCTTACTGCTAGAGGCTCTCTGATTGAAATGATTATCTCACCTATAAAAATGCACTGCTATCTAAGCGCAAATCAAACAAATGGTAGTATCTTAATAAACCTGGTTAAACATCAGCACAGACATTTAAATTCAGCAAAGCCAGCCAGCAGTGAGGTGTTAGAGAAATCCACTATACATATCTTGTATAATCATACCTTGTGTAAAACATAAATAACAAATGTAAATGTGATCATCTATCCTCATACAGCATAAGCATGCTATTTAGGTATTAGCTAATGCACATGGATTGCTCACCCGTCAGAAGAATCATCATAGTTGCAGACAACAACAATCTTCCCAAGCCATAACAAGCCTCTGCACTGGATCTTTTGTTCCTGAGTGACATCTCCAAAAACTCTCCACTTTTTCAATCTTATGTCATATAAGATCAGTCCATGAAGGCCAGCAGCTGCTAAGTACATTCCATCCTTGCTTGCAGCCACATGTTGAACTGGCCAGTTCTGAGAGATGTAGGAAACCTAGCGGAGAGTTGAAACTACATTAGAGACATACCTTCTCAACAAAGGAAAAGAAAAAAAAAAAGCAACATAAAAAAATGAATAAACCACATTCATCAGTAAATATAACCCTTAACTGGTAGGCTAAGATGCAAGATTTTTAGTTCATCGGTATCTTCTGACTGCACAACAAGCAACCGATCTTCACCATAGATTACTTGTCGGACATAAGTAGTCCCAGAAACTCCTCTGTTCAGACAGCACTTTCCAAAAGAGATTGCAATAATTCTCTCTGAAGATCCTTCCTCAATAGCATAAAGCCTGTATCCATATTCATCCCAGTTCATCAAAGAGGTACCACTCATCATAGGTTCATACTTACATTCCTGATTTCGCTTGACCACTGGAGAAGACGCAGAACTTAAGCCAATTTGGCGAATTGTGGACATCAAGCGACAGCCAGAAACAGACCAAACTGTTAACCCTCTTAACTTCCACCCAACTGCAAAAGCAGAATTATCAGGTGTCCATGCAACACAACTGACGGCACCAGTATCCTCCACTGAATATCTGCAGAAGAACTGCAGGTTATTGAAAGTCAGGAAAGTTCTATATTCTTTTGTTTAGTGTTGCAATTTTCCAACATACAGAATCTTCCGTCACTTCCATTTCATTCTAAGAAGCTGAAACCAGAGCTAAAGAGCCAGTACTACTCTAAAACATCTCAATATCAGACCCACTAGGTGGATATTTTCATTTTAATGGTTTATACTGATGACTTTGCTTCAACACTAGTCCTGCTAACTGCCAAAATTTGATAGATATATGCTTCACATGGTTTACACATGAAATTATTACTGAAAAGGGCATATATGCACAAATTAATCACTGGCTAGACCATTGATGGTACAACTGAAATAATCCCCTCTGGTAGCAAATGTGAGCATTATGGTCACAGATGTAATTATCTTACACTGATGCTTCTTCAATTTTATTTTCTATTCACCAGAAAAAGAGAAGTTGAATAAACTTAACTATGTACTTTTTTTTAACGTTTGTACTTAAATATGTACATTTCTCAATACTACGAGAAAAAGAGGTTCCTTAAAGCAAAGATCTTTTTTTTTTTGGTGCTGTCATCCTTGCGCAGGCATGATCTTCTTTGTACAATTCCAATATTATCAGATGTCCCCAAAGGGATCACAGATCATTATAAAATTCAGTTGCCACTTACTATTATTTACTCACTAAATCATCTATTATCAAAAGCTAACAGACAATTCAAAACAAGACTCAGATATAAATAAATGAATTTAGCTTGGGACAAAATAATCAAAATGCAATTTTCAATAAAGGGTTCTCCCATCAGCAACCAATAATGCCTGTCTTTTCCCAACCTTCAATGTAACAGCAAAATCTTACCCCCAATCATACAGAGAAACAGAACGCATAAGTGAAGCAGATTCTGCAATGTCATACAACTCAACAACACCTCTTCTGGTACCAACAGCAAGGAGTTGTTGATCTGAAGCAACTGCAGCACATACAGCATCACCAGAGCCCAGTCTCTTTTCAGCTTTGATAGACTCCATTTGCTTCAGACCCTTTTTGCTCACAGAACATAAGACCAGCTGTCCATCAGAAAATAGCACAACAAGCAACCTTAAGGATAAGGAGAACTCCAAGTGGATCACAGCAGAGTTTTTTGACGAATGATGACTGAATTTAGAAAAAGATAAACTCCCGCCGGAAGCAAGACCATTTTCCAAAGAACTTGCAGGTTTAGGAACCCCACTGCCATCACGAGGCTGAACATCAAGATCAAAGGCATCAAAAGCCCAACAAAACTGCATACAACAAAAAATCATGAACAAACATTTCCTACATTTTCTGCCGATGGAAATGAGCAATTACAGCCTTTAATTTTAATTTGTAGACATAAACTAGAAATGTCAACTAAAGTTTTCACATATTTGCGCGACACAATTAAGACATGTTTAACAAGAATTACCTCGCCCTTCCAGGATATATTATACAGAGATCCATCAGAAAGCCCAACTATCATATGTTTGTTGTCACAAACTACATTGCTCCTGCAAGCCACATATGCAGGGGATAAACTAATTATGTGTTTAAGGTGATATCACTAGCCAACAAGTAAAATAATGAAGAAATGAATCCGGCATGAAAGACATGAATGGAACTTTCTCTTCTCCACAAAATAAACTGCCAGTGAAACAACACAATGTCCAAGTAGTAACATACAGACAGAATAGGACCTCAGGCTCTCTATATGGTAATAGATGAAGATAAACAATATGCGACAACTTAAGCTACGAGCCAAATTAGTCCTACTTAATTGACAATTCAAGTTACAAAACCAAAATAATCTTTAAGAAAGTCCAATTCGAAAATACTGGAGACGCACAGGATTCTCCAATAAATTTACTGTCATTCAAGATCAGAATCAAGTGGTCTTAAAGTTCAAACTCAATGGTTTTTTCTTTTTCACAAGAAGTTTAATTCAATGTTACCATTGCCTATACTATTTCTTTGAGAATAAGGCAATAGCAGTACTAAAATTGCACTAAGATCGTCTATGCTATTAATTGAGGAAGAGGAGCAACTCTCATGCAGCCTTTGACAAAGCTTGTCACATTTTCTGCTACCAAAAAAGGTTTTCTTCCCCTCTCTACTCACTGTTTCATATCTTATATCTTTATATCGCTTACTCGCATACTTACACCTGTGTCTATTCTGTTCATCTGATATACCCTTTTATTTTATTTATTGTGGTAAGGATTTTATATGTCATTTTATAGGAGTAACAACTATACCAAAATCATACTCAAACTTTCACAGAGATTCCGAGTAACTGTTAATCTCCCTTTAAAACCTAGCAGAGAGAGTTGAGCCTCCTTTATATAGTTTGAAGGAGACAAATTGTTCAATCCAATTGCATTTGCACTTGCCAATCCTCACGTCTCCAGATAAATGTCTATAGTAAACAAAATGCAAGGGAAGAAGGATTTACAAACTTGCTGTTTCATGCATCAAAGGGAATAATAGAAACCTATCACTTGTTGATGGTGCGGAGAGAGCATTACAACTATCATCAGAGAGCGATATACCATTAATAATAGTTACATACCCTTTCCATCTCATGCATTTATCAAAAATAAAATAAATGAAACAATTCTCATCACATGGACTTGGAAGAAGACTTGTTTTTATTTCACGGTAGGAAAAATCCGAGGGTGAAGTTTTCAGCTTAAGATTAAGATTATAAGTTGTCAAAAAGTACAAAAAGGGTAACTTACATTGTCAAGTTCCTGTTAGCAAAAGGCACCTGTTCATTCAAAAGCAAAGTTATGCTTGCTAGAAACAAACCAGTTGGTTGTTTGCCTCCAATTTGTATTTTCCTTTCTGTAAATTGGACCTTCAGAATGTGTAGATAGAAGGAAGAGGTCTGCAATACAAAGAAAATTAGACGACATATAAAAGGTACTCACTGTTTTACACATATCAAAGCAACTCTAACTTCTCAATATCAAAAACGGGTGCAACAAACAAGTCTTTAAATGTCAGCAACAACCCTTTCACTTAAACCAACTTGTAACTAATAATTTTAGGATTTTATACTATCAGTATTTAACATGATATGTAGCCTCAGATTTTCAATTCACATTTACCATAGACAATTGAATTGATAGTGTATAAAGTTGAACCCAATTTTCTGAGAAACCTCAGCAAGCAATATACTTCTCAAGTATGGCAACTCTTACGAGATAATTCAAATAGTAGAACATCTTATATTATTGATTATGGGTGTGAAATCATCAACTATCACAGTTCAAAGAGCAATTGGGTTTCCTTAAACCGTCACGCTCTTGAGATGCAAATGGATTGTGGAGCAAAATATTCAGTTTAAATGCCAAGATTGTCACATTCACCCCCAAAAAAAATCACGCTAAAAAGGCTACTCTACCAACTTGCATATACATAACACTGATTAAAAGACTCCACCAATCAACTATTCGAACCATTTTTGAGGTTGGTTATATGAATCCTCTCTATTCATCCTGCTCAATTCAGGCACATTACATTATAAAGACATCATAATCCCAATCAATGTAAACTTACAAGAACGGCAATCAATTTGGTATCAGGACTCCAAACGGCCCGCAAATTCTCGCCTTCCTTCTGAATTGAATCCAAGCTTCTTTTGTACTTGCCTAATCTCACTCTATGCTGCAACCAATTCAAAACCCAAAAGAAACGTGAGAAATTAATCAGCACCCAGTTCGAAGCAACATAAAATATCATTAACCAAAGCAAAATTCTCCAAAAACTTGATCAAACTCTGACCTGTGAGGAGGACCATAGTTCAAGATGAGTAGGTAAAACTACAAGCAACAAGCGATTGATGACTTTGAGGTATACAATTTGCTGTGAAGAAGGGCAAAGCCCTGATTCCATAGGGATGACCTGTGGCCGTCCATATGCCATATACATCTTCTTGGAAATTTAAGCGAAAATTCTTGAACGGAGGATAATAAGTGTGCCAAGCTTCTCAATCCAAAAAAAAAAAAAAAAATCGGAGAAAAATGCAGATCAAAGAGTGCTAGAGAGCATGGTTAGGGTTTTGCTGGAGATCCAAATCGGGTGCATTTGATGCAGAAGATGATGAAAGAGAGTGTCAATGTGATGGGACCTCCCTTTCAGTTGGGGGGGTTTGGATCTCGGAGAGTTTTGAAGAAGAACTGATGCTGCTACAGATTCATTTCCTTAATTTGTATTTAGACCCCCCTGACTGTTTTTATACCCTCTATTCAATCCATCCATTTTATATAAGTTCAAATAAGGGTTGAGAATTGCACTAAGTTTATTGCCAACATAAACTATGTACTATAATTAATCGATTACTGAAAGTCTATTGCCAACATAAACTATGTACTATAATTAATCGATTACTGAATTGGATCATTCGATCTCATTCGTCCTTCAATTAAATTCTTGATGGAAAGATCTTATATAATGTATACATTAGGCAACATGCTTATTTTAAAATATAAGATTAAATTATAAATTTTTTCTATTTTATTTTAAAATAATAACACGTAAAAATATCTGTAAATATTTATATTTAAATTATTGATAGTTGAATTCGAACTTTTGGATTATGAATTTAATAAGAGGACATGTGTTAATATGTGTAAATACAACGTCCATAGGTCTACTCCTCTTTGTAGACTGCTAAAGTCAACATAGACAGGGCATTTACGATAAAGAAAGACAAGAGTGTATGTAATTATTATCCAAACACTACATATGTTAATCATAAATTTGTCACTCTTCCTGAACTTTTTCTTTGGAATGCATGTGATAGCAGCAATACATAACCAATTAAATTGGAGGATACTTATTACTCTATTACATAAACAAAAAGAAAAGATTGACACGGGAGGTAGCAACATTGAGCACGATATATACAACAACATAATACTTCCCATTCACATCGTTAACAGGTATAGCCATGGTCAGGTCTAAGAGTCAAATTGCCATCCTTTTTTTTTTAAGATGATGCAAAAAATTATTTTAAATGTGTGTATGATGCATAAATTTTTAATATTGAATGTTTAATTCACATATAATGAGTCGTCCACTTTAAATCAAGTACAACACAACTCAATTATTCTCTGACCAATCATAATTTACAAGTTAAGAAACGAAGAACAGTCTAAATTCAAGGCTGCGAGGAAAAGATAGTTCCAACTCATTGAGGATAACCAGATGTGGGATATCCAGCACCAGGTGGGGGATAATTGGTTGGTGGATAACCATAAGGCTGTTGCTGTGGCGGTGGGTAACCCTGAGGCTGCTGCTGTGGCGGTGGGTAACCCTGAGGTTGTTGTTGTGGTGGTGGGTAACCATGGGGTTGCTGCATTGGTGGATAAGCCTGGGGCTGTGCAGGTGGATATCCAACTGAAGGGGGAACGGGCTTATCTAACCGAGACATTTGTTGCACAGGTGGCACTGCCATTGGCCGAGGTCCAAATTTTCCATCTCTTTTATCCATTTCCACCTTGTGTTGTGTCTGAATAGAATTACGAAGAAGAAGATTAAAGTGAGTGAAAGCCAGAATATGCTAGTGCAACAAGATGGAAAATGGAGCATACAATCTGAAAGTCCCATTTCATCTTGGAATACTTCAGACACCAAGTAACTGAAGTTATGACTATTAGACAAGCATAATTAGTTCCAGCAATAGTCACGATCAGACTTTTCCTAAAGAAAGGAAGGATTTTGATAAGTTGTATGACAAACTCCGCCTGTGTGAGTCTTGTCCTGAGTTTGATGGAGAAGAAGGTCGCAGTAATATTATGATGAATCCTCTGAATAGGATCTGAGTGTGCTGAATGGATATAGATTATGATCCTCTGGGTGGAGTCTGAATAGGGGTTGTTCATAACAATTTACAGCCAGTATGAAATTACCTCCTACGTTTTCTCACAAATACAAGAACTTCCATTGTTCAAAGAGAAACTTGCAATTTATATAAATTAAGGCATCTACTGTTGCACTTTTTTGGCTAGGATGCTAATTGACTATATCAATGGAACAAAATTCATTTTTCTTTTTTGAGAAAGGTAAGATAATTTGACTATTTCAAAGGGAACTATGTTCATTCTAAATGATCTCCAAGATGAAGAATGTTTTCAAGTTATCACATACCTGCATACAGCTGCAAACCCTGCAGATAGAAGATAAAAGTAAATGAAGATCAAAATACAACTCGGCATAAGAAAGGTTTTTTGATACTTAAAACCAAGTGTCTTACGTGCAGTAAACAAAGTCCGACAAACAGTTCAGAAGCTGAGCAGCATCTTGAATTTCTTCACTTCCTGTGAGACAAGCGATAATGCTGCATATACATGCTAACTGCTGTAGGCAAAACATGAATCCCTGCAACTCGAGGCACTGTAAGTTAGATAACGAGTTCAAAATTCTACGAATTGACAGTGTAAAAAATACTTATACAATCAGGTCATTTATGATGTAATTCTCGATAAATCTATATGATAAGTAGAGTATTAGTTAGTAACCTGATAAAAATGATAACTAACATACTATAATATGTGAAACTACGCTAATATATCATGGTAAAAACATTTACACTATTAGTGCATATAACTTAAATCCTTATATAAAAAGATGAGCACGTTACAAGCAAAGAGAAGTGGGAGGGGAGATGGAGAAGTGTTGAAATTACTATTATGCAGTTATCGCATTTTGTTGTCTGCAGATTGAACTCATCTTGCAACATAAAGCGCGTTGAAGCAACAGAATTTGCAAAGCAAAGGAAAACCTGACAACAAAAGTATGTTTGAGAAACAAATTAGGAGAAATAAATGCAGATTCGGAGATTTTCAGAAAAAATATGTTAAATATCTGCCTGACAATGAAGAGTTATATCATATAATCATGATATTGATTTTAAAAAAAATTGAAGGATTGACAGAATAACACCAGACCTCCGTGCAAAGACAAAATTCAGGACAATGGCTTTCTCCACATCTGCCGCTACAAGGCATATAGCCTCCACAACATGTATATCTACAGAAGGAAAAGTCTATAAATGATAGAGATACTTCAAGATGCAGCAATTTGTATACACAACATAAAAACGGAATAATTACCTAGACATATCATTGTACAGAGCTCGTTTGCGGAGGACATATGATGCACATGGAGCGCTTTAACATTCAAAGGTAAAGAAATGATCAATTTTGAACAGTAGCACCATCAATAAAGACGAACATTCATAGTACCACTTTGTGGGGGAAACAGTCAAGAATAAAGGAAAATTTTATGGACAGTCCAAGTTTCTGAGCAGTATATCTCCCTGTGATTAGTGATAACAGGGGATATGGAAGAGTAATTTCAGCATATCTGCTAAGCAACCAACTGAATTCTTGAACAATAAACAACTTTATAATTTTTCAGGAAGGAATTAATAATTCGAAGCGGGTGCTTGGACCTAAGTGACTCTTCCTGTTTTGCAGGCATATTTTTGTCCACTTTCTGTCCGACGGTAGGCATTATTGCCATTAGATAATACACCGGCAGAAGTGGGAATTACTCATTTTTCTAGTATGGGGACACGCAAAATTCCAAATGATTCACCAACCAGTACTAGGAATGGCTTGCAGTTGCAGCCTAAAATCACAAGTTACTCATAGAACAACAGAGCAAAAAGCACTAGTCTATGTATGCTGAAGGCACCTTTGGCTCGACATATAGATATTCCTAAAATTTGCTAAAGACATCTCCATCCACATTGCGTTAAAATCTTAGAACCGTGTCTAAGCAAAAGTGGCCTTAAAATCCATAGCATAAAGGTAAAGAAATAAAGTTAGCAGAATTTTCAAAACGTTGACTTAAGCTGCTTCTTTCTTATAGCAAAAAGAATTACTTCACAAACTTGAATTTTCAATTCTCATTCCACATTCGCTCAGAACAACCCTAAGCTGATGACATTTTCCTAATTTACAAGCAATCCTAGCAACAAACACCCATCCCAGTGTCTATATTATTCATCAAACAGACAAAATTTATAGAAATAAACTCAAAATCGTAATCACAGTCCATAAAATAAAAGAGTGCAAACATATTAGAAGCAAGCACTTACCACCAAAGCGAGAAACAGCAAACTGCAAAAGCCACAGATCACTGAATTAGTCAAAATCCAAAATCAAGAAAAACCTAAATAAAGAAAAACAGCAGAAAGCGAGATTTACAAAGAGGATCAGACTGAGTAGCTCGCAGAAGATCAGTGTGCCAGTGATTCGGATAATTCTGACGTAACTTCATCTTCTCCATTTGATCTCCAGATGACGCCATTTTTGTTCCGTACACCAAAAACACGCACCAATTATGAGAGACGCTTCAGGTATTCAAGTTTTTTTTTTCTTTTTTTTTTTTTACAATATTGGAAACGAGAGAGAGAGGAATGTTCTGTGCGTGGACTATGGAGACTCGAGAAAATTGAGATATACAGAACAGAGCATTATTGAGTACAGAGTACTACTCCGCTAATGTATCTGGCACTGCGCGATACCAGATATTCTCGTTGCCATTTCGACGTGGCGACTGCGTATCGTGGTTGCCCAACGCTGCCTTTTCTGTACACCTTACTGCATGGGGTCATAGCAATGGTTTAACTATTCTTCTTCTATAAATTTATTTACATTTTTAGCTTTGCGTGTTTCTTTTTTATTCTTTCGCATGTTTTTAGAAGAATATATCTTTCCTATTTAGTCTTCATTTGGCGCTTGGACATATTATGTTATAATTTTAAATTAATATTTAAATATGTAATTTTAAATTATGATTTTAAATTTTGGGCCCTGGCTCGCTTCATTTAGCCCTGTTTTAATCATTCTATTTAGTCATTACATCCTATATTTTCAATATTAAATTTTAACGTTTCTTTTCAATTATTACTTTAATATTGAAATTTATTGTATTAAAATACATAACTCTAAATCACACTTTACTTTGTCATAATGACTTACACGTGCCAAAAAAGATAATGATACATATTATTATAATGCTAATATATAATATTGTTTTGAAAATGTGTTAGAATGACTATGTTAATAATAAGATAGTTAGATTAAATCATAAAAAAATAAAATTGATTTTCTAAACCTGCATAAGTAAAAATAGACATTTATTTTTAGTATGATAGATAAGCTAAAAATAAATTAGGAGTAGTTGTTATTTTTTAATGATACTTTTATAACGTAAATATATTTTAATTTTATAACTTTTTTTCTTAAATTATTTTACTAATAAAAGTTATTAAATTTTAGCTCATAATTTAAAATATAATATAAAATTAAAAAAACAAAAAAAACATGTAATTTAATTAAAATTAATTAATTCTTAAATTCAAATAAAAATCTTAATTTTTATGAAAGATCAAACAAGCAATTTTGTAATAACTATACATAATAAGTTAAAGAAAACTAACTTAGATAAAAATAATTATAGTTGATTAAATATTTATATTTATTTTAAATTATAAACTTTAACATTTTTCTTTCATTCTTAATAGCCGTCCCTGAATTGTTACTTTAAAAGAAATACGAAAATGTTGGTAAATATCTTGTCACTATTTCTTGATCAGCCTCTTGTTTTCTCGATTAATAAGTGCAAATCTCATCTTTCTGTTATACAATACTAGTAATAGTAATATTAATTTATCATTTTCAATTTGTCCTATTGTCCATCTTTACATAAAGAAAAAAGGATAAGGAGGAGTATATCTATTTCCGAGAATCGATTTGATCATCACGAGACATTCAACGGTGGAAATCATTGATCTCTGCAAGGGAACTGGAAGCAGAAACACTATAGGAGAGGAAGATGGACTTACACATGATGTTTATTGACCTAGAAAAGACGTACGACAAAGTCTCGAGGAATGTTCTATGGAGATGCCTAGAGGTTAGATGTGTACTTGTGGAGTACCGGGGTGATTAAGGATATGTATGATAAAAATCAAGACCCAAATAAGGACAGTGGGAGGAAATACACATATTTCTCAATTGTGATAGGATTGCATAAGGGATCAACTCTTAGCCAATTTTATTTGCCTGACGAGACAAATCCAAGGTAAGGTTTCACGTTGTAAGTTATTTGCAGATGTCATGCTTATGATCAATGAATCTCGTATGAGTTACCACTAAACCTGGAGGTTTGGAGATGGACTCTAAAATCTAAAGGATTCAGATTGAGAAGGATCAAGATAAAATAGTTAGAATGCAAACCATGAAGAAATACAAGAGTTAATCAGCATACATGGGTAAAGTGTTGAAGTCAAGAACTCTCACGCTCGTATGCATGAGTTGTGAAAATAAAGATGTTGAAATAAACATGTGGACATTTAGAAGACATAGAATAGAAAAATGAAGATATTTGGGATAGTGAAATGACCTCGTGGACAAGATGTGAAATGAGGTTGAGATGATTCCTGTCGTGTGAAGAGTGAGATGTCACATAGAGGTGTTAGAGATTCTCTCGTGAATTGCTTCAGGGAGGTTGGGGCAGCGAAGAAGTATTTGGGGGAGAAGTGATTAGACAAGACATGACACAACTTCGCCGTATCAAGGACATGACCTTAGATAGAAGGCTATGGATGTCACGAAATAGGGTAATTATAGAATGCTAGTAGGTAGTTGAGTGTTGTCTCATCTATCCTTCCATATTAGTACTCGTAGTAATTTCTTGTACTTGCAGTTTTGGATTTCGCTATTATAATGCTACTTTTGTACTTCGATTAATATTATTATTTTATTGTAATTACAATTTATTTTAATGCTTTGTCATGCTATCTTTAGTATTTTAATTTATGATTTCTTCTTCATTTTAGTTATTTCTTTTCCCCAACTTTTGATATGCTTTTTCTTTCTTTAGCCGAGGGTTATACCGAAAATAATCTCTACCTCTTGAGATAAAGTAAAATCCGCCACACACTATTTTTCCGAAATTTCACAAATAAAATCATTGACTATATTATTATTGTTATTGGTTGAAACATTACTATCATGTTAATTCATATAATAATTTCGTTTAATACTATCTTACAATTGCAAAATAACTTAGACTAAATTATTTTGTTTTATTCTTATGAATTCTTTATATGTTCTTACTAATATCAAATTAAGGAAACTAATTTATACCATATTAAAGTGGGAACACCTTTTAAAATATTGATCAAATTTTTTTTTCATTCACTAAAATACTTCAAAATAGTTAAAATTATTCTTTATTATTTCTTAAATAATTGTCATTTAATTATCCTAATACGTAGGATTTTGAAAAGATAATTAAAGTTATATTTATTAAATTTTTATTTATTTGTAAAAATATAAAACTCAATATATAGTACTTTAAAATTTACTAAAATTTTGCTTTATTAAATCTTTTCTATGTGAACTATATTAAAAGTCCTAACATTTAAGACCTTAAAATCAATTACAATTTTATTAATTTATAGCAATTTTTTAAATTAAAGTAACTAATTATCTATCACAATTTTTAACTCACGCTACGAGAAAATAATTAAAGATTGTTTACTTCATTTTGCATTAATACGTTGAATTCCTCTTCCCGCTTCTTCTTCTTCTTTTCTTAAATTGTATAATCGAAAAAAGGGGGAAAATAGAAATATAACATTAAGTTGTCTCAATTAATCTAGTGTTCTCGTTATTCTCTCTCTTTAGTTTTACACTATTACTCCATTTTAATTTGAGAATGTGTTTGACTAGTTACATATTACAGGAAAAAAAGACCTAAAATAATCTCATAAAAGATAAAATAAAAAGTTTAAAATTAAATTATTACTAAATATTTAAAGTACGAAGCACCATAGAAAAAGGTCATTCACTTTTATTATTTTAAATAGAGTTTTAAACTTTCTGAAAAATAATCATTTAATTATTCTTTTTAATGTTTAGGCTTTTAAAATAACTATTTGTATGTATTAAAATATATCATGATATAACTTGAGCCAACAACATAAAAAAAATATTTAGAAATTTAAAAGTGATTAAGATTTTATCTTTTAAAAATAATACACGTTGAATAATATTGTACTCATAATGCAAATCAATTTGATATCTAGACTTTTGCAAACACAATTTGAAAAAAAACAGGTCGGTGCACAAACATCCTACGTTAACAGGCTCGTATAAGGATCGCACTCTAAGGAGGTGATATAGATAATCTATACTAATGCAAGCATTACTGCATGCTTTCACTAATTTTGATGATTCTTTCTTAAGTTTGGACAATAAATTACAAAAAATAAATATATTTGTGATATGATACCAATTTATTAGTATCAAATCAAGTTAGTAATAACTCACAATATGATTTCATAAGCGTTAATTGTTTAAACTAATAACTTATACTTTATATTCTATTCTACAACTTTGTATTACAAATGTCTTCACAATGTTAATATTTATATTAAATGTTAATCAATATTGCGTATGTGCAAATTTTGTAGTAATTAACATAAAATATACATATACTACATACGTTTAAATCTCATGTAAAAGCAAATGCTTTTTTTGTTTTGGAATCAAACACTATTTTTATGACCTTTTGTTTATCAAATAAATATTAGATCAAATTAAGAAAGAACTATTATATTAGATCAAACTCTAAACATATTTATTAATTTATTTAAAATTTAAAATTTAATATTATTACACAATTTACTTTTTAAAAATATTATTTATATTATTTTTATTAATATAAGATAACACATTATATAATAAAAATTCCGCTAAAAGAGAAGAGTGAGGTGACTAAGTAATCAAATTCGGATAACGGTTTTTGGTAATGGATTATGAGTGTATTTGTTACTTTAATTCAGCATAAATGCGCATTCAAACATATATTTGCACCTATTATTACAAAAAGAGTAAATTTTGGCAAAAAAGTCACAAAAGAAAGATAAAGATCACCAAAATCTTTACAAATTTGCATATATAAGAACATGTTCATGTAGTGGTGAATAAGGAGAAATCAATAAACTTAAGAAATTGATCATTTGAAACAAATTGAGAAAATAAAAATTAACTAGCAATTTAATTTAGTATTGAATAAAAATAATAATAATTGATTTTGTTTGATTTTAATTAAAAAAATTTAAATCAAATCAATTAATTTGATATTATATATATTGTTTTTCATAATGTTTTATCTACTTTATAAATATTTCTTAATCAGTTTTATAATTTTAATCTTTTAACATATTAATTACTTCAAGCTTGTACTTAGAATTTTGAATGATCCAATAAATTTCATAATAAAGTCCAAATAAAAACAAATCAATACTATATATATATATAACTTTTTTACTTGTTTAGTTATGTAACTAATACTTATTAACCGTATTTAGTTATAATAACTTAGTACTTAGAGTATGATCATTTTCATTATGCTTGTTAATTAACAATATTTTAAAATGCAGTTTTTTTTTATGGATATTTTAGTACAATACCAACACTTGTCTCATATTTTGAATTATTTTCTTAATTAAGAAACACATTAGATAGTTTATATTATTTAGAGAAAAAATATTTCAAATTTAAATTATATATTTACGTGAAGACTTTATTGATTTTTTTTGAAAAACCCAAGAAAACCAAAATTTGAAAAAACCCAAGTTTAAAAACTCAATGTTTATTGATTTAATTTATAAATTTAAATTCAACACAATTAATTTCATATAATATTTAAAAATCCGATCAACCCAAATTATATACTCCTCTAATCCCAAGTGTACAAGTTTATTATTTAGAGCTTGAAATTTATTTTTTCATAACTTCTGATATGTTGTGTTCATATTACAAGGAAGTAAATTAAAATAAAATATATTATATAAAAAGAAAAACTTTCAAAATAAATTACGGAAATCAACATAAGGTATATCTTAATCTATCAATATTAATTATACAACTAACTCCATCTGGATTTATAGACCTGAAATTGATGTTATTACCTATAGTTGGAGAATCAATTTATTAAGTAAACTAAATTCACACAACAAAAAGAGAAAGTAATAAAACCATTAATTAATCTTCATTTTTTCATACTTAATTGAGATTACCTTTCTTCGTCAACTTTGTCACGTCACCTTAATTGCAATCAGATAATTTGGATTACTCCATATTTTAAATTTATTTTTTTTAAAAGAAAAATTCTGTTAAAAATGCGATTTCCATATATGAATCCTACAAGGCTACAATATACATAAATTTAAATTTAATTAGATATCAATACTAATAT
>JACEIK010000144.1:513342-524453 GCA_018107945.1 Datura stramonium | reverse complement strand
ACATTTATATTTATATTTATATTTATAGGTACAGAGTGAAGACGAGAATGATTCAATAAGACATCCTCATTCTGTACTACAGAATCAGCTTCGAAAGGGGAAACAAACATGTTTATGATTCTGGGTCATTCTTGTTCGAATCTTTTTCTTGTATTTCTAGTGTTTACAGCTACTTGTTGGGTTTTGTATGGAGAACAAGTCCAAGGTGGGGATGGTCTGCACAACAGTGTCATTCTTTCTAGCTTTAAATATGCAACTACTGCGCTCAAACCTTATGAATGGCGATACATTAGTGGTAATTTATTGCATCAGTTGATTAAAGTTCGTTTTTATTCCCTCTTCCTCAAAGGGGTTTTGTTTCTCTTACTTGTTTTTGTTTTTGGGAGGGTTTTGATGGGGGCAGGAAAGGGTTATCGTGGTATGTGAATTTGAAGTTTCATTCTGGTGAATGTTCCGGCACCTCGACGAAATTTGGGATACTGGGTTTTGATTCTCTTTAGAATTCTTGATATAGCCTTATTTGGATGATTTTCTGTAGTTGCTGCTATTTCTTGTTTCGTTCTTCAGTTGATTTAACTGATTGATGGTTTATGGATCACTCGTTTCACCTATGTATCAGTTGCTTTGATGTAAACATGTAATCCGTTGTTCTGATTCAACCAACTCGTTATGTTTATTTATTCTTGTTAATATTTCCTTAGTCATGAGTTGCTCGCTCTGTTATTCAGCAGTTGTGGATTTAGCTTGTTCTCCGCCTTCATTGTTTGTAATGTTTAGTTATTAATTACTCCATTATAGCTATCTTGGTTGTGTTTGTGAAGAGAATATCAATATTTACGTCTATCTATGTAAAATATTTGAGAAATCTGTTGGTTTTTACAAACAGATTAGTGCTATCTTAACTTTTAGTCTCTCATTTTTTCAAATGTTTCCTTTCTGGATTTCCTTTTTTGATGGCTATCTTTAGGGAAATCTCATCTTTCAGTTTGAATTGCATCACGGATAATTGTGTGAGGAAGTGTTAAATGCAAAGTATACGTGTTGTAACTTCAAACAGTTGACAATAAGATTTCTTTCTTTTTTCGTTAATGGCTTACTGGTTTTGGTTTCCATGCCTTTCTGCAGTGGACTTACCACTGTGGTTCTCTTCGGTGACTATTGCTTTGGAATCCAATGTTGGCATTGTAAGTGCATGGCCAAAACTTGTCATTGAAATGTTCTGCTTATAACTTTATATAACTTTGTAACTTCTTTTTGGTTGTCTTTAATATGATAATGCAATTTGCTCCTTTTGCCCACTACAATCTGTGTTTACTTCCTTGATATTGGTGTTCAAGAATTTTTTCCACTGGCCATACCGTGCTTTTAATCCCAATAATTATCCTTTCACGATCTTTAATTCCTGAATCTAACTGCCAGCAGGACCTCAAAAGAATAGGAAAAGTAAGTACTTTGCCAATGATCTGCTTCCGAGAAGGAAGTCCGCCCCTTCCAGATGTTTATAACACTTCTCTTACAGGTCTAGGTACAGAAATCATTCTCTTAACTGACTGAGGCATGCCAAATCATGTGACCATGATTACTTCATAGCAGGATGTAACCACAAGCTAATAATGTTAGTTTTTCTCTGTAGTGATAGACCATATTTCCAATAGTTCCTTTGGAGGATCACAAGATCTTCAAATTGTTGAGAAGTGCTATCCCATGCAGAAAAGTATATTCTTGACATTGACAAATGAGCAGGTTTATTCTTAACTTTCTAATATATGTGGCTAGTTTCTTCTCTGTAGTATACTTGCTTCTCCATTTGAAAGACAAATTTCTTTTCAGTGGTGGTCATATGCATGTTTACTTGGGTTTGAAATAAGTTTTTTCACAGATTCGTCCAGGAATATGGTATTTTGGGCTATTTAATGGCATTGGACCTATAAGGACACAATCAAAAATGGTACTTGCTCTAACTTATTTATATTCCATGTTTTGGCCAATACCTTTTGTGCTTCTTTCTTATGGACATTTATATTTGAGGTTCCAACATATGATCAGATGGGCATTATTTTTTTGTTTAAATAATCTTCTGAAATTTCTCTCTGGACACCTCTATCTGATCAGTTAATACCATGCGTTTGTTAAGTTTTAGTAAAAGAATTGAACTCAATTTTCTCTCCTGTTTACTATGGAGATACTAATCAAATTATCACTACATTTATTCTTTTAAAAGAGGAAATGCCTGCTACCCCTCTGGTTTGGCTTGAACCTAAAGGGGATAGTGTGAAGCCAAAGAGGAAGCTAACATGATTGGTCTTGTTTGGGGTTACAAAGAGGAAGGGAGATAAAGTGGAGCACGTATTAAACATTCACTTGAGCTCTTTCAGTAGCTCAAAAGTAGTGACTTTGACTTCCACCAGTCTTCACTGCTACTGAACCTTAGAGAAACGTGGGAAATGGCTTGCGCCTGCTCTTTTGGGGTTGACATGCATTTTATGAAACTAGTGAAACAGATTTCTCAGTGGAAAAAAAATATGGAAATGGTATATTGGTGACATCCTTGTAGTTATATTGCTAATAAAGGAGCCACAGCCGCTAGGTTAAGAATGGGCTAAGCAATCTGCCAGAGCTCTGTGATATGAGAATACATTGGTGAGGAAGTGTTTTGCCTGAGCGAGAATGTGCTCTTCCTTCTGGGCCAGTTATTAGTGAGGAGGGATTTGATACTTATTGAAAATTGTTTCCTCCGAAAGGTAGCAGTTGTGTCTTAATTTCCACTGTATTGTTTACTTGCATGATGAAGATTTTTGTTCTTTTGTCATAACAACGAAAGAAATACTAATCTAGCCATAAACCTGGAGACTCTAAGAATCTAATCTCACTCCCCCCACCCTTGGACCCAAGCTTTAATATCTTAGCTAGCTAATTTCTGTTGACTGATTTCTCATTGCAGATTAATCGAGGTCATTCATACTCATTCAGTGGTAATGTAACTGTGGAAGGGTGTACAAATTCAGCTATGTTGGGCAAATTCTGCAACCAAACAATTAGTTTACTCTCATGTTCGGATACCTATATATCTCCTGAAAGTGGAATAGGTAGTCAATCTTGTTGAAGTGTGTGACCATCTCATCTAAAATCTTAAGCTGTTAGAGAGAGCACACTTTTATTGACTTAATTATATTCTCAACACTATGCTTTATTTACTTAATTATAATTCTCAAATCTCAACAAATCTTATAAAACTGCAGCGAATGTGACTCCCTGTGGAGGTACCGAGGAGAGCTGTCTTGACGTTGCTGGGTCAAAAATCTACTCATTGGATGTAGTGAGTATTGCTGAGGAGATAATAATCACAGCATTAAATATCACGTTCACTCCATTACAGCGTTCTAATGGAACCATCAGTGGCAGTGGAATTTCCCTGATGTGCTATGTTCGGCATGGGACTATACCACTGCCACAACTGTATGATTATTCTGCTGATATAAGCAGATCCCCGTTGGTCATACCTTTACCTAGACTTGGCCGTTGGTATATTAAAATTCAGCCCGCAAACCTGTCAGAGAGCATGGCAGTAATCCAAGAAATGAGCACTACAATATGCTATTCATTGGAATGGCAAGTACTTCGGTGTCCTGCAGATAAGGCTGGATTGAACTGTACAACAGCAAAATACACACTTCAGGTGGACTTTTAATGAGTTTTGCTGCTTCAGTCTTTCTCAAAACTTCTCATTAATTTCGTATACTTGTTTACTTGAAAGTTAATATGGAACATTATGCGTCTGTGCAGGCATTTCTGAGGAAAAACCCATCTGTCGCTTTTGAATCCTATTATCTACCTATCAGTGGAGAAGTTTCCTCAGACTCTGCTAATTTCCCTTTGGGACCTCTTTTGGGTAATTCCTCTGATGGGGATTTCACTTGGACCTTTTTCCTTCTGGACATTCCTGATGGTGCTGCTGGCGGAAATATCCATGTCCGCCTTACATCAGAAGCAAAGATAAATGAGGAAATATATGCCAGATATGGTGGATTTCCATCACTTAGTAACTGGGATTACTTCTATGCAAACAGCACAAGCAACAGCAATGGTTCCATGTTTTTTAAAATATATGATGCAAGTGCTAAGTCCGTTAGCTTTTATATCATATATGCCAGAGGAGGAACGTGGAGTTTTGGATTAAGGCACCCAATTTCAAACAGGCATGGTTCGATAGTTGAAACTATCATGTCTATCTCACTAGAGAGATGCCCAGAAAAATGCTCTTCGCATGGGACATGCCAGTCCGTGTTGGATACAAGTGGTCTCACATTCTACAGGTTCGTGTATGGTGACTTCTGAAGATAAGCTGCTGGGTTCAACTCATGTTCATGCAATAAATCTGTCTTTTTTAGTTTCTGTGCATGTGGTCGACGCAATGGAGGCTTTGACTGCAGTATTGAACTGGTTTCTTCTTCAGGTAAACTATCGTACTTTTGTGACTTTTGGACTAATGTCAATGTCTTTAGCCATTTTAAGAGAACTGTTGCTACATCCTCTGTTGGTTGTTTGTATTTTTGAAAATCTTAACTTAGCACTTAAAATTAAACCTGGAACTAGGCGTTACAGATTAGAGTAACCAGTTACTGTTTGCACAATCGGTACCATCTCGAGTAAACCTGTCAATTGATACAATGTATGATAATCTGAGGAGTACCATTTGTTCTCATATGCTTCATTTGTATGACACAATTATGTTTCAGTGTCAAATTTCTCTTTGATAAGGATCTAAGTTTTTGAAAATCTTTAAGTGAACTTAATATTTTTGTGTAGCTTCTGGATACACATCAGTGAATCAATGTCCAAAATCAGCAAAAGTTGGACAATTGACCCTTCACTCCAGCGCGCCTTTCATCTGAGAACTGGAGAAAGAATAATAATAATCTTAGCCTAATACTTAATCCCCGCCACCCTTAAGAAGTAGAGATGGATTAACATTATTGCACAGTAAACAGCTAGAGGAGGCAACTATTGGATTCAGCCGGTCATTATTTTGTGTTCTGAATGCTGATAACTTGTCCTGATCATGATTCAGTTTAAACCATTTGCAATTGCTGCATGTGTTTCACCGGTAAAAATAAAAAATAAAATATTGCAGCTTGTGTTTCAACATGCTCTCTGCTATTGCTCGTACACTCTTGATTACTATTTGTTTGCTTACGTTTTTGCAAAAAATTTAACTCAGCAAGTCCTCATTAATAGCAAATTAATTATGCAATGGATCTTTTAAAGGACAAGTGCTGAAAACTCATGTAGGGCACATGTGGCAATCAATTTCCCTTATTGCATCCAATGCTGCAGCTTTGCTCCCTGCTTACTGGGCCCTTCGTCATAAGGTGATATTAGCTAATCCAAGAACATCCTATGGAAATTAATTTCTTCTGATTGATATTCAAGTGAAGAGGCTGTAAAAATCAGATATATCTAGGGTTATTATATTTTCAGCAGACAAACTTTATCTGAGAGTGTGCATAGTATTCTTTTTTTCAGTGGACAAGCGGATGAACTCGAGGTAGAGCTATACCTTGGATTCTTTGTTTTTCTATATTTAAAAGGTAAACTCTCCTTTTTCTGCAGGCATTTGCTGAATGGGTTCTGTACACATCAAGTGGTATCTCAAGTGGCCTGTATCATGCATGTGATGTTGGCACTTGGTGTCCGTTGACCTTTCGTGTCTTACAGGTATCGCTCTTATGGATTTAGATATATTGCATTTTTGCATCTGGTGGCTAAGTAATCTAATGGTTTCCTTTTTTTCGACTGGCCCCAGTTCATGGATTTTTGGCTATCTTTCATGGCTGTTGTTAGTACTTTTGTGTACTTGTCTTCTATTGATGAAGTTACAAAGAGGACGATTCACACTGTTGTTGCAATCCTGACAGCCCTCATGGCTGAAAGTGGACCAACCAGGTACAGTTCATATGGCGCTTCCTCTTTTTTCAAAAAAGTTTGGATGAGGCTTTCGAGTCATTGAACTGTTTGAATCAGCTTTAACTTGGTCAACATTTACAGGTCCTCAAACATTATTCTTGTCGTGGCTATAGGTACTTTGGGTCTGCTCATTGGGTTCCTTATTGAATTCTTTACTCATCATAGATGGATTTCCTTTTCAGCAGAAATTTGTTTGAACATGCTTAACAGGTACGTGGATTTCTTGTTCTGAAAAACTGACATGTATTTAAAGCTGAAAGATGCATTTTTCATATATGATCATACTCTTATAGGAAAGATTTGGTTTGCTAAATGTATGATCTTTATAGGATTACATTCTAAGGTCTCTTGCCAGTTACTGGTGGTAAAATCAGACTACAACAGGTTTCATTTGTTAGTGTTTTTGAACTATGAGGCTGAGTTTCTGAACTTCTCTGAGAACTTACACTCTCTTCCATAAGCCATAACTACACTTTCACTTGTGAAGAAATGGGGGGGAAAGGCAGCAGGGACTCTAGCAATCAAAATATAAATTTATGATATCTGTTCTAATCTCTAATATTTCAGTTAAGTATGACTCTGAATGCAGATGGGAAACTGTAAAAGCCTGGATTCATAATTTCATTCAGTCACTTCTGAAGCGCTTTCGGTGGGGCTTTCTACTTGCGGGATTCACTGCATTAGCAATGGCTGCTATTAGCTGGAGACTAGAAACAAGTCAAAATTACTGGATATGGCACAGGTCCTAAGAACCAGAAAACTTTTCTCCTGCGATTTTTTGACCGACTCTCTCTCTCTCTCTCTCTATCCACTTCCTGTCTTTCTCTGACATCTTTCATGTGTCATTTCTGCAGTGTATGGCATGTTTCGATATATACTTCTTCATTTCTTTTTCTCTGTTCAAAAGCAGCAGTAAACTGTGAGAATGAACAACCTCGATCAGAGAACTATGAGTTGGCTCGGCAAAATTCTTTCAGTGGTAGCAACGAAAGAGATGGTAGATAGTTCATACTAGAATCTACTTTATCCCAAGCACATACCATATATAGAGCTGCTTGATGCTGAGAACGTACATGAACTGCACCAGGAAGACACTTCTCTCTGTTAGGCAGGTGATTAGTGGATAAGGAGAAGCAAATGTTTGTTAATCGTGCTTAATAATCCAAAAAAAGATGTTTGTTAGTCGTTCTCAAATAGTTTTTCTTTTTCTTCTTTAAAGTTTTCCTTTTGCTGAGGGATACACCATTGGTGTCCTGTTTTATTTAACATTGTTTCTAGGAACCAAAAGCAGAAAAAGTCCATTTTGTATAGTCAGGAAAGTTATAACTTACAATAGGGAAGATGAAAAGGGAAAGAAAAGATTGGTGCAAGAGAAAGGTCCAAGGTATTGTAACTTTGTTTTATTCTTTCTCCGTCGAATCAATACTGGTTGCGGAGATGCAAGTTAGACCACACAAATTCATACATTGGTGAAGTCTGTAAAGAAACTGTTCCAACGAGGAGTCCTGTTTATGGAGTCCCATATATACTGCTGCATAGCTCACTGTTCAGTTGTTTCTACATCTTAATTATGGTGTATCATATATGCTCTCTATTACACTTGTAGTAGATGTTACGTGAAATAGGTGAACCATGAAAAGTTTATCAAAAGGAGCAGGGAGAAAACATACATTCTCTGAATGGAAGTTTGAATCTTCTCAAATATACAGATCCTAATGAAGCTACAGCTAAAATCTGAGTTTCCTTTTCAAATAAATCTCTATAGACAAGAAGCCACTGTATAGACAATTTCCCTCCACAATCTTGCAAAAATGTACTCTAGATATCATGTACTCATGTTTATCTGAAAAGATGAGCTGAGGGTTCATAGGAAATAACTTCTCTAAGTTTGAGAATATATCGTCGTTGTTGTGTTTATCTGCGGAGCCTCCACCCATCAAAAGGGTCTTTTGGCTTCCTGAAGCTTAGAGTTTGGCTTGAGATCGTATCAATGGATAGCAGTTAAATGACACAAATTTCTTGTGATATCGTGAGTTCAAGGAGGCTATAGCATGCTTCACGTCACCATTGTGCAGAGGTATACCTATCATCAATCAGTCTGGCGACCCCTTGCCTTGCTCTTGCACTTACTACATATTCAAGCTTAATCTGTTTCCTATACATTCATTCCCAGTTCACCTCCATTTTCATGCTAAAAACAGCCCAAGCGTTTGCAACTGCAATGAAGGATTTGTCACTTCATGCTAATGTGTTGATTCCTCTAGTAATTTCCGTGCTACAGCCTGGTGACTTGTTATGCAACTTCTCTCTTGCCATTTCCCGGATCAAAGCTGCATCAGGCCAATTGCTATCAGAAGCATACAAGTTTGACATCAGGACGTAAGTAGCAGTATCATTTGGATCTATAACGAAAAGCTTTTCTGCAGCCCATTTGGCCAATTTCATATCTCCATGGATTCTACAAGCGCCAACAAAAGCCTTCAGGGTATCTGGCTGGGATTCAACTGGCATTGAGTTTAGAATTTCATAAGCCTCATTTAGAAGGCCTAATCGTCCAAAGAGATCTATGAGACAGGTATAGTGTTCTGAGCTTGGCGTAATTTGGTAGCAATTAGTCATCAAACTGAAGTACTGCAGTCCTTTACTAAATAGACCACCATGGCTACACGCTGAGAGAACCTCTAAAAATACAATACTATCTGGGGTCACGCCATTTACCAACATTTCTTCAAAAAGTTGAATAGCTTCCTTTGAAAAGCCGTGGAATGCATAAGCTCCAATCATTGAGGTCCATGAGAAAAGATCTGGTGCTTTTATTGAGCTGAAGGACCGATAAGAATGAACAATACTACCACACTTTGAGTATGCATTTATCAATGCATTTCCGATTGATAAAGAATTAGAGAATACATATTTTACAGCATAAGCGTGAACTTGTACAGTTTCAGTGGCCATTGATAAGTTACCACACGAACTAAGAACACTGGCCAAAGTGAGCTCATCAGGAACAAAGTCATCTCTTAACATCCTTTTTAGAAGTTTGATAGCTTCCTTCCCATCTCCACGACGTCCATAACCTACAATAATAGTGGTCCAAGAGACCACGTTTCTGAAGGTCATCGCATCAAAAGCCTTGCGCGCATCAGCTATACGTTCATTCTTTGCATACATATCAACAAGTGCACTTTCAACCACCACATCCTTGTTAAGGCAAACTTTAATAACAAGTCCTTGGATCTGTCTACCTGAGTCATAAAACCCCAAACTTGCGCATGAATTAAGTAGACTAGCAAAGGTAAACTCATCCCCCTCAAACCCCTCCAATCTCATCAAATTGAATAACCAGAAAGCCTCTTCACCCAAACCATTCAGTACATAGGAGGAAACCATAACATTCCATAACACCAAATCACGCGCCAAAACCCCATCAAGAACACACCTAGCCTCTTCGATCAACCCAAACTTTCCATATAAATCAACAAGAGTGGCACCAAGAAAACAACTTCGACCATATCCCAGCTTCACGATCGCACAATGCAACTCCTTGGCCAACCAAATCCAAGTATCATCCTTTAACTCCGCACATAGTTGGAGCAACCCACAGAAAGTAATGTAATCAGGGGACACTGATTCCATCAACATTTGCTTGAAATAACGGAACCCCAGATGACCATTTATATCAAAACGCTCAGCAGAGGACCTTAAACCACATATCAACGTGTTCCAAGTAACAATATTTCTAACACCCATTTCATCGAACAGCTTGCACGCATCAACAGGCTCCTTGCACTTTGCATAAACATGCAAGAGCTGGTTTCCGAGGGAAAGCACGTTAGTCATACCCAACTTAATTATCTGTGCGTGAATGTGTCTGCCTTCATCAAGATTGCCCATTTTCGCTGAAATTTTTAAAGCATTGGAAATGCGAGTGTGGGATTTACATGAATCGCTATTATGGGTCAGCTCAACGGTAGGAACTGGAGCTTCTTCCCTAGCTAAAGGCGAACTGCTGGTGGCAACAATGGTTGTTAGAAAGAATAACTGCTGATTGAAGTAAATCGGCGGAATTGGAATACAGCGGCATTTGGTAATCATGAATTATAATCCAGGTGGATAGTTCATAAATTAATTTTAGTTGATACCCACCACCAAATACAAACAAATTTGATCCAAAATTATNATCTTAATATAGAGATACAAGCCTTTCTACGGAAGCCCAAATTAAAAGATTCGTAAAATTTCAATTTTCTCCTACTTCTTTTTTCACTTTCAAAAACGACAATTATATTCATCTTTCTTAGATTTGAACTTAAAACCTCAGGATGAATTTTGAATCTTCAAAATAACTAACTCAATCTCTAATCTTATGTTTAGCGGATTTGATACACACACACACATAAAAGTTTAAAAATGATCTAATATAAACAACATAATTTTTTTCGAGAGAATTCGAATAAACATCCTTCTAACCTCTAAATTCTCCCCTGCAGATGACGAATTTTACCTACCGACATAATTGTTCACTTTGTTTCTTGTAAAGACTAAAAAAATGAAAATGATATAATAATGGAGGAGAATTAGACATATGTAAGGAAAAGTGTTATACTACGAGGGATTGTTTAATTAATGGGATAAAATAAAAAAAAAAGATATCTCCTGAAATCAACTATCATCTTACCTTTAATATGATGGAATAAAATAATTTCAAAATTAACAAAAACATATATAATCAAACGTATGCAGAGTGAAATAACCTCATATTTTATCCTACTTCGTAAGGGGTCGTTTGGTAGCGGATTTTGAGGTGAATTATGTACGTATTAAATTCTGCATAAGTGATACCACGTTTGGTAGTTAGTAAGAAGGTAAGTTATTTATGTATAAAATTAATACAGAGTTTGATTTGCAATTTGAAAACCCGCATAACTAATGCATATATAATTTATGAGGGAATCTATGTATTATCTTACGTAAGATAGAAGGTGGAAAAATTTATATATAAATAATTAATACATGAATAACTAAACTCTGCATAACTAATTCCTACATAAAATTGTCACGCCCCGCCCTGGGGGGTATGACTGGCACCTGGTGCCCTAGTCAAGTGGGCAGAGCATTTCAAAAACTTTCCAAGGATAAGGATGATA
>JACEIK010000144.1:451313-492910 GCA_018107945.1 Datura stramonium | reverse complement strand
CTAACTATATTTCCACTTTTCTTTCCTCTCAATTTCCTGATCATGAACTCTCTCTGTATAACATTTCACTCTCAATGTATTTCAATGTATTTCTTGTTCTTCTTATTCCTTGATCTTGAATTATCTCAGTTTCTCGATAACCTATAGTTAGAACTCAATTTCTAATTTGTGTCAATTGTGTTCGCCTCCACAAAGTCACAAATTAAGCTCTAAGAAGAAGTTATGGACATGAGAAAGGGAAGATAAAAAATAAACAAAATAAAATAATTACTATTGCATATTTTTTTTAATTTATAAATTACACACGTAATTATTTTAACATGTTTAAGACACACATGAAGGTGCTTAAAATGGTTACTTGTATAGTTAAAAGTGTTTATTTAGCGTCGGATGATAATTTTAAGGAACTACTTATATATTTCGTCTAAATATTAATTATGATTTTCTCTATTATGAATTAGAGATTTATCGAAAACAATTTAAAAATAGGATCACAACTACGATAAGCATAAAAATAAGTAAAATTATATAAAGACCCAAATCATGATAAAGTTGATAGACAATCTTCACAGTTAATTTTTAACCAGATTCTATTTAGCAGGATTAAAAATGCACTATTTTAGGAAACTCAAGGATTGAAAGATCCTCAAAGATATATTCAAAGGACAAAACTGACCTACCCTTAAAGATGAGGGACAATTTCAGGTGAAAATCATAAAAATACTCCTAGTCGGGCCGGGCCGAGCCATTGGAGATTTGGGCATAAGGTTTCGGGAGTTTTGGGCCAGGTGTTCAGATCTCAAAGTAAAAGGCTGCTTCTCGCCGTTTAGGGTTTTAGAAGTCACTCTTTCCATCTCTTTCAGCAAAATCGATTTTCTCTGTTTCTCACAAAAGCTCTCTCAGTCTCAGCCATGACTGCTCAATCGCAAGAAGAGCTCCTAGCCGCCCATCTCGAACAACAGAAGCTCGAAGTAATTCTCCATCTCCACCTACCTCTCCCTCTCTCTCTCTCTCTCTATATATATATATATATATATATATATGCGTATTTTACAGAAATGTGGAGGCGAAGGTCTGGATTGTGTTCTGATCTTATTGCTAGTTCATGATCTGTTTTGTTATGCTTGGATTAATAGTTCGATTATTAGTTTGGAAGATTCGGTTATTGCTTGAGATATATCTCGTGTTTTTTCTAATATTTAATTTGTTATACCTAAATGATTTGGTTGCGACTGTCTTGGTTAAGTGAGACGAATTGGTATTTGTAGAGAAACTGGAAGATTAATTGAAAGTTTTGAGAGAAGATGTGTAATATACTCGTTCATATTTGTAAAGGTTATATTTCTATTAGTAAAAGTTTGAAGATTTAGGCTATTCATAGGCTCCCAGGTATTTTGGTTGCAATTGGCAATGTACTTATCAGTTTGCAAATTGAAAAAGTAAATTAAGATATGTAAAACGACTACTGATTCCCTGTTTTCCTCCATAAATTTTGAATGGTCTTTCCGATAGAAAGATGGAACATTATTTTTGTTGTTGTATATTGGGATTCATCACAAATTGACAAGTTTTACACTGTCTGTCAGCCTACCAAAACCCTCCTTCATTCATGCTTGGGATCAGCAATGTGAGCAAGCTCACCCAAGCCTACCCGACTTGTTTAGGAATGAGGTGTAGTTGTTGTTATTATGTATTGGTATATATAACTAGCTTTCTGGTGTTACAATTGCATTGGAGGCCAAATAATTGCTCAGAAATGCATAAAATAATCAATATTTGGCAGCAACTACTAATTTGATTGTCCATCAGGTAGACTCTAAATGATGTGTTCTTGAGTGAAACTTTGGATCTTCGTTATCTAAAAAATCAACAGTTTGAATCTCTTGAGGCTACTAACACAATCAGTAGGATGGTAAAATTTATGAATAGAAGTGTAAAAAGAAGGAAAATGCACAAAATTAAGCTTCTTTAGTCCACGTTTGGATGTTTAAAGTTATCAACTTTAAGTGTATTCTCAATGTTATTTATAATTGCAGCTTTTCTCAAGAGAACTGGTCATTTTGCTCCTTCTGTAAGCTTATATAGTTTTTTAATAACTTCTCTTGTAGTCTGAGGAACCAATCATTGAGGATGAAGATGATGATGACGACGATGATGATGAGAAAGATGACGACGATGCTGAAGGTAAGTGTACAACCATAATTGACAATTCTAAGTCCTGATTTGGTTTGATATTATTCTGCCAGTTCTTATAAGGCATCATTCAACTTATGAGTGTCAGCTGTGGCACAGATATCCTTTATAAAGGGATCTCATCTGACACTGTTTCACAGAAGAATTTTGTATACATGTGTGAGAGAATATGTCTCTGATAGGGCTACAACTTGAAAATAATTTAAAGTAAATGCTAATACGAGACAGGAAGCCTTAAAACCAACATAATCCTAGACCCTAACCCATGTTGAATTATGATAATAGACTGACACTCATTGCATAAAATCTCGCATCAGTCACTTTAGTTCCATTTTCTACTTCTAAGTTTTCTTTAGTATTCCTTAGATTTTGTGAGACCCGCTTTAATAGGCACGGTGATTGAGGAGTTAGTTTTACGTATAATTTATTTCCAGACTAGGAAAGATTTATTTTTAGTGTTTGTAAAGTCTATCTTATTGGAACAGTTCTTGGTAGGCTTTAAATGGTCTACCAAACTGTCTTTCTTGAAGTTGTGAAGACTGATAATTTTTTATTAGTATATTTGTAATTTTGTCAACGTTTTAGTTTATTCCCTATGCGGAAAGTGTCTCATATAAAATGCAATAGAGGTAGTGTTGATGTTTGCAATTGTTTTTCACATTGATTTACAGTTACTCCCATCTATTCCATGCTTTTGATTTTCTTTTTAGTTTAGTTTCATAGAGCTTGTTTTTGTTCTAATCTCTTGTAAGTTAAGTATGAACATTTTTTTATCAAATAAAAGTTATGTGAATTATTCATGGTTTTTTAGTTGAACTATTCCTGATTAGTTCGTCAGGCATTGATTTAGATTGTATCAGATGGATATGGCATCCCTTCTGGGACACCATATCCATTGAACCTTTCCATTCCAATCAGCAGACATGAAATAATTTCTCTATCCCCTAACAATAGATAACATTTTGAACTGAGATACAGCGCGATATTATTGCCTTCCAGTTCAGCCTATAACCAAAAGGTTTGTCTTACTGGCAATTATTTTTCCGAGATGGTGTGAAGTTATGTGCCTTCTAACCCCTCTATATTTGAATGTAAGTGATTAAAAATTCGTACATTTTCATATCAGTAAGTGTTTCAAAAATCATACATTTTCATACTGAGTGTTATTTTTCCACATAATGTTATGCGGCTTTCAAAAACTATGTAATTTGTAATAAATTTCAATAATATCATTTTTAGGTGTCAACAGAGATACTCTTATGCTATTTACATACTGATAATTCTTTAGTTTAAATTTATAAACACTGCGTTGGATCATAAGTTCAATTTCAGAGGACTAAAATAACCAACCTAAATGAGTGAATACGTATTAGAAGGTTTGCTCCATGAGAACCTCCTTGTACCAAAAGTCCCACCACAAAATATGGACAAGCTGAACCCATAAAAAAGAGAATGTGTCAGAAACTAACAGAAGCCCTCGTGTTTGCCTGAAAGCATTCCTGTAGCTCATAAATAGGAGTGCTGCATGTTTATCTCTTTCCAGATGCAACAGAAAGGCCAGGAGAGTTGCTTCTTCCCTGATTATTGTGGCAATACTTAAATGTTTATTGTTGTCGGCAGAACTTGGAGATGGTAGTGGCAGGTCAAAGCAGAGCAGGAGTGAGAAGAAGAGTCGAAAAGCTATGCTAAAGCTAGGAATGAAACCAATCCCAGGGGTCAGTCGTGTAACTGTCAAGAAGAGCAAAAATGTAAGTTGACTTCATTATTATTTGCTAACTTCCCTTTTTCCTTTATTTTCTTTTTAAAACTATTTCAGTTGGTTAGGTTGTAATCACTAACTTTCTTCTGATTGTTTTGTTTTTATTTCATTCAGATACTATTTGTCATCTCAAAACCAGATGTTTTCAAGAGTCCAAATTCAGACACGTATGTCATATTTGGCGAAGCAAAGATTGAGGACTTGAGCTCTCAATTGCAGTCTCAAGCTGCAGAGCAGTTTAAGGCTCCTAATCTGAGCAACGTTATATCGAAGCCAGAGCCATCGACTGTGGCTCAGGATGATGAGGATGTAGATGAGACTGGTGTAGAACCAAAGGATATAGAGCTGGTGATGACTCAAGCAGGAGTTTCCAGACCCAAAGCTGTCAAAGCTCTCAAGGCTGCAGATGGCGATATTGTCTCTGCTATCATGGAACTCACAAACTAGGATGCTTTCCGAATCTTCTGAGCAGTGATTTCTTTGAAAATATTGAGGTCTCGCAATTTTTAAAGGTTGAGTTGCTGCTCCTTTTTATATGTGTGTCCGTTCAACTTACTGTCTTTCTTAAGTTGTATACCAGATTGGATTGTTATGTATGAGAGAAGGTTTAAATTTATGCTGCCGATTTTTGTCTTTAACTAAATATCGTCTCTATTATACTTCCTGCTCCTTTACTGGGCTGCAAAAGAGCCAAGTCTGCTAAGGAGCTATCAAAGTCTCAATCTAATATTGAAGTATAATGAGGTGAAGCCCTGCTTACCCTTTCTGTTTTTGTGTCTCCATATTTTGAAGTTTCTCAAGTCCGAAAATGAATTTGAACGGGTCAAAATGTGTTAGATCGATAGATGTATCCTTGTGCTATTATGTCAAAATTTATTTGGGCTGATAAGATTAGTTAAACTAATGGGTCGTAGACATGCAACTTGACACAACTCTCTATCTTCATGTCTGCAGATTTTAATGAACATTCTCAACCAAATGTTCCCAAACAAGTTGACTAGTATGTTTAGTTTTTCCTCAGTGGTTACTTCACATTAAGTTGAAGCATCAAATCGATTGAAAAACATATGCCCTTTCAAGGTCTTGTACTGATCTGATTGAGATGCTAAAATATCCGTCAAATCGATTCTAATTTAAGTTAATAATAATATACCCAGTGTAATTTTATAAATGAGATTTGGATAGAGTAATGTGTATGCTAACCTTATTCTTATGTTGGGAAGGTAGAGGGGTTGTTTTTGAAAAATTCTTGGCTCAAATAAAACAATTTAAAGTAAATAATGAAAATTAGAAATAATAACAATAGCAAACAATACGATAACCGAAATAAAAGACATATGATAATAAAAATTGAAGAACAAATAATAGGAGAGTGATAAAAAAGCAAAGGAGATAATATACCTAATGTAATTTCACAAGTGAGGTTCGAAAAGGAGACAATAGATAATAATAATAAAAATTAAAGAAAAAGATAATTGGAGAGTAATAATAATAACACTAATATGGAAACCTAGACAATGTTCAACTGCATATTAACTTTTTCAGTCTACCTCATCCTCTCCTCATCTGTCAATCTTCAATCTCTATTTTCTCTTATTTAGGATCACATCTTCAGTAAGCTTAAGTCTAAAAATATATCATGTCTTATCTTATAAATTTTTAACCAATATTTTTCGATCTACCTCATCCTTTCCTCATTCCCACCCTAACCAACCTCCCAAACCTCATCTATCAATCTCCTCTAATAATTCATATGACATCTATGAGTTCCTCTTTCTCCACTGTTTTTACATTACAAACTAAATATAAGAATCTAAAATGTTAATTTCCCTTCCATTATGTCATATTACACTTTTATTTTCCATTCCAAACAATTAATGAGTCTCTATGCAGGGAGGAAATGATAAAAGAGAAGAACATATTATCCTACCTTCTATTTGTACCCAAGCCCAACCAAACAGAATGGGGAATCTATTATACAGCAAGATGAAGAGTTGGTAGATCAAGGGTAGAAAAGTAATTTTAAATCTATTAAATAAGTATATTTGTTAATAAATATTAAATTTCTTTTTATGACTCGCTATTTTTCACCTTTGCTATGTAATTAAAAGAAAATCTCAAATAAATTGCTTATATAGTATTTTTAATTATAAATTATCTTTTTCATAATTTTATAATAACTAAAATGTATAACTAAATATGATATTTATATATAGCAACAAGAAATTATTTCTTTAAGATACTATTTTATTTGTATTTTTCATTGAGCTTTTTATTATAAAAAATTTCGCTTTAGTAATTATATAGCTCAAGTGTTCATTTTTATTTAGTAAAATAACAAAATATGATATTTATATATATTAATTTTATTATTAATTTTATTATTTCTTTAATAAACATTATTTCACTTATATTATTTATTTTATATATTAGGTAAAGAAGGCAGCTGAAAAGAAGCTCACGATAAATATAATTTATATAGATTTACAATTAAATATTTATTATACTATTACAAATTAATATCCTTATACAAGTTCTGAAATTTCAATCGCTATATTGAGTTGCAATTTGTATGGTGCTAACTTTGTTTGAAAATGATTCAATATATTTGATGAACTTTAAAAAGATGAATAATTTTATTTCAAGTCCTTTTTAATAATAAAATATTCTCAAATTGTACTCAAAAAGGACTCTCTCTCTTTGAAACACTATTTAAAAATAATTTACAAAGAATATAATCAATACATATTTACCAACATGAGAAATATAACTATGCAAGAACATATTTCTCCACCTATTGTCAAACTTAATTGATATGATCAAATTTAGTTGGGTACTTTCTCTCGCGCTCACTAATTCAATATTATATAAATTTTAAAGCAGACACAAATATATAATTAATGATACTTTTAGAAAGAAAAAAAAAGGAAAATAATTTTTCTTGAATAATATTTCATAAAAGAATGAAATATATTAGAACAATTAAAAATACCAAATGAGTATAACTATGTATTTTAAATTTAATAAGAATTTGCACGGATAATATTTTAAAAAATTAATCAATCTTTCGCTATAGTGGAATCTTTAAAATAAAATAAAAAATTTGTTTTTTTAATTTTTAAATGTTTGGAGGGTATTTTAATATTATAAAAACATTTATGTAAAGTATAAAATTTTGATAAATATTGTAAAGTGGTAGAAAATTCTAAGATATTAATAAGATCTTTTAGGCTCAAAATAAAAAAATAATACTACCTCTATTTCAATTTGTTTGTCTTATTTTTCTTTTCAAGGTTTTTAAAATGACTCTTTTATATTTTAACAACTCTTTAATTTTACGTTTCAATGTTTCATGTTTAAGATCACAAGATTAAAGAGAATTTTAATACATTTTGCATATCCTTAGTTTAATTTAAGACCACAAGTTCCAAAAATCTTCTTTACTTTGTTAAATTTAGTGTCAAGTCAAAATAGACAAACAATTAAACAAAGAAAATTAAAATCATGGCTCTATATCGTGATCTCATCACATAAAAGCATGTTTGCATTTTATTTTTCTATTTTAAAAATATTTTTAATTTTTTTAATTTTTTTAATTTTTTTAATTTTTTTAATTTTTTTATATATATATATATATATAAATAAAGTAAATTATTGGACCCGTGCATCGCACGGGTTATATAATCTAGTATAAAAGAAACACAAAGGAAAAGGTGTCCTCCATTTTAATTTGTGTTTTATTTGATATAGTCAAAGTTTAATTATTTTTTAAAACAGGATTTTAAAATTTTGTGATTTAAACATATCATAATATTCATGTAATTACAAAAAACCGTGACAAAGTGACGAGAATATATATATCTTCTAAACAATTCTAAATATCAAATAAACTCAATCTGAGAAAATATTTGGTTTTCCTCATTTTGTTTATTACAATATGGTATCTGATATTCATTTTGGGTTCTCAAGTAACTCAAATACGTGTTGCATAATATTCATTAAAGAAAAAAACTCTTTCTATCAAAGTAAATTTATTCTCCGTGACTGACCAAGATTCTAATTAAGAAAAAGAATCTGATGATCCATTTTCCTCTTCCTCAATTCCATTTCCACATGGAAGGAAGGACCTTTCTCGGTTAAACCTCTCAATCGCTCTCTCCGTGGATCGAGCCTTGACCTATAATAAAAGAATTATTCACCATACAAAATATAAATTATAGCATCATGCTGTAATAAGCATGACATCATGCTTGACAACTAACAAATTTACCAAAAAGGTCATTTAATAATTAGATGGTGATTGAAAATTGACTAAAAGACACGTCATTGCTCTTCTAACAGACAGCTCCAAAGTGGGCCTCAAAGTCCAAAGTCAACAAACAGCCCAAATTTATTTCTCTGTTTTTTCCCCCCAATAATTCTGCCACGTAAATAATTTCATTTAATGATAAGATTTGTCTTTCAAATAAATTAATTTTTATTTTTTAAATTTATATTTAGTGAGATATAAATTCATTAAAAGTGTGAAATACAATCTATGAAATATTATGATACAAAAATATAAAATTATAATTTAAAAAAAATTGCAAAAATGCAAATGAATTAAAAATTATTTGGTTCCCAAAGATATATATATATAACTTCAAAGATTAAACTGAAAAGAGATGAACAAAAGAAGCATGACAGTATTCTCTTCGACTCAATTTATATGATATTATTTCGATTGATATTCATCAATTACGAATATATCTTTCACAAAAAAAAATTAGTGATATTTTTTTTTATTTTAATATTCATATTCTTTCTATTTTTTATCTGTTTAAAATTAATTAATACATACATTTTTTTCGCATAATAAACTATTTAACTAATTTTTTTATATCTTTTATTTATAAATAGCTAAATATAAATTAAACGTCAAATATTCTATCACAACATTTTGCTACAACAATCATAAACTACTATTATAATAAAATTTAACTCTCTCTATATATATGTTAATAAAAATAAATAATACTAAATTCGATCGACTATTTATATAAGTTAAAAAAATAGTCAATTTCAAAGTAGAAACGACAGTACCATCAAGTACAGCAACCTATATTTGACTATTTGATTTATTGCAAAGTTAAAATAAATTGGACATTTAGTGCAACAATCAAGATGGCCGGTTAGGTGCTCATCAACTTCCTTCCAATTCTTGTTTTATTTGTTTCAAATAGTAAATGTTGATTAATATTTGAATTAGTTGGAAGTTAAAAGCGAATACTGAATATCGAGTTAAAAGCCAAAAAAAGTAAAATCATATATTAATATTTTTGTTCATGAGAAAAAGAATGAGAAGAAGAATCAATGAGGCAATTATTTTCGAAAAGAAACTTCGTGGATGGAAAAAAATTTGAATTCGTATATCTCGTCATATTTTATTTTTCATTTCGCTATTAAATTTACTTATAATAAACTTAATAAATATTTTTAAAGTTCAATCGAGTGCGATTTGTAAATTACAAAATTAACACCGTATAGTTTGAATATGTCAACATTACTTCATGCCTATGTCACTTTCATTTATATTTATTATCAAAAAAAATAAATCTTATTTATAAGTCTTAGAGGTCAGCTACATGACTAAGTCTAACAGTAAAGACAATACACTTCAATTTTCAATTTGCAACTAATTCATAAACAATTAATTATTCTAGTTAAAGAATATGCCAAAAGATATCATGAAGTCTCTAGACCCCAAGTCAATCGATTTTAAGATTTCTCATTTCATGTTCGATACTAATATTAAAATTCGATTAAATATAAATTCACATATTATATAATTTATTTTTAATAACAACACTTAATTTTAATATTTTTAAATATTTTAATTTAAATGCAATAAATTTCAATCATTCACGCACCGACTTTCTGACAGACCCTAAGTCAACCTTGGTATGCAAGAAACCTAACATGTCAGAATATTATTCCTGTCTCTATGCAGTAAACCTTTTGACTAGGGTAAGCATTTTGCAGCTATAATTCTTATTTAATGATTTCTTTAATCCTCCAATAACATACTGAAATAAAATATTTCAAAAAAAATAATCCAAAATCAAGAACAAGAATATTATAAATATAAAAATAATTATTTCAGTTCAAATCTTTAGAAGTCTTCAAACTATAGAATAAGTAATAAATTTTATTATATGTGACTTGGCTATTAGCTCCATGACCGCTCAATAAAGGCAATATATTATTAATTTCAAATATACTCATAAACATAAACATAATAACAAAAGAAAATATAAAATTTTATAAAATTTTAATATTTAGAATTTTTTAAAACAAAATAAGTTCTCAAAATTTATGCCCTAGTTTTATTTATAAAGTTCTTTATTTATTAATAAATTTTAATATAAATATATATCTAATTAATATTAGTGAATTAACTGAACACACAGTTTTAAAAAAGATGAGTAGATGACATAAACAAAGACCCCACTAAATACCATGCATAATAATATATTCAGATATATTCATAATCTATAGACCTTAAAGTCAACCAAATCTAATTATGTGATAGTGTTATTTTTTTAAAATTTTTCCTACATGATTTTGGGTAAACATTTGCTGCTATAGTTCTTGTTTTTAATTCTCCAAGAAACACACAAAATAAAAAGTACTATTAAATTAATACAAATATAATATTCCATGGGAAACATAAATAAATGTTTTTAATTTTATAGATCAGATCATCATCAAGTATATTGACAACTAATACAAGTGGGCAACTTTTAGTGTACTTTGTATTTATTATTGCTACTTGTTTTCTAAGAATTTGAATTTCAAAAATTCAAAAAACAAAAAAAATAAAAAAAATAAAAATATTTTTAAATTTAATTTAATTTTGATTTTTGTTATGTGACTCAACTAATTCATATATATTCCACAATGCTAAGATTCAACAAAAGATAGAAACATGAAGATGTCCGACCTGCCACGCCATAACTCGACTTCATTATCTAAGCATTCGCCACCAGGCGATGACATGCATCAAGCCTCAAGAATGCTTTCAGGAGCTCTCCTGTCTTCACATCCACTCGGCGATCCTCCCGTCCTCTGATCAGCATTTCCTCCTATAACTTTTTTACATTTATATTATTAAATGGATTTAATTATGAATATTTTCGCTTTAATTTAATGCTCACTTAATTAAGCGAAACTATCATCAAGTACTATATGCTGATAAATAAAATTATTTTAATCTTAATTAAGTTTTAAAGTTCGAACATGAGATATGATTTGAGCTTGGAAAAATATGAAGCACTATTGAGATTACAGAGAATAGATAAAATTCATATATCTTTAATTAAAAATCTCTTATTCAAGCTTTAATAATAATTCAAATTCTGAAATTGGCACAATGAGAACCATTTCCTGAATAATAAAATTTCGATATTAATTAAAAATGACCAAAAAAAAATCGAAACAATTTCTTGAATGAATTTTTTTTAACAGGAACGCCACAAATTTAAATTAATCATAACTTTAAATTGCAATTTGAATGAATTATAATTCTTTATATACATAAGAAATATAATGGATTTGGTATTAGAAGCCTATTCTTATCAATTAAATTAGTACTTTTACAATATTTATTTTTTTTATGACAAGACTATAGAATCACAAATTTAAAGTAATCACGACTCTTAAATTTAAATTTATGAAATAAACCATAATTCTTCGTATACATTGGGAATTCACAGTTCATTAATGAGAAGAGAATGATAAAATCTTTTTAGTAGTATTTATTTTAGCCTGCCACCTCTACTCTAAACATACCACATCATCAAGGAGAATTAACGAACCAAAAAAAAAAAAAAAAGAATTTGCACCACTCATAAATAAATGTTTGATCGATAATAATCTCATAGGTCGTAGGTTGTGTATTGATCGATTCAATTTCATTTTAAAGTTATCGATTTTAAGATATCGATTAATTAATTATTGATTTGATTTTGAATTGCTGCCATGATTTCAATCCTAGAAATCTCATGTGCTCATACACATATTTACTGTAAAATGAAATAAAAGAGAAAGAACATATAAATGGGCCTAAAATAATCAATTTAACTCAATCATTAATTTAAATTATTAATTTAAATTAATTTGAAAGCCCGCATCATATATCCTAATACAACCTCACGTAAAATCAAACTCTGAGCTAAAGAAAAGAGAGAAAACATTTACTTTGGGTAATGAAAACTTGAAAACTAGAGAAACATTACAGAAATACATAAAATAATAAACCAACCAAATACACATTTCACTTTTTTTCTTTAACCAAAATTAAAACCAAATTAAGAAAGAAAATATCATCTTCTAATGATTCATTTCAAGATCAGATGTATCCCCAAAGCTAAAACTATGAACAGATCTGATTTTCCCAATTTACCCCTCCCCTAACTACAAAGGTGAAATTACAAGAAAGGGCCTAGTGAGTACAACTTACTAGTTTACTAACTACTACTACTTGCATTAGCATTACATTCCTGATTCAAGGGTAGGAAAGCCACAAAAGGAGTCAAAGCCATAGCCGCCGTCAACAGCCACCGCAGACGGGGATGTGGCGGTTGATAATTTCGCCGGTGGTGGATGCATGAACGACAGTCGGGTCCAGTAGAAAAGCCATGATGTCGAGAGTAGGCAAGAAGCTAACTTGTTGAACCCGGTCAACCGGTCGTCTCGGCTCCGGCTTCAAAATAGAAGAAACTCGCAAGTGCCCGTTCCGCCGATCCTAGCACCGGTCACCTGCCGCACCATCTGCCGGAAGCTATCCACGTCAGCCGTTGCATGTCGTCGACGCGCGCTTCGAAGCGCGTGGCTTTCGCTTGGCGATCTTTTTGCTCACTCCACCACCGTTGCTCCTCCGTTTCGACGCGGCGGTCTCATTCTCCGACCCACCCGAAACCGTCGGCCCAGATGCGCTCGGGGTCTGAAACCCAGTCGTTTCCAGCTTAGAAAACGGGGAACCCATTTCTACAGTCGGCATAACCTCATTCCCTTCGCCGGAAAATGACTTCTGTAGCACTTTCGTTAACGTTTCAGTTTCTTTAGCGAACATATCGGAGAACCAAGGATTCGTTAAACGCAGAACGAAAACCCCATTGCTCCATTGTCATCAAATTATCAGAAGACGCCATTGTTTCTAAAAGTCCAGATTTTCACTACACAAGAGCTAAAAATCAACGAAACTGAGTGTTTTTAAGCTCAAAATTAATGTCTACAACATGTTTTTAAGAGATGGATACAGTTTGAGAAAGACCCAGAAGCTGTTTTTTTGAGGATTTGAGATGAAAAGAGTGAAAGGTATGGAAGATGCAAGAGGTGTTAGAGAAGAGAATGGTGAAGAAAATGGGGAATAAATAGGAAGGAAAGGAAGAAGGAACCGCGTTTTCTGGGGACACGCGTCAGCAGATATGTACGGACAGTAATGACTCAATACAGACTAAAATTACTTCTACTCAATTTTATTTTGACTGTAGAGTGATCAAAAAGGAGAAAAAGTTTTCCTTTTTTTTTTCCTCTTCTATTTATTGTACAGAACTCCCTATTTTAATTTGATTAAGTAGGAGGATATGTCGTAATTTTAATTAATTAAATATTAAAAAAACAAAAAAAACATGTAATTTAATTAAAATACAAAAATTATGATAAAAAATTAATAGAAATTAAAAATATAAAAACAGAAAAAAGAATATTAAGTTATAAAATTTTTAATTTATAAATTTTAATTTTTTTAAAAATTATTATATTTTAATAAATTATTGATTATATTAAGTAATTATTTTAAGATAAATATAAAAGTTATGTTAAAGTTATTAAACTTTATCAAATTCATAAATTGAGTGCTAGCTTCACCCCTATCCATACTGGTAGCAATAGCATTTACTCTTGTAAGTTCTTATTCATTTAATTTATGTTATTACTACTGTATTTGTTGTTTTAAAAAAGCCTACTGTATTTGTCCTTTATATTTCAATTATTTTATCATTTTACTCGTAATTTTGTTCATTTTTTTACATTTTATATATTATGTTATGGTATTTTCATTTTTTATTTCTTTCTTTGAATTGCTATAAAAGTTTTTTTGTTTGAGTTAACGGCTTATTAAAAATAAATCTTCTATCTTTTAAGAAATAAAAATAAAGTATGTATATATTTTATTCTCTCAAAAATTTTATTTATGAAATTATATTAGGTACGTTGATATCAGAGTGATCAAAGGGAGTAAATTTTCTTTATTTCTTTATTTCTTTATTTCTTTTTTTTCTTTCTATTGTTGTATAGTATTGCCTCTGTTTCAATTTCATTATAAAAACTATTGAGATGGATATTTATTATTTTAATCATTATTTTAATTTCAAGTCCAGCTAAGCATAGGATTGATTTAGAACAAATTTTTGTGTTATTAATTTTTAGATGCAGCGCTTATTCTCCTATAATGCCTATTAGTGCCAGTAGAATATGATTGACTCGTAATATGAAATTTTCTAACTTTGAATATCTTTTTTTTCCTTATTCGAAATAAAATAAAAAATATAAAAAAACTAAAAAAAATAAAAAGTTTTAATTTTAAAAATTTAAACTCAAAATCTTTGATTATATATGAACAACATCTCAATCATTTCAATCATGAATCGATAAGTTCATTAACCTAATATAAGCCAAATCTTTCTATAATGACAACGTTTGTCTAAAAATTTTATAAATAAGCACGTGCTATAAGACAAAAATCTGGGCTTTTAATAATTTCCAGACGTAAAATGAACGTATTTATTAACCAACTTAACCAAGAAAATAGAAAAGGTATGAATGCAAAAAGATAAACTCCCGTTAGTTTTTCAAGCTACGCTATAACTTGTAACATATTTTAATATAATTTTTTTCTTTTATATATTCATAGTTAAAATTTAGTATTTGCATGATATTAATGATGATTATTATAAATATTTTAATATTATTTTTATACATAATATGTTTCTTATAAAATTTCAGAATAATATTTGGCCTCCTAATAGAAATAAATAAATTTTATAAAGAAATGTGATCATTATACTAAACGTACTTTGTTATAAGTGTATCATTATAATACAGAAATAAAATATAATATAAAAATTAATTTTAAAATATTAAATTATTATAATAAAATAATATTAATTAAAAATGATTTTTTATTTTGAGAAGATCCAAAATTGGTAGTATTGGTTTATTTTTGACGGTGGAGGCGTGTTATCGGCTTTAGAATGACGCGTAAACGCGAGTCCCAACCATTAGATGCTTGCTGCTTTTGCCGTTTAAGGTTTGCGCCTTTTCTTTTATTACTCCTTTTAAATGTATAATTAAATATTTATGTATTTTTAAATTATTGTATTTAAAAAATAATAATTTAGTATCTAATATTTTATAATAATTTTAATAGTTCAGTTAATTAGGTATATGAACTTATATAAATTTCACTTTATTAATAAAATTAATTTAATATAGTGCTTCAAAATACTCAAATAAGAATATTAATGTAAATAACGAAAAATGTCATGAAGAATGTGAATTTTTACATCCGATCAATAAAAAACCCCTGAAAGAGCTGTCATTCGATAAGTATATGAAAATAAAAAATTATTTTAATGACAGAATTATATCTCGTTTGTTGGGTGAATAATATAGTCGAGAAAGGAAATTTAGAACTAATTTGTACATACATGATTGTTATTTTTTTTCATAAATAATATTTTAAAGTTAACTAAGAAGTATGTATTATGTTATTATAATGTGAAGAAAAAAAAAAATCGATACTAATGTGAGATTCTAACATATAAAAGAAAGAATTATCTCATTTCGCATTACCGACGCGAGATTTAAAATAAGAAACTCAATATTTATAAATTAATAATCGACGACTCGATTGGAGCATTCATATTTTAAAAACGAATGTTGGGTTAAATTGGCATCCGCAAATCCCAAAAGCTCACTTTACGGGGCGGATTTAGATTGTGGGCGTGGAAAATCAATAATTTTAGTATAAATTTTGTATTTAATTAAAATATATATAAGATATGTTTATTAAAATTCAATAATAAAATAATTTCTTGATCTAGCCTGTAGAAATGAAACTTACTTAAGATTTATTGTCCTCCCCAATCGAGTATTTAACTTCTTAAACACTTAATATATATATAATATTAATTGAAAAATAAAGAAAAATATAACTTTTAAAAGTTAAAATCGATGAGTAGCCAATAAGGGTGACACGTCGTCTAAAGATGCTACCTAATCTCTTTATCTTTTGCTCACGTATCTGGTGGGCCATTAGGCCCACTTATCTATAGTTTTATGGGCCCAATCACCCTGGATTAGTAACCTTTTTTTACGGTGACATTTCTTCTTCTTTTGAGGTAAATTTCCGATCTATCCAATTTCGATTTTCCGTGTCGGCCCTATAATTGAGTTGTTGTTTGAATTTTATGAGTATATAATTTATTTATTTATTTACTTTACACTCTTGTTCGTTACTATTATTTTGTACGTCCATCTCAATTTACTACGAAGAAAATAAAGAAAGTAATTGTAATAAGTTTGTGTTGGAGATAGTGGAATAATATGTTATATCATTTGTATAAATCGCTATTTATATAATAAATAATTTTGATATCTTCGGGATGATTTAGAATTCAAATTTTATGAATTCCGCACTCATATTTAAGATTTCTTTTTAATCGAGCATGACATGAACAAATTAACCCTTCCACGCTTGTACTTAAAGATCATGCAAAATTCTTTTGCCAAAGTAATTTTGGTCAAATTTTTAAAATTTATACAATTATTTAAAAAGTGAATTGATTTTTCATTTCATTTACAATAAAGTTCTAAGGTTTAACTTATATGTAAACATAAAAAAAACAATGATATTTTTTGGGAATAAACTAAAATTAACGTCCCATATAAATTTAGATTAGATTGAATAATAACTACCAAAATAGATAATTTCAAATTTAATAACTGAAAATAGATTATCTCTAATAGAGAATACTTTTTTCTCTTAAAATAACTTTTTAAATTTAAAGCTAAATTAATTAAACATCAATACAAATATTAAACGCCATTTCATAATAATAATAATAAATAAAATAGTAAATAAAAGGATAAAGACAAAGCCCACTTTTCTAGAAGGTTGAGTAATTATCAAATAGTGTGAACACTCAAAATATGAGAGGGGCGCAAGCAATGACGGCAGGCAGAGAGGGAATTAGTGACGTTACATAACATGTGGCTTGCTATGGAAAATATTCTTTTTGTTTTTTATCTTTGTAATATTTTATAAATTCAATAATTCGATTAATTTAACTTCATATTGAGAATTTGAATATAAAAAATTATTAATAAAAATACGAATTTAATTAATTAAATTTCATTACTTAATATAAACGCCTGCAAAAAAAATTTTACAAAAATAAGATTCAATTATTTTTTAGAACGAAAGAAACTCAATTGCCTCAACATAATTTTTTATAAGTTTTTGTTACTAATAAATAAATAAGAATAATGAAAATCTCACGAGATTAATTATTAAATAACCTTTTATTTTTATATATAAAGTAACTAACTTTATTATTTTAATTAATATATGAAGTAACTAACTTTATAATTTTATTTTTATATTGAAGTAACTTTAACTATTCATTCTATATAAATTTTATGTAAACATTATGTCCCAAATAATATAAATCACCAGAAGTATACTCTATAAGTCTTAAATATATATTTCTTTTTAATTTATCCAAGAGAAAATGATACACTTTTTTAATTAATTAAATTCTTTTATTATATTTAAATAAATTATATTTAATCACATAAATATTTAAAATTCGAAATTAAATTTTAAAATATTAAATTTCAAAAAATTTAAAATTTTTGATCAGTCAAATATCATCATATAAATTAAAAGGTGGGGAGTAATTGATTTTGATAGGTTTGATAGTTATAGCGAAAGCTCCTTATTTGTATTCCCATTGATGAGACAATCTTGCCCCCCAATATGTTATACATCTTTTATCAAATTAATTCTTAATTCATTTTTAAATAAAATAAGAATTTATCGAAAATTCGATCATCAAATCACACGATAAAAGAATATTTAATATAGAAATATGCAATTTGATTTTTAATTCTTTGAATTAAATTTTACATCAAAAAGAATAATTAAAACTAAAATTTACTTAGTTATATGTCGTTATCAATACAAAAATATTGTCAATCCATCCAAAAACATAAATAGAGATTAAATTATATTTAACGAACTAAAAAACAAGAGAAGTTTAATGCAGAATGAGAGTAAAAGATAATACACATTCAATCAACATATTGATTGGAATTTTAGTGTGGGCCATTAATTGACTTTGACAATTTTTTAAAGAAATAAAAATAAAAGCTTACGCCTTCATTACTGGGTAGATCTCTGCTCCTCCTCTTCATAAGTTCGACCATCTCAATTTTGTTTTTTCGTATCTTGTTCACAAATGTGGGGCTACTTTACATATCCGTGTTTCTAATTTTTCTCTCCTATTACGTTTACACATATATTCGTAAAATAAAATAACTTGATATGTGCACTTTTGATCCTTAAAATTTATACTATTGCTCAATATATCAAAAGAATACTTTAAATACCACATATTTCATATATAAAATGAATAAAAGTGCATATTTTAATTTATTAAAGATAAATATGCTTAGCCAAAATCAAAAATTGAAATTCATCAATAACAAAAAAAAAATCAAAAGTGTAATTATCCCAAAAAAATTTAATGATGAAAGTAACATTTTGTATTTTCAAATTTGGTTGAAAAGGATTTCTGAAAGCATGAAATTAGCTGAAAATAGATTTTTAAAAATTGCCACCGATTCAAACATCAACTAGTTTTCTTAATCAATGAATAATATAATAAACCTTTCAAAGAAACTAACGTGGGCCCTTAATTTTGTTCTTCCTTTAATGCATACTCAGCCCCCTTAATACCAAATGTAGGTCCAACTTATTCCCCTGGCCCACAAAATTTTCTTGTTAAGTTTTTTGGCAAAAGAAATTCTTCGACCCACCCAAATAGGGAAAAATCTGTACTTTTTAAAAATATATTATTTTTTTTAGTTTTTCTGTTTTTTTAAAAAAAAAGAGAATATAATTATCTCACTAGGAAACTTCCAGTGACTTGTCCAAAAAGTTTGAATTGAAAATATTGTTGGTATTCAAAACTTTTAATTCTGGGGTCAAGTACTAGAAGGTGACATATTCAATGGATGCAAATTATTAAAATTCCTTGGTGAAATTTACTTATGATCTGATAGTAATTTATTGTAATTGTGGATTTGAGTTATCGATCGATGTAAATTATTACAAATTGAATAACTTAGACATAAGGTATGGAGTTGGTTTTGATGTTTCAACTTCAAACACAATTAATGTTCTTAAAGTGTTACCTCATTGATGTTTCGCGTGATATACGATTAATATTCAATTATTTTTATTCAACTATAATCGAAGAGCAATGCCCTTCCAATTTATATATAGATAGATAGAGATATACAGTGGTCAGTTCAGTCATTTTTTCTTGCACTTGAGCCATACAATGCAAATATAACTAAACTAACAATTTGTACGTGAACTTCGTATTAAAAATAGCAATTTACTCCCCACTGTGTAACTTCATGCAATTTCAGATAGGTTGTTTGAAATTTAATTTCTCAAGTCTAACTTCCCCAAACATGTATAACGTGTCTAAAGGAATATATATGCAAAAGATTTTAAAATCGGTACAAATCAAAAGTTGATGCTGCCAAAAATAGACAATTCTGTGAATTTCTAAATTATAAATAAGATTCAAAAGACAAATTATCTAATAAACTAATTAACACCCTTTATGAATAACCGATCTCGATAACAATTTTCCTAATACATCAAAAAATAGATAAGCATAAATACCTTCCTCAATTATAAAAATCAATAAAAAATTGATAAAATGACCATGATTTACTTATTAAGATATTTATTAAAAAATCGAGGGCCAATTTTGACACCAATCCAACGCGTATCTTAATCCCTCTATGCAAGCGTAATGAGCCGTATTTAAATCTCGTTGTCATTTTTTGAATCGGGAACCTCAATATGTAAAGTGAGGTTTAGGATCATATTAATCCACACAACGAGCTGTATATTAAATTTTGGCGATGTCCGTGACACCACTTTAACTAACCCGCATCCGTTTCTAATGATACTTCGTCATTTTCAAATTATGAATCCGCCTCTATTAATATCGTTTCAACTTTATTCGATATCCCTATACGAACCGCATAATTAGCTATAGCAATATCGACAATTTGACAGGGTCCAATCCTATTAAATTATCTATTTTATTTTATAAATTTTAGTATTAAGAAAGCAGAAAGTGACTATTCATTCTTGTACATTGTCAACACTCTTTTAATTTTTCTCTAATGAAAACAAAAAGCTATAAAATCATCTTGTCACCATCCCTGGTATTTTCTCAAATATAAGTAAACAAAAGAAAATAATAATTTATAATCTAAGTCAATGAGTCAAATTAATTTTCCATTATTAAATGCTACATCTTCATGGAAATTTCAAGTCTCTTATTCAATTTGTGAACAATTTTAAGTCAATATTCAATTCTTATTGTGGCTTACATTGGTCTTCTTCTAATATAAATTAATGTCAGGAGGAAATATATTTAAACCTTACGTCGATTCATTATTTTTAACATCTTCAATTTATATCATTAATTGACAATCGTCTAAGTGGATTAATTTAATTATTTACTTATTCATGCGTATCAAATAAACTATAACTTTTATTGCGTGAGGTTATCTAAAAATAATATTTTTTAATTTCTCATGCAAAAAGTATTGATTGAGTTGAAATCTCATTCTAACTAAGGATTTATGTGATTTCGAAGAATTCAACGACAAGATAATATTAAATAAAAAAACTTTAATTTTTTTTCATTTTCCGCTCGATTCAATTGATCTTTAATAAAAATTAATTATTTTATTTGGCAAAAGAAATTTACAATACTTTGGAAATTATATTATGTAATTTATTTGAAAAGTGACGTAAGTTCACAAAGCAATAAATATTATATATATATATATATATAATTATAATTTTAAGAATTTTTTAATTATATTATTATATTGTTGTTAACTGTTGCCTTTTTTTTATTTTGCCTTTAATAGTTAAGCGTGCAAAATTAATAAATTGGAATTATATCCACCAGATTCTCTTTTGCTTTTTTCTTTAATTAATTTATTTTCTTTGCTTTGGGATCGGTGAAACTCTATAATTATGCTACGTTTTAAAATAAACAATGATTACATGAATCTTTCTAAAGTAATTCAATGAGAACACAAACTCAAACACAAAAAGTTGTCTACTAAATTTTGTTTTCTATTTAAATAATATAAATAAAATATTTTATTTTCTTTTTCGTAATACATATATTTTTTTAAGTTAGAGGAGAAAAGAGGCAATAATTTTTAAATTCTTTTTGTAAAAAAATACAATTACTCTCTTTATTTATTCATAGACTTAGGATATCCAAAGATTATCTATTATTACATTTCATTTTCAAAGGAAGAAAAGGATAGGGTTTATAAAAGAGAAAAAAAGGTTTTGGATGAAAAAGAAAAAAAAATGATTGCTCAAGGTATCCGTTTCTCTCAAGAAAAGCATAAAGTGTCAAAGAAATGTCCCCCTCACCCCACAAATTTTAAAGTATAAAAAGTCGAGCTTGAACTATTTAATTTACGTTTTATAAAAGCTTAATTTTTGAATATTTTTATCATTAAAAATATTTTCTTATCAAGAGAATTTGAATGACATTTAAAAGACGTTTGGTTGCCTTTATACGAGATTTACGTAGCACTCCACGATACATCTCAATTTCTTTCTGATGGATCAAAAGTGACATTTGGCCCCATCAATAGATAGAAATAGGAAATTTCTCCTTATTCTTGAGAGGCTCCATCTCTATCTCTTTCGATCCATCAAAACAGACAAAGCATCTATCAATCTATTCGGTAAAACACGTTCATCTTGTTTTTTAATTAATTTTCGCTACAAAACATAGTTGTCATAATAAGGAGCACACGGTTTCTACTCAGAAGCATCAGCTTCTCTGACCTTGAGTTATTATTCTAACGAATTGAAAAAGCCAACAGAAAATTCAATTCTAACTTCATAGAGTTTGCATCGTTGTTACCTATGTAGCCCGTAGAGCGTTCTTTTACTCCACTCTCAAACGCTAAATACCTATTATTTTCATTTTTCTAGCTTTGACTGAGTACTAACAATTAAAAGTTCAAATACATTTTGAAATTGTGCAACTTATTTGAAAAGTGGTGTAAGTTCAAATAAAGCATTAACTTAGTTAAAAAATTAAAAATATTAGGAAAATTTATATTATTATATACTTATAATTGTACCTTACTTTGCTTTATTGTACCTTTAATTTTTAAAAGAAAAAATTGCCCTCTAAAACTTCTTTATATCCAATTAGATTCTCCTTTTTGCTTTTTCTTTAAACTATTTTTTTGCATTGGGATCGGTGACACTTTATAATAATGATACGTTTTAATAGAAGAATGATTAATCGCATAATTGTGTGAAAACACAAGCAAATTTTCTCTATCACTATTTGCTCCGTCTCAAAATATTTATCATATTTCTGTTTGGTCCTGTACATGTGGAAAAAATCCACAACCCCACCACCAAAAGAAAATCCAGACAACTACTTGAATGCTGGTTTAAAAGAATGTGGCAGGATAATGAAAAATCACTATATATTTATTGTGTAGGTAATTCGATGCATAAAATAATTTTATATTTATGCAAAGTTTGGAAAAAGATCGTATCTCAATGTGATGAAAAATCACTTCAAACAAAATGATGCAAGGAAGAAAGACAAAAGAAAATTTAAATTATATTAAAAACAGTGTATAAATTAAGAGAGGAAAATCGGCTGCATCGAGTTGTTTTAGCACTGATAAAATTAACGGACTTTAAGAAAATTTTCAATAGACGTCCAGGAATTTTTTTCCGCAAAATATACGAAACTATTAAAAAAAAAAGAAAACTAATGCAATACCTTATTTTAAAAATCATTTTTATGAAAATGAGCATTCCGCGATTTTTAAAGACAAAATCGCAAATAATAAGATAAATAAAACGATATACAGATTTCATCAAAGAGATATGTGCCGAGCAGAGCAATTGTCCAATATTATAGTAAATATCTAGTTTGATTCCCATGTAGCTACGTTTTTTTATGTATATTTTTTAATAGATCATTTTTTTTAAAAATAATTTATTTGAAATTGAAGGATTGAATCGTTATCTCTCAATTTTAACCGACCCCGTTTCATCGATTTCGTGGAACCGAGTCCGATCAAATCGACATGGGTGTAGCGTCGTTTTTCCTTTAAAGAAATGACTCAGTAAATCCTCAATTTGACCCAATTTTTAATAGTGGAACTCATTAAAAGTGAATATTGCAGTTTCTTGTAGGTTTGACTTCAAAAAGACTTAATTAAACATAAAAATCTATTTCTTGTGTGTTAATTCTAAAAATTAACTTAATCCAGCTTTAGCAATTGGAGTTGGTTACTTGTGGTAATTGGAGTTAATTATTTCTGTTAATTGAGTTAGTTATTTCTTCATGGACTATTAGTACTAGAAATAGTCCAATTCAAGTTTAAGAACCAAACAACACTCACAACAAAGCCGATCGGCGACCACCGGATCTCAAATCAAATCATCTCATACCCCGAGGCAAAAATACTAGTCGAGTTAATCATATGCCACCATACCTGACCCACTCAACACAATTATTGTTTTTCAATCTTTATTCTACACTTGTTGCTCCGTTACACCTTCGGTTAAAATGTCCTATATTTTTTGCTCAAAAATGCAGTCCAACTAACTAAATAGCTCAAAAGCCATATATATATGTCTTGGCACCAAACAGTCATTTCACTGATATCAACTGAAAAAAAAAGAAGCAGGTGGAATGGTTCAGTTTTTGAGACTGCAATCAAAGTTTGGCTATCGCTTTCAAGTATAATTAAAGAATATCCGCTTTCTAATGTTGAAAAAATCTCTTCGAAATACTCGATAAAGTTACATTGGTATGAGGTATCTTCGGAAAATAACATCTGACTAAAATACCCCTACTTAAACACAACAACTTCAAGTATCTGCAGTGCTGGACTTCAAAACTTTGACAAGTGCAACTCCAGTGCAATGTGGTGTATATTGTTGTAACAGTCCCAACTTCGACCATATAGACTAGTTATCAAGATGACAAGCTCCGATAACTGTGTCAGCTACTCTGAAAACCATCAGCTTCGTGTTTTTCTTGGTTTCCCACCCGTGTCCAAACCTGCATTGAGCTCGGCTTGATCCTGATTCGTGCTGGAAAATCCTACATTGGGGACAAAGCGCTCCTCACAAAAAAAACATGGGCTTCTGTGTTGAAACCAGAGTTGGTCATGCTAGCGGAAAAATTCAACATGACCAGCAATATCCCTGCACAACATCTTTGCCTCACCAGCCAACTTCAAGCTTCTGAAATGACAAGTCCTGTTTTATTATGTTGATGTTGGTTTATAGGCCCTGGCACCCTTCATTTCCCATTAAAGAGCTTCTTCTAGCAGGAACCACATTTTCCTACCAAATTCTACAAATATTCCACATGCATTAACTCCCCAGTAACTCCGCCTCGGTAGACACGGAATATTGTGCTCCCATTTGGTGTCCAACAATACACATCAACCCAGTCTCTGTCCATGATTTCCATTTGCCCTTGCACTTGAGGCATGTAGTAGAATGTAAGGCGCTGGACTATGGGAGACCCTTTTCTGGTTTTCCTTTGTTGTATGGGCATTTCACTTCCAGGATACCACCTCCAGGCAAGCTTCCAAGAAGACCATCAGGGAGGCACCAACTCAACCCAATCGCCATCCGAATGGACTGCGAACCCGAGTGAGCTTAAGCATCACGGCCAGATGCTTTTATAGCGCTCTATGGCTACATCTTCCATGAGAACACCCCAATCCATGGCACACCTGCTCGGAGATGGTAGTAATTGGACATCTGGAGCAAAAACCTTCTCATGCCAGAGCTCATTTCGTCGATTCCCTTTCCAGAATCCCAAAGCAGTACTGAAGGTGCTTGTAGTCAACTTGTCCTTGCGAAGGGCAAACCACTCATCAGAACGCTAGAGCATTTGATTGGGTCAGGCAGGTCACTGAAACTAGAGATGGTGGAGGATAACTGAGAGGAACACTTGAAGAGATACATGGTGCTGTCAAAGGAGAAGTTCCTCAAGAAAACAACAGCATGATAGTCCTGCAAGGAAGTGGACGGCTGCTTTCTGAATGCTGCTGAATCTAATGCATGCATTGGTCATAGCTGACGGCTAACTGTTCCTGTAGTTTCAATCCTGCAAATCCATAAATATAACCATGAAACACAAGTAGGATAACAACTTGCTTGCCAGAGCAAGTTTAGAATGTATCTGGATAATCGGGAAAATGGTAAAGCTCAAGACGAACTTCCTAGACTAGTTCATAGAACATTCTTTTGTTAACAAGACAGTAGGACTCTAGATAAATATTTGGGGAACTAAAGAATAGTCAGATTACTACATGAGAGGGTACATATGTTACTTTTCTTAGCAAGCTGGGAAGAAGCTGGTTGGGATGCCAGAGACAGAGATAGATGGAGAATTTTACCATCTAGTATACGGATAGTTTGGAAGAAAGGAATTCCAGATGTTTTCAGAATAGGAGCAACTCTGTTCAGCAGATAAACATGAACTGTAACTGTATCTTTTTTTAATTTTTTTTGGTGTAGACAGTCTTACTCAGGAGAAAGGATAACTGTAGAAGTTCTAGATATACTAGGCTCCATCTAGGAAATTAGAATAGCATCAGTTTCTTAAGAGTCTTTTGCTGTAAATATGGTTTCAGTACAACTGACGTACTGTTGTTCCTTTGAACATTTATAGAAAAATACAAGTTCCCAATTTCCAAAAAAAAAAAATTGTTGCAAATCTAGACGCGTCTTGCTTGCTTCAGTCAACTTTGAGAAGAATGAACAACTATGATGTTTATGATAGCCCTTTCCAGTGCATCTTCTGGAAATCAACAGATGCCTTTAATATCATATGGAATTCCAATAGCTGTATAGTGTATTATTTAATATATTGTACTATGATTCAAGGTCTTGGAATTTGACATTGCAGTTTTGGTGGTATCACTGGATGAAGCTAGGTTGTACTGCAACTTTTAGGTTTTTTTAAGACTTTGTTAGTTTCCTCATTCCACTTTCTATTGTTTAGTTTGTTATATTTGGACAATAAAGGAGGAAACGAAAAGAGTTCCAAAGATTTTTAAGATTTATTGCATCAACCCTTTTCCTTCCTTTTTCTTTCACTAGGCCTTTCCAGTCTGAAACGGATTAGTGTGTCCTTTTCATGTTTTTCCAGACTGATAATAAACTTGGGAAAGGTTAACGGGATCACTGCTCAACATCATACTCATTTTCATAGGGTTTGACTTCTTCCTTCTTTTACTTTTTGTGTTTCCCTGGGTAATGCAGTGATGAAGTTATAAGTTTTATCTGGAGTAATGTCTTTCATTACCCGTCATCAATAATTTGAATTTGTCAAAAGTATGCTCTCAATAAAACCTTCCTCCTATCCACCAACTTCCTCCTTCCTGTCTAAGGCTCATTTATTCTCTCAAGAGCAACGCAATTCTTGAAACTAACCTTTCATATGGTGGTTAATATCATTCTGTGGGGATAAAAATGCAATGTTTTCAACTTCATATAACCCACTTGAATGCAACAACTAGTTCTCTGTATAATCCAGAATTACAGTTAAATGAAGTTACTTGTAATTTAAAAAATTTGAAGTTTTACAAGTCCCCAACACGCTGGGTGTGCTTTGAAAGGATGACTTACTTGAAAAGTCACAGCGTGTTTGCTAATCAGAATATTCATTATTACTCAATGTATGGAATGACCTCAATGTATGGAATGATGAAACTTGTTATCTAGACAAAGCTCAACTCCTGGTCACCTCACTTGTGTTCTATTGGTTGCTTGGTATAATCATAAGAACTAAGATTTGACATGTACCGAAACAAGAATATTCACAGTTTAATCTTTCAGTGTAACTCAATCCAAAGTTAAACAATGAGAAAAATAGACATCACAGACACATTTACAGGATACTAGCATACTCCTAGTAGCTTCCCAAGCAACAAAGCAGTGCAACAAATTTACATAAACTACAGAGTTATTCTAATAAACCTATAATTATAGTGCACTTTTAAATACATCCCATGCAACTCTCAATACCTAGAACCAATCAAAGAATAAGTGCCACATCATTTAATTTCAGTTTCTTATGCTCTATAGGGTTCGATTTCTAATAAACAGAAAAAACATTGTGAAATGATCATAACAATTAACGATAATAGTGCACATGTGTCAATCACAAATATTGTCTCATTCAAGTAAATGATGCACATTATAGATGAGAATTTTGTAGAACAATGTGGAAAAGGGAAAAAGAAAACAAAAAACCATTATTTTGATGTCTCCGGCATATAATCAAACACCTTGGGTGACCAGTGCACAACACTTTGTAACAGATCAGAACATGCATGTAGTTGGTACCTATTTCTATGGGAGTCTGAAATGTCCCAATTCGACCACTTGGTTCATTAGAGTGTACAGTTCATAGAGGCCTGCCATTCCATGGCTAAACCTTCGGTTTTGAGAGAGTGCTGATGTTTAAACCTCCCTTTTGAGAGAGTGCTACAATGAATTTTCAGATTATATTGAATTGAAATCCAGCAATTGGAAATGTCAAGAACCTCTGCTCTTTTTGCCTTAGATATGTGATTTGAAAGTAGTGAGTATTAATTGCTTGTGTCCTTCAACTATTTTGATTTAGAATAAATTATCAGAGAAAATAGAAAACATCACCACTACCTGTATCCTCTTCCGAATGATAATGGATTATATTTCCTTCTGTAAGCAATAGATTGAATTACAAATCTGTACTACCAACAATTTGGAGAGTCGGATTTCAATTGGCTGGGAAGGACTAGCGCTCAATATATTTCAGCTGGAGTCCTGCAAGAAGAAAATTCAAGATTACTACTTAAACAATAGATGCTACCATTTCTGTAAATACTCATGCATGAAACATTAGCCTCTAATCGAGATAACAAATCAGAGAGCAATCACAAAATTGAAATGAGCTTCTTGTGATAAATCTTCACCAGTTTTCTGTTCTTTTGTTTATTGACTCTGTGGGTTAAAGAAATTGATGGAAAAAGTGGAGATCTTGCTTTATTCTACATAGAATTCTAATATGTTTGTATCTTCTTCCAAATACCAAATGAGATAATTTCACATCCCATTCAATTCCTGAATATTTTCTCTTCGCACTTCACTCAGTGAGATTAAATTAAGCACTGAAAAGCAACTTCTGAAAGAGAAATTCAAGGTAATGTATTTTAGTATAAATGACAAGTAAAATGTACAGAGGAGAATCAACCAATGCCCAGAACTGAATACAAATTGCTCTATCGCAGCTTTCTTTCTTTTTGTCTAAACTTATGATATTAAGACAAAGCTTGTAGCTAGGGACGGAGAGCTAGATGGTAGTTTATTTTGGTCCAAATTTAGTAGTGGTTTTAGGAAATCCATTAAATATGTACAATGTAATAATTTAGAACTCCAATAATTTTAAAAACTAGAATCCCGAACCCAATCTTCAAATCTATTCCAATCTAGAAGGTATTTCAACTAATTTATAGAAAATCTAGACAATGGCAAACTATGCTACAAAGTACACATGGAAAGAAAGAACCACAGCTAAAAATAGAAACAGAAAGCCATAATATGAGCAACTAAAGGAATAATCTGTCCTGCTAAATTGTACATCCCAGAAGAACTTGTACAGATTGTTTTCCTAACTTTAATTGTGAGAAGAGGAAAGGTTTAATGAGGCATTCCTTAAGGTCTCAAAGATTCAAACACTAGAAACCGAAAACACAATTTCAACTTCTAAACTTCCAAAACCACTACAAAATTTGAACTTTTTCCGAGTGAAATGCATGACAGAACACAATTTCAACCTACCAAAACACCATATTTCAACTTCAACCAAATACTACTCACAAAATTTGAACTTTTCCTTATGTCAAAACACAATTTCAACTAACAGCCAGCATTTTATCAACTTCAAAATACTACTTTTTTTTCTCAAATATCATTCCATTGGTGTCCAAACGCCTACTAAAATGCATAGAAAAATGAAACACAAACAAACAGAAGTAGATAAATTTCAAAAAATGGATAAATCATAGAGGAAAACACGAAGGGGGGAGAGAGAAAATTCCCAAAACAAGAATGCTTACCGGTGAATAAATTAAGAAGAAAAGAATGAATAAATGGAAGAGCTTGAGAATGTTTTTAACCTAATAAGGGTTTTGGCGGGAAGAAGAAGAAGAAGAAGGTGCTGAAATATAAATTATCCTAATAAATCTCGACCCTCTCACTTCTTATTTATCCCCAAACTTTACACTTTTGGATTTTATGAATATTTATGGTTTATTTATATATCCAGTGCAACCAGTAAAAACTTACCATTCCTACTGCTAGGTAAAAAACTTATAGGTGTTTGACACCTATTTTAAATATTTTTCACTTTATTTAAAATTTATAGAGTTATATATCAAGTTGTTGAGTTATAAAGTTTGAGAGATTATGATAAAAATAGGATGAGAAGGGTGTGCCTATTATTGGCATTCAATTTGAATTTATATCAGGGAGGTTCAAAATCACATAACTACGGTCTACCTTTATAGAACAGCATAGGACAAAGTCCTATTAGAGGCTTTATAAAGATATTTGTCAAAAGGTGTAAATGTAAAGTACATTAGGGCAATTAAAGACGTATAAATGGAGCCAAGACTTGTGCGAGACCGTGGCGAGACTCAGTACTTTCTAAGCTTTTGATGGAATTGCACCAAGGATAAACTTTTAGTCCATTTTTAATTTATCTTAGCGATGTATGTACTAACGTGACATATCCAAAGGATTGTGCCATGGCCAAGCCATTCAGAGATGATGAGTATCAATGAGGAGACTTGTGGCCGGAGTTAGTAATAGGCCGGAGGTCTCGGTGGCATATCCCTGGAGGCTAAATCTGCCAGGCCGAGCAAAGCAGTTACTGCACACGGAAATACAAATTGTTTGACGCAACTCCGGGCTTTGAAACATGCTGATCATGAAGTCATACCAAGCAGAGTAAGTTTAGTTTTCAAGATCTTGCGCCTATAATCAAGCTAATATAATGTTACACATCATATTGTATTTTTAATATGAAATGGTGACTTGCATCCTCGTGTTTCTGATAAAAAGTGGGTGTCGCAAAGACTTAAGAGTGTTTTTATAAAACGATCGTTGGGACTAACTACGTTGACGTGGCAGAGACAATTGAAATATTGTCTCACAAGAACTCACATCCTAATGATGAAAGTCAAGTGGTAAATCATGTTGAGTTGATGCGCAAGATAGCTACTGCGAAAGAGTAAAAAACGTAGACAAGGTGGGAGTTGGCCGCGCGGGACAAGCATTTAAAAGTCAGACGGTATTTATCGTGTGACGCGCGAAAAGAGACGCTAGACACTAGTTAGCGAAGACGCATAGTCGACTCAGCCGCCTTGCTAAGGCAGAGACAGCCAAAGAAATATTGTAGAGTGATTGGGACGGTACATAATACACGTTAGCCATCGAGCAAGATTTTGAAGATAAGATATCACGAAACAAGATTAGTATAGAAAGCTAATGCTAACAACGCCGTTTACTTTCCCTTGTTAGTATTATTAGGATTACTTTCCCACTATCTTATTCTTCTATTTTTTTTATCATTATTTTATTGCCTTTTGCTTCGGTTATCGTAGTATTTTCATTTTTCTCCATTTTTCTAGCAATTTATATCTTCACTATTATATTTCCTTTTTCTTACTATTTTTATATTAACAGACGGACTTCACAAAGAGGTGAAATGCGTATACACTATCCTCCCTTTCCAAATCTCACTTATAATTATACTTGGAACATTGTTATTGTCATTTATTTGAAATTATGAAGTTAGAGTTGTGCTACTATATATTTAGTTATACTTTTGAAGAAATAATGTTTTATTTGAATATACTTAAATACAACTTTCAAAAGTGAAATAAATTGAGAAACACATTATAAGTTATTTTTTAAATTTGAAATAAAATTTTCAATTGAATTTAAAATTTTCATCGTTAAATACTTTAATTTGAAATAAATGAATAATTTTATGATCAAATGGTCCATATTACATCATTTAAGTATGTTCTAGACTTTGTATGGTACAGGGTAATGCTGTTGTCAGAAAGACTTTAATTGGTCACATTAATCTTCAATTTTTTTTTTTCCCCAATGGAAGAACTTGCACGAGATCCAACGGCCCACACTATGGGAATACCATAACTAAATTTGCAGTGGTAGTTTATTTGGAAACAGACAATCGACTCAGCTTCCTTCCTTCTCTCATTCCCTTGACCTTTCCCCAGACAACAATTTTGTGAATACGTAAAGGAGAAAAGGCCCGTATACAGACTTCATATGGATTCTTGATCTAAAATTGTCATCAAACTGCATATTCGATTCATATTCGAAGGTAAATTTCAACACCCTTTTGTTTTCTTGTTTCATCACTTCCCTAAGACCCCTTTTGATTTGAATATAAATTACTCGCTTTTCATGATGAATCATTACGGGTTTTCGTCCTTTCCTGTTTCTATTGGTTTGTGATGAACTCCAGTAAGAGTATAGGTGAAAAGATTAAAAATTTCGGCACTTTTAGCTTTGTCTTAATTGGGTTTTGCTAATTTGGCAGTATTAATTGTAATGGTGCTAAAAGTTGATTCTCAGTAGACCTAATGATGTTAATGATTTGGTATAGTTTGGAGGTAGATTGAATTGGGAAAGTTGCTAAATTACTCAGTTTTCATGACAGAATCATCACGGTTTTCATCCTTTGTATTGGCGTGATTTAAGAATTTCGAACCCTTCAGCTTTTGTCTTAATTGGGCTTTGCTAATTTGGCAGTATTAACTGTAATGGTGCTAAAAGTTGATTCTTAGTAGAGCCAATGGCGTTAATGATTTGGTATAGTTTGGAGGTAGATTGAATTGGGAATTAGCTGCTAAATTACTCAGTTTTCATGACGCCATCGATGGGTTTTCGCCTTTCCTGTTTGTGTTGATTTTGATAGCCCCCAGGAAGAGTACTGGCGAACAGGATTAAAATGTTGGAACCTTTAGCTTTTGTCTAAATTGTTTGCCTATAAAAGAATTGACTCCAAAAATACTGCCATACATGTGTCGGATCCTCCAAAATACACTACTTTTGAGGATCCGACATGCACCTCGTCCATATTTTTGAAGAGTCTCGAGCAACATAGGGTTTTGCTAATTTTAGAAAAGTTAGTTGGAATGATGCCAAAAGTGGATTCTCACTAAAGTTAATGGTGTTAATGATTGGTAATAAAGGGTTGTTTGGAGGTAGATTGAATTGGGGAGTTAGTTGCTTCAGTTCATGTGGAGCTTCCCCAGGACTTGCAGAAAGAATTTATTTGATACATCTAACCAAGTAGTACATTAAGATTTTCTTATGATGTATGTTAAATATCATGTCTTTTATAGTAAATAGGTCCTCAGTTTTCCTCTTAATGATAAAAAAGCTGCGTATATCACTTATTATAAGTTGAATATGACAACAACTATGCCTGAATCTTAAACTAGTTCGGTTTGGATATATGAATCCTCAATATCCATTCTTCTCTATTTCAACCTGATTCATTCTAATACTAATAATTTATCTTTAGATTTTTTGGGTATAAGTTTGTCTTTAAGACAATTAGGGAGTTCTGAGTTGGATTCAAGAAAGAAAAGCATTTCTGATTTTTTGTAATAACTGAGATTGTGTTGTGCAGTTGGTGTAGTTCTTAACAAGATGCATGTGATCAACTTACCCTTTGCAGATTATAAGTGACCGATAATCAAAATCATTTGGTTCCAATCCAACTGTGGACTGCATATTTAAAGAAAAACAGTTAACTTGTGAAACTTATGCTGATCTACAGGACCATTAACCATATTGTTTCATAGATTGCCCAAATGATATGATGCTTTAATTAGGAAATATGTGAACATAATATGTCTCTTTATGAGAAACAATATTCAGCCCTGAACAATGATATAGCAGAGTGGTCAATTGATTATGGCTTCAGAGAAAGCATCTATCTGAAATTTCTGTAAGACACTGATAATTTATGATATTGGGGTTTCTAATTATTATGCAAATGACCTCATTTGTACCAATTCTGAACCAAATAGCAAAGCTGCTTTAGTAGGGAAATGGTATGCTTTAACCTCAGGAGTAGCACCATCAGCTAGTAATTAAGTAAAACGGAAATTTGAATCCCAAACAAAAGTTCTACAGGGTGCTCTTTATTTATTTTATTTATTTGCTTTGGGAGTCTTCACAGAATTTTGAGAGCTAAGCATCCTATTTGAGCTCATATTGCTAGTCCGTAGCCCAGTCAACGGGGAGTATTGTAATTCTTGACAGCCTGCAATTTGCATAAAACATAACGTCTATCCATCAAGTAATTGTTCTGGATTACTGCCTGAACGGCCACCTTCTAATCTTACTCTAGCCATCAGATCAGATTCCTACATGCGGCATTTGATTCTCTTTATGATGAGTGCACTTCTAATGTTGAACCCGTAAATTTGTCATAAGAAATAAATCACTGAGTGTTGGAATGATGGAACTGGTTCAACAGAGCAGAATGCATACTGAGGGATTTACATAACCGACTTCCTAACTAGTTGGAGATGAGGCCTGGTTGATGCTCTTCTATTACAACAACAACATACCCAGTGTAATACTACAAGTGGGGTCTTGGGTTGTTGCTCTTCTATTCAGTACTGTAAGATAAAGTTACTCTTAGTGCTATTTCATATGGATTGAAGAAAATAAAGGACTGGTAGGAAGTTTGCTACCATATTTGACCAGTAAAACCTTGAAACCTCGTGATACTGATCCAAGTGCAAGTAGGATATACAGGGAATAGTCATTCTCAATCACAGTGGATATGAAACTCATCAAAATGATTTACCTTTCCTTGAAAGATGTTGAGGTCCTGATGGCATATTTCTTAAAAAGTCAAAGTTATATGCTTCTCTATAACTTCTCTTTCCTGGAAAGGGTTTTGGTTCAATTCATTCTTGTACGTGCACACAAGCCAAGAGTTAAAATGCTTCTTTCTAGCAACCAATATCTGGCTATTATTGCATTAACTTATTCAGAATATAAGCCTCAGATTTTTACTCTAGTTCTTTTCACATCTTATGAGTAGTTCTCTCTGTTTACTTTATGTTAGCAGGCTGCAATTGAGTAGTTCAGGCAATATTGTGGTTATTCAGCTTAGTTAGGTTTAAAGCTCTAACAGCAAGCTGGGTTGACATCATTTTGGTGAAAGGTCAGATTTTTTTTGTTCCTTCTATACAGTTTGGAGCTTTAGCATATGATTGATATTCTAGTCTGTAAGTCTTCCAAAACATGGCTGTTCTGCTTTTCATGAGATTCATGCTGAGAAATCTATACATGTGCATGTGTATTTGCTTGTCAACATTAGGTATAACATACATTGTAAAACAGTTCTCTAAGGTGTATAGCCTGTTTGCTTTTTTTGGGTGATGAAGAATAAGGGCTTACCTGTTATGCCACGTCCTAGTTGCACATATTTCTATGGTTCCTTCTGCTTCAACAGTCATTGTTGATTTTATATTTGTCCTTTCAAATAGGACTAGACATGGCGTTTTATGTTTTGTCTATCAATACTTACTTTTTTCTGGTTTCAGATTTTGTACTTTTACTAGACCTTTGTTTTTTATAGCTACTTAATATCAACTTCTAATATTCACTTTTGATTGCGTGAGCTCAAACTTAAGAGTTATTTGCCACAAAACTTATGCTTTTGGCCTGAGTTTTGTATGACTGTTGACCGAACATCATGAAACTCAAGTCTTCTGATTACTTTTATTTGCAGCAACAAGCCTTATTTTACACTCAAAAGCCATGCTGTACAACATTTTCGTTCCTTTCCTCTGCTTTTTGACTTCTATGGCAATCTCCAAGCCTGTGTGCCTCCTTTATGCTTCTCTTTCTATCTTTCCATATGTTGTTTACTTTCGGATGCAGTGTGATATCTCTGTAGCACTTTGGTATGGATGCTGATCTTATGTTGCATGTTTATAAAAGTCTCAAATGTTATTTTGTGAAAATGTTTGCAGCTTAGTTTGCTTGCATTTGTCATGAAATTTGTCCTTTACACCTCAGAATCAACAATAAAAATTATTGAAAATTAACTCATTATGGAAAGCAGGTTCAAGTTAAACTTCAAATAACGTACTCCCTTGTCCCAAACTGAATATCTGCCTATATCATTTATATCATCCTAAAACAATGTGCATCTTCTGAAAAGGAAATTCTCACCAATATTTTACACCACTAGAATCCGAACTTGTTTGGGAATGAGAAGCGAGTTGTTGTTGTTGATTTTACACCACAAGAGATATTATATGGAATCCACCTTTATTATTCCAAATCAAGCTTCTCTTTTGTGTTCCTATCTATTCCTAAATCCTAAATAACAAAATAACCGCCTACAATGCTTAATTTCGACTTTTGGCTTTACTAATTGTATGAATTCAATTGCCGTTGAGCTTATTAAGTATCCTTTTAATATTTTGGATAAGAATCAGAAGTGGTGTTTAGTTTTCATTTTTGTATATTTTGCCTAAGATGCAAATGTTGATTTCCAGGTATCTATGGCATCGTCTGCTGACTCATGGATGCGAGAATTTAATGAAGCATCCAAACTTGCGGATGAAGTCAGTTCTATGATTTCTACAAGGAGCTCTTTGCCCTCTTCTGGACCTGAAACACAGCGTCATTTATCTGCAGCTCGGAGAAAAATCACTATATTAAAGACGAGGCTTGATACTCTCCAGTCCCTTCTGCCAACGCTCCCAAGCAAGCAGCCTTTGTAAGAAAACTGCACAAAGACTTCTCTATGAGTTTTGCTGATATTCTGTAAAATCATTTTTCAAGTTATTATATCATTGTTCTATATTACTCACGATTAAATGGAAAGATGTCAAATTAAGGTTTTCATGTTGCTTCACAAATTTACTTCCACATTTGCTATTCTATAGCTTGTGCACTAGGCTGCAGTAGTATCATTGACTTGAAAATTTACTTCATGATTATACACTTATGTTTACTTGAAAGATCTGGTACTGGTTCCTTCTGTAAACAGTTTGATGTAAATAACTTAATTCTCCTAGTTATTGCCTTTGTTTTAGAGTTGATGTAAATAACTTATTTCTCCTAGTTATTGCTTTTGTTTTAGAGTTCCAGTTACGCCTTCCAGTTTCAGAAGTGAGATATAACTCCTCAGATTATAGGTTATGGTTATAACCCGCTTTGATAATGGGTAAAAGTGAAGTTAATAAATTTTCAATCGAGCTAACTGTTGTTACGATTTTAGACAATTTGCAACTTGAGCATAAAGTTTAAAATTACAATTTAAAAGTAAGTTGATGAGTCCTAGGTATGTACAGGATTTAGTAGGGTAAAGTGGGGCATAGAAAAGAGCTGGATTACTGGAGTTGTGGGCTGAGGAGAGTGTGACTCTGGTGGAGTTAAGGGAGAAGGATGAATAGATGACTTTGACGGCCAGCTTTTTCAGCGTAAAGAAGTTTCATCTTCTGGAGGTACATGTGCAGTACACTTCTATTTGTTTAAAAAAAAGAAAAAAAAGTTACAGTTTAGTCCCATTAGCTTGAGGCGTTAAATAATTCTAACTGAAAATGAAAATGGGGTGAATCATTAATCACTTGAATCTTCTTAATTAATGGTTGTGTGGAGAGTTTTTTGTTTGTATTTGTGTACATGATTAAGTTAAAACTTCTTAAACGAACTGGCTTTACATATGGATACAATCAATATCTAGAAGCTTGTTACCAGAATGCAAGTTCTTTTGTGTTGTCTAAATATGCGTTGCAAACTATGATAGATTAAAATGTCTTTGGAACTCAATCTCTGCACCAATTATGCCCACAATTTTGCAATTATTTGACAAGCAGATATGGAAAACACTCTTTCTTAATTACATTAGTTACAATTCAAATCAAATTAATGCATGGATTTTTCTTTTAGGATAAATAGACAGGACAAAAAATGATATCAATTTGTTCTTTTCAGGATATATATATATATATATATATATTTGCTGTTATTAATTGATGAACATTTGGAAGTTTATTAATGATTCTTTACTTGTAAACAGAAGCAAAAAGGAGATGAAACGTCGTCATGACATGCTTGATAATATGATTACGAAAGCTAATCAGATGGCTACTACACTCAACATGAATAACCTTGCAAATAGGGATAGCTTGCTCGGCCCAGAAACTAAACGACCTGATGTTATCAGTAGGGCAACTGGTCTTGACAACCAGGGTCTTGTAGGTTTTCAACGGCAAGTTATGAAAGGCATGTCCTCGTACACTAGGAATCTACATGCTCTTTCTTATTTCTTTTAAAACTTAGTTGATTTGGTTGTCTTTCTTTCTATTTATAACAGAGCAGGATGGAGATCTTGATAAATTGGAGGAGACAGTGACGAGTACAAAACATGTTGTATTGTAAGCAATCAATGAGGAGCTGAACCTACATACTGCACTACTGGTGGGTGTTGTAACTGCAAAAAGTTTCAGTATTTGACCTTGAAAACATCTCTATCACTTTAATTTTTATGGGGTCATTCAACTATGTCACTATATTTTAGCAGTATATTGTTTACCTGATATAGTGGATAACTTAGATCACCACGTTGATACAACAAACTCCCGTCTTCAGGTATTGCTTCTTTTCAATATGATTCAAATCGACTCTTTCTTTTGCTTTTGGCTGCATGGTGTGTTAAACGAGTTATTTATTTCTTATATATACAAAAAGAAGTGTAATTTGGTTTTCCTAAAGTCAAATAGTTTTATCACGACATAGTATGAATACACTAACCAATGCTGCAGGATTAAGTATAGAAAAATAAGATGTTATGCGATAATCAACACTGTTGATGGTAAAATTAGGTGGTTTTAACTTTATGCATCTTTTGGAATTTGAATCTGGCCTGCTGTCTTAAGAAGTGAAATCTCTGATTTTGTCGCTGGGCCCAAGCTAATGTGATTTTCATTGTCCTTTGAAATAGAGGGTGCAAAGGAAATTGGCATTTATGAATAAACGCACGAAAGGTGACTGTACTTGGTTGTGCCTTTTGGTCATATTCATCGTTATTCTAGCTGCTCGCCATCTTCCTATTGGTAAAGTACTTGTGATAATCCACGACGATGAAGTTCCATCCGATTCTTCTATTGTTCATTGTTGGCTACAAGAGAAGGTTCATATGTTGCAAGAGGAGTTGCATTCCTCTTGCAACTTCTTCAATCAGCTTCAAAAGTTGTAGCTATACAAGGACTCCAAATTCGTCCTGCAATTCCTTATGAAAGTATGTATTATGTATATCTCGTGTTTTGGCGTAGCACAGTCGAGCTTTTAACTTAAGAAGAGAACTCTGCCATGGATACCAGTGATAGTTGTTGAGACAAGTCTTGTGAACATATTGAATTTTATGGTGCAAATGCATTTTTTTCAGGCTTATACTGGCTACTGTTATTGCAATTAGCAATTTTACTACCAAACTATGCCACAGTTTATGTAACTTGTTCTTTTGGTGTTTTTATTTGGCAACTTCTGAATGTGCAAGGGTCACAGGGTGTCTACAATAAGCAAACTCGTTGGGGTGCACACAATACATCTCGCTATAACAATCGCGTTTATACACATGTCATTATTACAGTCAATCTTTTCTTGGGATCGATTTTCATGTTATGTTACATTATACTAACTCTATAATAGCATTTCGCTATATCAGACATTGCGAATGAATACAAGTCTTCTTCTTCTACCTTTTTTCTCTTCTACTACAATTCTTAGCTTATCTTGTGGTTGCCATTCTCAAAATTCTCCGATACTTCCTGATCAGTTCTTTAATTCCCCGAATTCCTGGAAATTCATTAATTCAAGAAAATTTCAACATTTTAGCTACTTTTGAGGAGCTTGATAAAAATTTTTAGCAAGAAGTAGAAGAGCTCGTTATTTACCAAAATATCTTAATGAGAGTTGAATTATATAGTGGAAAATACTTTCAAAACTCAAACTAAGTTTTCTTGAAGTAAAATAGATTTTTGAATTTATCAAAATAAAATTACAAATCAAATTAAAATGTAAAGCAAAATCCCACAAGTGGGTCTGGGGTGTTGCTCTTCTATTCAGTACTAAATATTGAAGTTTCTTGTATTTTATATGAATTGAAGAAAATAAAGAAAACTAATAACTTCCTCTTTACCTAAAGTTTCTTTTGAGGTCCTGATCATGGCATATTTCTTAAAAAGTCAAAGTTATAATTATCTTTAACTATAACTTCCTTACCTGGCAAGGGGGTATGGTTCAATTAAAGGGCGTTTTTATGTATAAAAAAATAGCAAATGTGAGTTCGCGATCTCTCGGTAAAACTCAATATTTCTATGGTTCCTTCTGCTTCAACAGTCATTGTTGATTTAAATAGGACTAGACACGGCGTCCTACCTTTCGTCTATCAATGTTTAGTTTTTTCTGATTTCAAATTCTGTATTTTTACTAGATTTTTGTTTTATATAGCTTGAATAAATATCTACTTCTAATATCCACTTTAGATTGCATGAACTCAAACTTAAAAATTTTATAATCAAAACTTAAAATCGAGACTATCCTCGTCCACGACATCATATCCTTTGGTAGTCATTCAGGTACTATGATTGTTCAGCAGGTGCCTTTTCTCATTGATTGTGATGTTTGTCCACATGTCATGAGTTCATTGGTGGAAATTATTGTACATGATCTTAATGGCTGTTCCAAAGGGTACCATTACAGCTCTTGCTCTGGCTGCTCTTGATGAAGCTGCTGCACCATATGGTATTTAGTGTTCGTTTCGTAGGATGTATTAGAATAAAAATAATTTATATTAATTTTATACTTATTATAAAATTAATTTTGCTATTGATATTTTTTTTTTGTTTGAATTATCATTAATTATATATATTTTATTTGGTATTAGATTGTGTATAATTAATATATAAAAAATTATGGTATTAGTAATGTAATAGATTTTAATACATGCATTAGCATAGTTAAAAGTATAATTGCCCTTCGCAAAACTTTATGCACAACCTTCCTATTTTATTGGTGGAAAGTATTTTTATACGAAATATTTTTTTATAGAAATTATGTAACAAATATTAGTTTTAATATTACCAAACCAAATAATGCATAAATAAATAATCTCAAAATAACTAATATATCATATTTTAATATTATTCTTATACACTAGCTAAATGACTTCTTAGAGTCCGACTAGGGCGTTAATATTTGTCGAGTTTGATTTTTTTCTTTTTCAAAAAGTAACTTAATCGATTAAGTCAATTTTAAAATGCTGAAACTGAACTACATCAAATTTAATTAATAGTCCGTTTGTTCAAATTTTTTAAAGGTCAAAAATAATTTTTTTGTCGCTATTTCGTCTATAAGTTAAAAAATCTCCAACAATATTTTTTTAAAATATACTTTTGAGAAAAATGCACTTAAAACACTTTGAACAATTTGTCAAATACTAATTTGCTACTTAAAACAAAAGTACTTTTTAAATTTATTGACCAAAAACAATTGTGTTCTCACTAAAAAGTATTTTTTTGAAAATAACATTTTTTTTCCAAATAAGTTGATTTTAGAAATTTAACCAAGTAAATTATAAGTCGATTTTTCATTGGTTCATTTATATTGATTTTGTCTTGTTTTTTCTCTTTGACGTTTTTCCTCGAATTGCCCCTATTATTTTGGACTGGTCTTTAATTTATGTCCTCAAATATAATGTCTTTAATTTTGCCTATGCTACTCATTTCATAAAAAGATTATGGATTAAAGCGCACTTATCCATAACCTAATTACACTTGACATAAGTTTAGAATTTTTTTTCCTCATCCGATATAAGTTCTGTAGGAATTAATTTATCCGACATAAATTATGTGGTATTCAATTCACTCGGCATAAGTTGAGAGATTTTTCACCTCTATGAGCATAGTTATGTAGAAATTACGACATAACTTGTGGATTCTGAATTGAATTTATGTCTCTGAAGGCATAAGCTTGTCCTAAACTGAAATTATACCTCTATCGGTTCAATTCTACAAGAATTAATCCAAGCTATGCTTTGAAGGTATAGCATGTGTTATA
>JACEIK010000144.1:437711-451169 GCA_018107945.1 Datura stramonium | reverse complement strand
TCAACGGTCATCCAAGGGGGAGTATTGTAAATATTATTATATAACTGAATAATTAAAAATTCAAAGACAATTTATTAAAACATGAAATAATTTTTTAAATTTGTCAAAATAAAGATTTTTTTTTCTTTCCAATTGCTTCAACCTTTGCGCTATTGGGCTGGATAGTCCGATATCCCGAACCGACTCTGGGAAATCTTTCATATTCAACAATTCCTAAAACCGCCACCCACTTCACAACCCGGCGAGCACTAGGGCTTTCGGATAATCAGGTATTCTTCTTTTCCGTCTTTAAATTGAAATCCCTACATAGGTTGTTTTTTTGCTATGATCTGAGAGTTTGTTCAATTCTCTTTGTGAATTCAGGTTATTTGTTTAGTGCATATCCAGTGGATTTCCTTATTTACCCTAATTCTAGCTGGTTTGGTGGTATAAATCTTCAGTTAGGGTTAGGGATTTTGAAGTTTTGAGTGTTGCGTGGAACAACAGTTGATTGATTGAGCATATTATAAAATATGGATGATGAGATTCAGAAGACGCAGGAGGAGAGGAAGAAGATGGAGCAGCAGCTCGCTTCTATGAATAAGGTGACTTTTGACACTGAATTCTACAGCTCGGATCGGTTTGAGGGGTATGAGAAATCCATAGCGGTGAATGATGATGAAGATACTTTTGATACGGAGAATGAGGTCGCTAAGAAGATGGCATCGTACACTGCCTCCAAACAGTTCTTCAAGGAGGTTCCACGGGGTGGAGGGGAAGACGATGAGCCGACAGGGTTTAACAAACCGGGTAAGATTATTGATAGGGAGGATGATTATAGGAGGAGGAGGTTGAATCGAGTGATTTCCCCTGAGAGGAACGATCCCTTTTTGGATAAGACTCCGGGGCCGGAAGTGAGGACGTATGCAGATGTCATGAGGGAGGAGGCTTTGAAGAGGCAGAAGGAAGAGTTGATGAAGGAGATTGCGAAGAAGAAGAAGGAAGAGCAGGAAAAAGCAGCGGATAAGAAGGAAGAGGTTGAGAAGCCTGCTCAGAAGAGGAGGAATAGGTGGGACCAATCTCAGGATGAAGGTGGCGCCAAGAAGGCTAAAGCTGGTTCAGATTGGGATTTGCCGGACTCAACTCCTGGGATTGGAAGGTGGGATGCAACCCCGACACCCGGTAGGATTGGTGATGCAACTCCCTCGGTTAAGAAGAATAGGTGGGATGAGACTCCCACACCTGGTAGGGTTGCTGATTCAGATGCTACTCCTGCTGGTGGTGCTACTCCAGGTGCAACCCCAGCTGGTATGTCTTGGGATGCTACACCGAAGCTGGCAGGGCTTGCTACCCCCACACCTAAAAGACAGAGGTCAAGGTGGGATGAGACTCCAGCCACTATGGGAAGTGCAACTCCCATGGCAGGTGCTACCCCGGCAGCAGCTTATACACCGGGTGTTACTCCTGTTGGGGGTGTTGAACTAGCTACACCAACCCCTGGTGCCATTAATTTGCGTGGCCCGCTTACTCCTGAACAATACAATTTGATGAGGTGGGAGAAGGACATTGAAGAGAGAAATCGACCCTTAACCGATGAGGAGCTTGATGCAATGTTTCCTCAGGAAGGTTATAAGATTTTGGATCCTCCAGCATCTTATGTTCCCATTAGAACACCTGCCAGGAAGCTTCTTGCCACTCCAACTCCTATAGGGACTCCCCTGTACTCTATTCCTGAGGAAAATCGGGGTCAACAGTTTGATGTACCAAAAGAAATGCCCGGTGGGTTGCCATTTATGAAACCTGAGGATTACCAGTATTTTGGTTCTTTGTTGAACGAGGAAGATGAAGAGGAGTTGTCTCCGGATGAACAGAAGGAGCGGAAGATTATGAAGCTTCTGCTCAAGGTTAAAAATGGCACACCCCCTCAGAGGAAAACTGCTTTGAGACAACTCACTGATAAGGCCAGAGAATTTGGTGCTGGTCCCTTGTTCAATCGAATCCTGCCATTGCTCATGCAACCCACACTGGAAGACCAAGAAAGGCATTTGCTTGTGAAGGTTATTGATAGGGTACTCTACAAATTGGATGAGTTGGTTCGACCCTATGTGCACAAGATTCTTGTTGTGATTGAACCTCTGTTGATTGATGAAGATTATTATGCTCGTGTTGAAGGGAGGGAAATCATATCTAATCTTAGCAAGGCAGCTGGTTTGGCTACTATGATTGCTGCCATGCGTCCAGATATCGACAACATTGATGAATATGTCAGGAACACAACTGCTCGAGCTTTTAGCGTTGTTGCATCTGCACTTGGTATTCCTGCTCTGCTGCCGTTCTTGAAAGCAGTTTGTCAGAGTAAGAAGTCTTGGCAGGCTCGTCATACAGGTATTAAGATTGTTCAGCAGATCGCTATTCTTATTGGTTGTGCTGTTCTTCCACATTTGAGGTCTTTAGTGGAAATTATTGAACATGGTCTTAATGATGAAAACCAGAAGGTTAGGACCATTACAGCTCTTTCTCTGGCTGCTCTTGCTGAAGCTGCTGCACCATATGGTATTGAGAGTTTTGATTCCGTTTTGAAGCCCTTATGGAAGGGTATTAGATCACATCGTGGCAAGGTTTTGGCTGCCTTTTTGAAGGCTATAGGTTTCATCATTCCTCTTATGGATGCTGTATATGCCAGCTACTATACCAAAGAAGTTATGGTTGTCCTTATTCGTGAGTTTCAATCACCTGACGAGGAGATGAAGAAAATTGTGCTGAAAGTGGTGAAGCAGTGTGTGAGTACAGAAGGTGTAGAGCCAGATTACATTCGCCAAGACATTCTTCCAGAGTTCTTCAGAAACTTCTGGGTTAGAAGAATGGCTTTAGACCGCAGAAACTACAAGCAGCTTGTTGAAACCACTGTGGAGATTGCAAACAAAGTTGGTGTTGCTGATATAGTTGGGAGAATTGTTGAAGACTTGAAAGATGAGAGTGAACCATACAGGAGAATGGTCATGGAGACTATTGAGAAGGTGGTTGCAAATCTTGGTGCATCTGATATTGATTCTCGATTAGAAGAGCTGTTAATTGATGGGATCCTGTATGCCTTCCAAGAGCAAACCAGTGACGATGCCAATGTGATGCTTAACGGATTTGGTGCTGTTGTAAATGCCCTTGGCCAAAGAGTTAAGCCATACCTTCCTCAGATTTGTGGTACCATAAAATGGCGACTGAACAACAAGAGTGCCAAGGTGAGACAGCAAGCTGCAGATCTGATATCTAGAATTGCGGTAGTTATGAAGCAGTGTGGGGAGGAACAACTAATGGGTCATCTTGGTGTTGTCTTGTACGAGTACTTGGGAGAAGAATACCCAGAGGTTTTGGGATCTATACTGGGGGCTCTCAAGGCTATTGTGAATGTTATTGGTATGACTAAAATGACTCCTCCAATTAAGGACTTGCTTCCTCGGTTGACACCTATTTTGAAGAATCGTCATGAGAAAGTCCAGGAGAATTGTATTGATCTTGTTGGTCGAATTGCAGACCGTGGTGCTGAATTTGTTCCTGCAAGGGAGTGGATGAGAATTTGTTTTGAGCTTCTTGAGATGCTTAAAGCGCACAAGAAAGGTATTCGCCGAGCAACGGTGAACACATTTGGGTATATTGCTAAAGCCATTGGACCTCAGGATGTGCTTGCAACATTGTTGAACAATCTTAAGGTGCAGGAACGTCAGAACCGTGTCTGCACCACTGTCGCAATTGCTATTGTTGCAGAAACCTGTTCTCCCTTTACAGTCTTGCCTGCCTTGATGAACGAATATCGCGTGCCTGAGCTTAATGTCCAAAATGGTGTCTTGAAATCCCTCTCTTTCCTTTTCGAGTACATCGGAGAAATGGGCAAGGACTATATATATGCTGTGACTCCATTACTTGAAGATGCTCTAATGGACAGAGATCTTGTACATAGGCAGACTGCTGCCTCTGCTGTGAAGCACATGGCTCTTGGAGTTGCTGGTCTTGGATGTGAAGATGCACTTGTCCACCTTTTGAACTACGTCTGGCCAAACATTTTCGAGACTTCTCCACACGTGATCAATGCAGTCATGGAAGCCATTGAAGGAATGAGGGTTGCACTGGGAGCAGCCGTAGTCCTTAACTATTGTCTACAGGGGTTGTTCCATCCAGCAAGGAAGGTTAGGGAAGTTTACTGGAAGATTTACAACTCACTCTATATTGGCGCTCAAGATGCCCTTGTAGCTTCTTATCCTATTCTGGAAGATGATGAAAACAATGTCTACAGTAGGCCCGAGCTGAACATGTTTATTTAGACATTTCCAGCTAATAGCTACTTTACCATTTTTAGGCATTTTCCTATTGCAGCACGAACGATGAAGTAGCGTCTCTTATTTTCTGTTCAAGACTTGTGATGGCAGCTTGATGTTCAGGTTGTATTCATGGCATAAGTTGTTCTTGGAGACCATGATGCATCTTATATTCTTAATTGCACGATAGACTTGCTCCCTGTTTCTAAATGTATTTGCTTTGCTTTCATCTGAACAATGAATAAGGGTGTGTGTGAAGTGTTTTTGGGTTTTGTCTTGATTTGGTTATGTTGGCTTGATTTCGTCTTACAAGTGTGCTTGGTTAATTTTATAACTAAAATCCGGTGTGCGTGATTCAAAATTAATGAGGAACAACTTTGGAGTTATATTTAAGGGATTAGTTTTAATCCTATTTCCAAACATAAAGGAATTAACTTTTGTCATTTACTCGAAAATACATAGGATGTATGTTGTTTCAAACTAAATTTTCATCTAATATTCTTAAATATTTATTTCAACTATCACTAATATCATGTATAAAACAAATGAACTACTTACACACATAATTACCGCTAAGAGGAGTGACGGAATGATAAAAACTCCTCGTCTCTTGATTAGATATTTTGAGTTTAAGATTTGAAAATAGATTTTAATGATCTAACACGATTTAATATAAATTAATTGAGTTAATAAATTTTAAATATAAAAATTTCGAAGAACTAAAAAAAGAATCATTTTTACATAATTTACCAAAACAACATGGCGAAATGATACCATCATGTCTTTTTTTTAATAAATATTATGAGTAGATTATTTTTTTCATACAACTTATTATTCGAGTCAATTTGCAAGTATATTAACTAGTTTCATAAGATAGAATTATCTGTTATCTACCGCTAGTACAAGTATTCGAATAACTCTGTTCGAAGTTTAAAATGAAGTGGTAAAATTAGCAACTAAAGGTCAATCCTTTGTAGCATATTGGGCCATGGGGGTAATAGATGGGTAAAGGTATCACAACTTTGTTTATCTTTCTAGTTTTTCATTCATATATTGCTGTAATAATCTCTTATCCAGAAAACAAACTCAAAGCAGGAGACATGGCTCTCCTTATCTTCACCACCACAACTCCCTCTGTTCTTCTCTCCTCCAACTCTTCACGAGCTTCTGCATTCCCTGCTTCCATATGTAAGTATTTACTGCTTAACATTCTTGAATGAATACTCTGTAAGTGTAATCTCTAGTGTTATTTGAGATTTTGATTTCGGGGTAATTCTTGAGACCCTCGTTAAGGGATTTTGAATTCTGGGTTTTGCTTTAATTCCATTGTAGTAGACTGTGCTTTGTCGTTTGGTTACTCGTTTGTTGAAATTTTCTGTTATTTTTCAAGAGGGTTTGAATTTAGGTGTTCAAGCTGGATTTTTCTTTCTTCTTCTTCTTCTTCTTCTTCTTCCCATTTGGGTGCCGAAAAGGAACATGTGAGGGTTTTGTTAACCCTTGATTTGACCTAAATTGAAATGAACCTGAATAGAGCAAATGGGCAGAGAGGATTTGTGTAGCTGAACTCAACTAATTTGGGGTTGAAGCAGTTGATTGGGGAGCCGGCGAGGGAAGGGGGGAATCAGGACCTTCCTTTTGCATTATATTTGATTTTAATTTGTCCTTCATGATTTGAGATTAATGTGCGCTTTTTATATGATTCTGATTGATCAAGTCTATCCCTTCAAAATAGTATTCATTTCTGCGCACATACTGCACTTGACTATTCTAAACATAGGATATTCATGGATCCCTCTATTAGAGATATCAAAGTAAGAGGCTCGGATGATTTCTTCCGGCTTCTTTTCAAATTTTATGAACATTGGTTGATTGTACGTTTCATTATAATTCTACGAAAGTTGACAGATAAGTCACACTTACTGCTGCTCAACAGAACTTTACATGTCTACATGAGATTTTCACCTCATAAGGAGACTCTAGAATCTTGAATCTTCCCTCTTTATCTGCCAATTTCAAAAAAACGGTTTAACACTCCAGAGAAATCAAAAGAAAAAAGAAGGGGAGGGGTTATTTTGCCGAGAAAAAGGGGGGAGTGAGCTCAGAATGCAGGAGTTTGTACTGAATAGAAAGTATTATTCAAACAAACGTTAGGTGATTGATGTAAAGTCTATATCTAGGAGAAAATGGGTTAAAAAGCAGGACGTGAAGTTGGGGTGCTTCTTTTCAAATATATATCGATTCTTCAAAATTAGAGAGGAAAAAAGAAAAACAAAATGTGTGCACAATTGTCATTTTGGGTGTTCATGTGACCACACTATATAAAAGGTTCTGAATGTTGTAATCTATTTTGTATTAGTCTCCAGGTTCTGCAACAATCACATTACCGTGACACCTAAGTCTTATGCCCATGATAATATTCAAGCACCTTTTATCTTCAAAAGGAGAGGTGCATTGATTGCTAAGGCGGCTGCGGACGTTGATAGTGTTGGTTCTGATAATCCCGAGCCTTCACCAGAAAAAAATGAGGAAAGTGTGCCTGTTGAGAATCTTCCTCTGGAGTCTAAGCTTCAACAGAAGCTTGAACAGAAGATGAAAATGAAGTTAGCAAAGAAGATTAGACTACGGAGGAAGAGACTTGTTAGGAAGCGCCACCTAAGGAAGAAAGGACGATGGCCACCTTCAAAGATGAAGAAGAACAAGAATGTCTAGGCTTAACCTGAAACGTCTTGCAAGTTTATCTGCTTTCTCTTATTCCTTCGAATATCGAAATACTGTAACCTTTAAGATCATCTTCTTCAATCTGTACCTGATACTTTAAGAAATTAATTAGATTCTTTCCCAATTTGTTTCTTGATTTTTCATGAAATATGTTCTTTGTTGAACTATTTCTGATGGTGGTTCAGAAAGTTTCCACTTTCCATGGGAATATATTCCATGGACAGTCATTCGTCATTTGCTGTTGTGGAGTTCCTTTTGCGGCCCTTGGCCTTCTGCTTTGTTTTGGAGGTTTTCGCGGAAACATGGCTTCAGCCTAATGCTCTCCTCTCCTGTTCCTAAATTTAAGCTGTTTCAGCTTGGTGAAAATTTCTCGGACTTGGTGACTATAGAGTATAGAAATTGGGATATCCTGTTATGCACATTGGTTGCTCTGGAAATTGGTACTAACTGTTCCAAGAACCTTGGTCTAGTGGTAAGAGCGCAGGCAGTGCATGATGGATGAGTTAAATGCATTGCAGACGAAAGCCTACTATTTAAGCAGGGAAGAATAGAGGGGCGGATTTTGTCTTCTGGTTCTGGATGCATATTGCAATTTGCAGGATAAATCTTTACCCCAAGTCCATCTATTCAATCATGGACTGACAGTATCAAATCTGTGGATCCTCAAGTCATATAAGCCAATAACTTTAGTCCCGGCCTATATTCCCATATGTGAATAGTTGAAGGAAAAAGAGAGGCCAGAGTGGAATCTTTCATAGCAGTAAATTTGGATAAATTGACTGGATGAAGAGACTAAAAAGCAAAAGGAGCAACTCCACTCACTACTTCGGTGCATTTTTATCAAACCCTTTATCCAGTTTGCGGTTGACAGAATTTGCTTGCAAGTGCCCAGATAACAACCACATCAATGCCAAGATTATCAATGCTACCATATGTGAGCTATCACCATTTCGTGAGTTTCATAACTCTATTATCGGGTGCTCTTTTTATTTAAATTAAAAAAAACCAAAAATGTTTGAGATAACATATTGGAAGAAACGTGTAACAGTGTAGTTATATTGGAAGAAACGTGTAACAGTGTCATTTTTTGTTTTTTTTTTAATTACCATGGTGTCTGAGTCAACTTGTGTGCACCTCGACTAATTCACAAGATACCTGTCACCTCCCACCAACAACAGGGCACTAGGTTACTCTATCCACCAAGGCTAGAATAGATAGAAAGAAATCACCTAGTATTCTTTTCTCTCTTTCTGAGGTTTGAACCTAAGACCTTATGATTCTCACCCACTTCATTGATCACTAGACCACACCCTTGGGTGCCAAATAACATTTTAAGCTGTGATAGTAGGTGACTTACCATTTTTATCATGTTATTATCATATAATTACCTTACAAGTAACCTGATTGTGTAAATAAAATATTACACCGTTCGTGCATAAAACTTAAACTCCATCACCAATAACAAGGCTGAAAAAAGAAGCTTACTAATCAAATATACTAAGGTTAGCCAGGAGGAATCGGGAGGGGGAGAAGGGGTCAATGACAAGAAAACAGTGAGGTTAAATATGGCTAATTTTACATACATTTTGCCAGAAGATCAGCAGGCCATGGAAAAATTACATTTCTCAGTATAGTCTCAACTCTCTGACAGACAAATAGTCAGACTAGATTGTCACCCCTAAGAATATTGAATTTGCAGAGGGGACAGGTTGCATTGATCCTTAGCCATTTGCTGATGCATCCATGGTGGAAATGATGATTGCAGGGAAGAACACACAGCTCTACCCCATCCACATATTTGTAGAGGCAGATGCAGCACTCCTGTGTAGCCAAACAAAATTCACATGAAAAGTAAGCCTCTATGGTAAAAAGATGATATAAAGGAATATAATTTGATATACAACAACATCTATCCTTGTGCGAGCTCTGCTTATATTGCCAGTCACAAGTCCAGATAAAGCAGGAGGGTGTAGGTTCCCAACCAATGTAAAATTCACCAATTTATGGTGAATCCTCACGATACAGAAAAGATATATATTTGATATCAATAGCAAAATTTTGGGGTTTTCTTTCAGAAGCATGATGAGAAATTGGTATAGATTCAAGAAAGAAGGATGGGTCATCTTGTTTTTCTTCCAAAGATATGACTCAAAGTACTCATCTCAATAAGGAGGAGGACTGAAAGATTTTAGACGTTTGCCAGCCCATTGTTACTTCCATCTTTTTCACTCTACAATCCATATCACAGAAATATCCAGTAAAGAAAGAATAACAGTTCGATGAATGGGATATATAATCAAATAGAGAAATTTTTTAGATGAATTCAGAACATAAAAGAACTTGCATGTTTACGTTTAGAGAAAATTACACACTATAGTGCCCTCACCAAATATATCTGAGAAAATCCAGATTCTTTCATTCAATGATCTCAAACCAACTCATAGTAGAATCTTCATTTTCAATTACTTCAAAAGATCCCCTCAATTACAATGAAATTTTTCTCTCCTCTCAATGTTTAAGTTTCCAGAGTCCCCAAATTTTGTCTCTCTCTGTTTCTAATAATAGTTTACACAGTGTACTTCCCTCAAAACTTACAATCTTATCCTTGTTTCAAATTTGGCAAACACGAGAGTGCACAAGAGAAGAAAAATAGCAAACTAAGAGGAAAAGATTCAAATGGAGGAAAAATGGGAAGACATGCTTACAGAATCATCTGGTTGAAGAGCAAGCTCGGGTACACAGTCACTCCTGTTGAACTGTGATATTAAGTGATCTTCTCCTGTCTTCATATTTACAAGGTTCCCTGAAGTATTTGGTTGACCATATCTATACTTGGGGAGATTCTTGATATCATTTTCAGAAGCTCCATCTCCAAGTCTCATGGCATATGCAACTGTTGCGATAAATGGAAAGAAACAAAATAGTACAAAGAAGACTACACATGCCATCGCAATGCAAAAGATCATAAAGAAGACATCAAATGCTAGGAAAACAACTGATAACCTGCAAAATTTAAGAATAGTGTTATTTAAGCTATCAGACTTTCTATCAGACTTTCCAACATACACATTCACATATTATAAACAAAGCAAATAAAACTAGTCTAGAAAACATATACCGAAATAATAATCACCACTTAATATTTTCAGCTACAAATATCTAGGGAACCTTCCAATTTAGTCAAGCTCGCACCTGGTACATTTACCCAATTTTGCTTTTGCTTTTTCATCCGCTTTTGGGGGCTTGGAGGAAGGGAAAATCATGGCTCAGAGCAGAAATTACGAAGTACAAAAGCTTCAAATTCTAGAAGCATGGCTCATACCAGTAAAGACGAGGTGAATCTTGCAGAAGCGCCTGGCCACCCATAACAATCCAGTAAAATCCAAACACCCACCAGATTGATGAAATCACAGTATTGACTGATTCCAGCCTCTTCATGATGCTGCTAAAAGATAAAATGATGGAAAGTTAAAACGTAAATCTCATCATTTACAAGTGATAACATTTTACACTCAAAATAGTAAAGGTCAATCAGAATTTTGAGCTTTAGTCCATGAGTTCCAGGACTAAAACAAATCTATACAATTGGGCTAAAAGGAGCCGGAAAGTAAAGTAGCACTGAAGTATGAACTCCAGATACTTTTGGGAATGAACGAAACAGAGCAGCAGCAATTTTCTTTTCTTTCCGTCTCTTGAGCTTTAAGAACAACAAACTAATTGAATTTTTACTCTTCTTCTTCTTTTATTTTTATCCTTTTGCCTATTGGTGCTACTACATATGAAAAACACAAGCTTGGGCGTATTGATACGTCATGTGAACAACCACAGCTGAATATCGATTCAGTATTATAATTACTCTTTTCCTCCTATGTTTCCTTCTTAAGATGGAAGCTCAAAATCTTAAGAGATGAGGTTACTTCATGCTAGATGCAGTGGACGAGAAAAGACTATAAATCAAATCTTCTCCAAAAAATCCTAAATTAGTCCTTCAAAGGTTGGGGAAGAAATGTTTCATATTATAGGTACATTCCATTAATGAGGCCACCAGCATGAATATATTAACTCCCTGACAAATTCCTAAGATGTCCAAGACCTCGCCATTTTAAACAAGGCTGCAAAGGAGGACAGAGTGTACCTTCCTGTACGAACAATTCAAGCACAAGATAAAAAACCAAATGTGATAATTATGCTAATATAAAGGATAATGGTGCATTCATGTGCTTAGATCAACTTAACAGAAAGAAAAAGAAGGATTGGCTGGGGAGGGGCAAGGGGGGAGACGAAGCCTCCAGTTTTACCATGATATTTTGCCTTGTTGAATTCTTGAGGTTTGATCACAGTATATGTGAGCACTATTGTTTTTAGAGTTTTCATTTATAAGATATATCACTCGATCAACCAACTATGTCACAATCCCAAACTAGTCTAAGTCGGCCGTATGAATCCTCTATATTCAATACTGCTCTATTGAAGTCCAATTCACTCCTACTATAATAACTTGTTTTTACAAAGGCAAAGTGGGGAGTCTAAAACTAGAGGTTCTAAGTGGCACTAATCCCTAAATGGACAAACAAGTCTATTAACTCTGGGAGATCTATATCAAACTTGACCATTTGAGGAAAAGTCCCTAGATTTGCTTACAATTGAAAGTCAGCACCTTTTCTTAAGTTCCTCTTTGTGTGTGTCTAGGTATGTGCTGAATCATGACCTATCCTAAGTTGTAGCTAAAAAGTTTCAGAGCAGATGGAAATTCCTTTCCGAAAGAGATGTATTGGCAAGATGCCAAATACTAAAGGCAACCATTCTCACTAATAACCTTTTAAGAAATAGTATGATTTCTTCGGAAGACCAACTAAAGCTCATAAAACATCTCAATTCATGCTTATATAATCCACAGGCTGTCCTCACCTCAAATATCATAGCATTGTTCTGAAGAGATCCACCAAGTCCAGTACATAGACTGCTATAAGAGCTTTACACTCCTAGTGACATTACATCATTACATAGACTACTATAAGAGCTTTACACTCCTAGTGACATTACATCATTACCAGAATGGTTCAACCCCACTCCCTCTGTGACTTGTGTCATGGAACCAGAAAGCAAAGAGAAACAACTCTAGCTTAAGGACATCTGAAAATAAATTGCAACTAAATTTGCTTTTCAATCTACCCATAAAACAGAACACTTCATATACAAAAGCCATGTTAAGGTGGTTTAACTTTTAAATATCCAACAACTAGAAGCTACACTTGGTTTATCAAATAAATTAACTAATAAAGAAAAAAAAACACGGAACTAGAGGCTACACTTATTTTACGAGGATCTTAGATTCAAATAAAGGAAGAACTGTGAAATTTCTGCCTTTTGATATAATCACACCTAGATAGACGTTATCTGAGATATATGTAATATGTACCACAAAAATTATTATTCTTTGGGAAGTCAGTAAACTAAGAGTACTATGAGTCTATGACAACCAAGTTATGGGACAAAGATTGAATGAAATCAGAAACTCAAAGAGGAAAAAGGACAAATACAATAATATAGTACTAGTCAAACTAGGTCGATGGATTTCTAAGGATTCCCTCAATTATGGACTACTCACCCCTACTCCCACTCATCCCAGTCCCAACCCCATACAGAAACTAAAAACTTACTGCAAATAGAAAAAATAGAAGGAAAATTATAACACAACCCAAGAATGGCAGTAACAATAAAAATGCTATAAGAGGAAAGGGAAAGGAGAATGAACATATTCCTAGGTAAAGAGTAACATGCAACAAGTCAACTACAAGCAAAGTTTAACTTTTTTAAAAAAGGAAAAACTTCCCTGTTCAGAAAGCTACATAAACCATCCAGTCAGATTAAAAAAAACTCCAAAAATTAATTAAAAATTAAACACAAAACTAACTACCATCAAACCCTAAAAATCAGACAAATTGATCTGGAGTTTACCTGCTGTGAAACAGTGAAAAAGGAGAAACCCCATCCAAAATTTCAAAATCATCAAAACTCCTTCTCTGAAACTCAATCCAAATAAAACCCACATGCAAGAGGCACTGAAGTGCATAGCCACCAATCCAAAGCCTCAATGGAGTAGAAGGCTTTTCTCCAATGGTGTTCAATAGCACAAAACAAGAAACCAGAACAAATGTCAAGTTCCATATCACATCAAGTAACACAATGGGTCTTGAATACCCATAATCACCATAAGAAACCCCATCATCATCATCATCAAAACTTTGATGGTGCTGTTGAAGATTGAAAGAAGAGGCCAATCTTGTTAAAGAGAAAGAAAAAGGGGTACATAGGCCTCTAAAGTATCTGGGTTCAAAACCACTATTACCACTAATTAAATTTCTTTGGATTTCTTGGTCCATTCTGCATAAAGTTTCAATCTTTTTGCTTGTTCAAGTGTTTTTATGAAGTTTTTTTTTGGTTTTGGGGGGAG
>JACEIK010000144.1:425121-436489 GCA_018107945.1 Datura stramonium | reverse complement strand
TATATATATTATAAATCACATTATCAACAATTCAAAAAGCTTTATGTAAGTCTTTTTTATTTCAAGTTCTATCACTCAATCATGATAAGTGATGATTATTGTTATTTAAAATTTATTTAGCATATAACCATGATAAATCACAAGTTCATATAAGTCTTTTTTCTCTAATTTTATTTTAATACATGACATTAGAAACGTGTTAGCCTTTTTTATTTAATATATTTGAATTTAGTTAATGTTTTATCATGCGAAGAAAATCAAATTCATATTGATTCAAATGTTATCCTAATTAATTTCATCAGATAATTAAGGTAAATTATAGTGACCTTCTGTCTCGGTTGTCATAATTAATACATTCTTATCCAGTTTTAATAATACACTTAATTACCTTTTCTCTCAAAATCTCAGTTAATAATTTACACTATATAGTTGTAGTGCTTAACATTTAAATATAAAATATACTTAATTACTATATTATGTTAATCTATATTGCTAATCCTATCAATCACTTTTATGGACTTGCTTTTTGAATGTCATAGTTTGTTAAAGTGCAGTATAAAAGAATTTTGCTGTTAATGAGTACTTAACAATTTGAGCATAAAAAGTAAAAGTAAAAAGATTTTGGATATCTTTTGTCAATTTAATTATTTGATTAAAGTTGGTGAAGTAGGTTAAATTTTACAAAATTGTTTTGAAGCAGGTAAAAAAAAGAAATTTGATGATACAAAATTCATTATTTATTATGCTTTGAACACAATCTTTTAAATAAATTCGATTTTATCACAAATTAAATCAAACTCAAACACCTTGATTTGTTTCAACAAATACCCTATCTCATCAGCCACAATTACCAGATAACTCTATCTATCAAAGCTCTCGAAACGAATTTTTCATTTTCTATAGTAATATCGTGAAAACTGAGATTATGGGATTATTTCATAGAGTCGTCGTTGTTCCTATGAAGTTTCCATAACAAAGAACATGGGGATCATTTGGTTGGTAGGATGGAATAGACAAGGATATCTCATGGGTTGAGATATTTCATGAGATTATTTTATCTCACCTTCTGTATGAGATAACCTATCCCACAATTTATAAAAATAAAATATACCGAAATTACTATCTTTATCCCACCAACCAAACTACCTCCAACAGAGATAGGAAAGCAAAAGAAATACTATGAGATTTCAAGAACTAACTGCATGAATATTGAAACTGATATTATTGATAAATTAATAACCACATTATATTCTTAAATTAAATGATACATAGTACTACTACTTAGTATGAAGATTTAAGGACAGAAGCAGTATCAACAGTGCTGCTTTTTGATTTTCTTAACAAGTCAAATGAATTGAGGGATCTTGGGGCCAATACAACATCCATGCTGTCACTAACTTTCTCAAGCATTGCTTTAACAGGTGATACCTACATAAATAGAATGAAACAAATCACAATTTTAATGAAAGAAATCACTCTTGTTTGAGTATGCTTTTCAAACACTAAAAAACAGGTATTGTAAGATGAAAATTAGATATCGCGCTAAACTATAACAAACTTAGTCACATCGGGTGTTTATACATAACCAATGAGTATATAATATGTATCTTCTATATACACATATATCACTTAAAGATTAAGTGCAATTAAGTTTCTTCTGATAGTCATTGAATATGAACTTCTTGTAGCTCATGTTGCTCAGGCTCTCCTAAGAAATTCGTGTCGGATCCTAAAAAAGGCATTACTTATGGAGGATCCGACTAGCGCATACAACATTTTTTAAGCGTCCGAGCAACGTAACTTTTAGTTGCTAAATGTGAAACAGCTTATGCCAAACCAACAAATCTTGGTAGTAGATCCAGAAAATAATGTGTTCCATGAAAGACCATAAATTTTTTAGGATAAGAAGTAAATGGAAGGATGATTGTACCTTATTAGGCTCTCTGAAGGAATTTTCATCCATCACATTTGTGGATGTTAATGTGGTTTTTATAGCCCCAAATGATGTCTCTAACAAGTTCTGCCCCAATCCACTGATAGAGAGTTTAAGAGTAACCGTGGTGGTCCCAAAGTTCACGACCTGGGGAAAGTATCTCAACATATGAGTAATAAACCAATTAAAGACAGAGAACCGTATGTATATATGCAAAATGGTCCAGAAGATCGTGCATCCTAGGAATTCGGAGATGAAATTATGCTGTCAGTGAATTTCCCTTTCAAAACACTCGAACTATCATTTACTCATCATAAAACAAAACTAAATAGGATTCCAAGCACAGAAATATAAGATTGTGGCACTGTTAGTTTGTTGGACAATCTACTTTGTTCACAAAGTTGTACTTGTTAAGGGTGAACCTCGACCATTCAAAAGTTGTAAAGTGCTAATGATAACCATCTATGAAGAAACTAGCCGAACTTAACCCTCCAAGAGTAATGAACCAAAACAAGAAAATATCCGCACCTTTATTCTCAAATAATCGTTGTTATCAACTGAATTTCGCCAAGTGATGGCAGATGCAATAAGTGAATTTGAAGGATTAGCTTGTAGTGAAGAATTCAGAAGAGTTGCGCCATTTGACTCTTTGAAGAAATGCTGCATCCAATAACTAGGGGTTCCATACATTTGTGAAGAGGTGAAGACAATTGCATCTGGGTTCCACCTACACGAATGAACATTTACGTCGATAGAATACATTAAAAAAATCTTCAAAAAATAAAAAGGTAAGAAATTAGAAATAAGAGCAGAAGCAATCAGATATACCTCCTGTCATTGTCATTAACAAATAGGGGTGCGTAACTTGCCATTTCAATTGCTTCACTGCACAGAGGATAATTTCATGTTACATCGTCATACAAAGGGAGCATAATAAAGGGAATAAATGGACTGTGTATTAGTTTAAGGTGATTCGCTTAGTCAATGCCTGATCGCTAAGATCAAAGTTATCTGTCATACAATCAAATAAAAGTATCATGTAGTATACTGCATGATGAACTGGCGTAGATTAGAACATTTTCAAGTAAAATCTGAATTAAAGATCAGATATTGCATAGGAAAAAGAGAAGGGTGTTAATCAACAGAGACTTCAGTAAGTGAAATCACATATCACCCTTTCTATGCGTCATTAGCTAAGGAAAAATCATATATCACCCTTTATAGTTTGTATGAGTAGTTATGAATGTAATAAGAGTGAAAAATTAGGAAATTTCATACGAAAAGGAGGCTACGTAGTATGGCCCCTATCCCTTCTTATTATGCCAGTTGCTCTGCTCCTTATCCCTTTGGGGCTAGACCTCAGCTAAACTCATTTCTTGATTAATTAAAAAAAAGACGAATTAGAAATATGCCCCACCCCTACCCCCCGGAGAAACTGTTCAGAGGAATTCACAGTGCCAGAGTTTTCCCTCAGAAAAGCTGCGACACAGACTGGGAGTCTACATACACATGGAAAACGTTTCAAAACCTTTCTCCCACATAATAAACCAAGGAGGCCTTTTTTCAAAAGAACTTGAGACATTTACAGGCAGGAAGCATACCAATTATAAAAAAGAAATTAGACAAACAATACACAGGTACCTGTTCTTTTCTATCCCAATGAGGAACCCGGCTTCAGCCAGTGCTGCTAAAAGACTACCTTTTCCAGCATCATTTCCAGTCACAGCATACTCACTCACAAAAGCCTGCAGAAATATACGCTATACATAAGAACCACTTGATAATTCAACTCATTAATCATCAAAGGGAAGCTTTGCCGACCTTTGGTCCACTGCGTGGTGCACTATCAAAATGGCGAGCATTAGAAAATACAGAACTTGCGCTGCTATAAATCTAGCCATAGAAACATCACAAAGTTAAAGCTCATGCAAAGACAAGGAAACCAAAGTTAAAGCTTTTGATACAAATGCTAAGTGCGAGAGATACTTGGAAAAGAGTCAAGATCTTACATGAAAATCATATAAATCAGCTGGGTGATCCAGTGCTCTCGAAGAACCATCACAGTTTGAGATTATTTTAATATCTGGGTATTTATCTTTGATGGCCGAATAGAACTTGAGGTAATTTCCTGAATCACGAGCAGTAGAAATCAGTCACTAAATCTTTCCAATCAGATGGATGTGCAGTTTTGATATCATGTATCTGGACAAATAAAAGAAAACAATGCCATTGGAGTCTCTATGGACTAGCCCCAGATATGAACGATAAGAGCTCAAACTTTCAAGAGATATTTTGTCAGACACCTAAGAGCTCTGACAAAAGTTTTAGCAAAACCAGTAAAAAGAACTGATTACTAAAGTACAAGACTGACAGACAGCATGGGAGCATGAAGGGTCAGAGGTACAGTAGAAACCGTGAAGATCTTAAATCTGCATCATCAAACTTTAAATTCATGTTGGCATAAAGACACCAAATTTATTGCTTTCTTATGCACCCTACACTCAGCCAGGGAAACAGGGAAGAGAGACACTTCATGTCATATGTTATGGATGTCAGGTTTAATTCCCGGCTCAAATTTTGGTAAAGGCGATGAGATATGTTATGGGGAGAAAATAAATCAGAATGTACACTAGACAGTTATGCAACATATAAATCCTTTGTGCGATAATAAGTTCCCTGTGAACCAAAGAACAATATATCATCTGCCAAATACAGTAAAGCATGCATACCACGGTATTTTGTCTTTCCACAATCCTCATTTCCAATAGCCACATATCTCAAATCAAAGGGCTCTGGATGTCCCATTTTGGCTCGAATAGAACCCCATGTTGAAGTAGGATCACCTCTTGCAAACTCAAGACCATCTAATATTTCCTGGATAGAGACAAAATATATTTGTAAAAATGTAATGTAGCAAGGAATGAATGAAGACAAATTGTTTCTACAGAGAGAGAAGCAAGAGAATGTTAGGCAATATCCACTGCTAATTTTATTTTCTTGACCAATTTATTCCATGATAAAAATGATTGCCCACTCCGTTAGTTGCCTTTGAAACATTGATTACTTTGGTAACTTGAATCGGTGATAGAATGAATGTTAACATAACCTACTAATGCACAAGCCAAGAAAAGTTTCAGAAAGGAATATTATGGCCATTAAAAATGAAGCTTCTACTGATGTGAGTTTTTATAGCCTACGATTTTGTGAAGAAAAAGACAACTCGCAGCTGAAAAAAAAAAAGAGAAACATTCATGAAACTAATTAAAATTTAAAGAACATTTATCATATTAAAGCGCCAGATCATACTCAATGAGCTAAAAATTCAATAAACCTACTTGTACGAAAGGTAAAATACTGGAAGTGTCAACTTGATCATGGTGGCTGACTCCTGAAAATTTAGAAGCACAAAAGGAAGAAGTTTAAAGTTAATTCAATAGAGTAAAAGAAAGAGAATAGTGCATTTGTGGAAGTGCAGGAACTACCGTTGTTGAAAACCCAAACTGGCAGTGCATCTAAGTCCTCGGCAAGCTGCAGAAAACAAACTTGAGTTATTCAAATTCAGAAGCATACAACTGTTTACATCAAGTGTGTGCAAATGTTTTTTTTTTTTGCGTGTGTTAAGCATAAATGATCTGCCAGGTGTTTCAAATACATTTGCAACAAAGTTGGGGAACATAGAATATACCTGCAGGAACTCAAAATGGCCTAGTCCATCGTCAGTCCAGTAATCCCAAACATCACCGAAATGCCCAGGCCTCTCTTCCCATTGTCCAATGGTTTCTTTCCAGCGAAATGCATTTCTTAACCAGTCACCTTCAACAAAACATCCACCTACAGACAGATAATGTGAAGGTTTATCAACATTGGACAATTGATCGTTGAGAAGCTCAAGTAGTAGATATCGACGGATAGGGAGAACACAGGAAAAAACGAAAGGGATTGGTAAAAGAAGACACACAGCACAATCTTGGAAGAGTAAGTCCTCTAATTGATGCAGACTTTTTACTACATTTTCTCCAATATTTATTCTCTTTACCTAGCCAACACTGTGTAAATTAGTTGTTTGAAATTCTAAAGTGCTCAAATACTAAGTAAACAGATTAGAAAGAGGAGATTTGACCTCTTCAAAGAATCAAAGCAAACATGAAAAGAAAAGATAAATCATAAAGTTTGAATTTCAAGTTAAGTTCCTTCATCATACCCCCTGCCCCTGGGTATGAAACATGTTACTATGCTGAGAAATTACAAGTAGAACTTTGATGAAAAGATACTTCATTATTCGGTCAAACAATTGGAAATTAAAAAATAAATAAACTGGAACAGTTTCTGCTATTAATCCTACATCAAGATGTTCATCTCCCATACTATCTCTTTTGATTACCTCATCTCCCATATCATCTCAATGGTGAAGTTCTTAGATCTAACTGTTTAAGATAAAGTATTTCAAGTCTGATCTAAGAACTACCACCAATGAGATAATATGGGAGATGAACTCCTGTGAGCATAATTTCCAGTAATACATAACACAGTTGTATATCGGCTTCTTTCTATCTTTAAGTAGTAGCTGGCTTCCTGTAGCTTTCTTAAGCTTCTCTGTGCATACCATTCTTTTTATTATACTTTTTTGTTTCCAATTTACTCATGAATTTTTGCTCTTTATTGATACTATTCTTCCTCATCAAGAAGGGCTCGCATGAAAAAGTTTATAAATATAGGGTATAAAATACTAAAAGCTGTCCCAGTCCATCGGTTGGTAAACTTACGTGATCCTCAAGGAAAAAATTGGCATATATTGGAGAATACCTGGAAATCTAATGAATGCTGGTTTCAAATCCTTAAGCATTCCAAAAAGATCTTTCCTGAAGCCATGCCCCTGTTCCCAGAAAATTGCCACAAATTACATTCATTAGACGAATACATCTAACGCCCCAACAAGAATGAAAAATAAGAAAGAAATAATTGGAAATAATATCATGCTCCTTAACAAAGAAGATCGTTAGAGTAATACAGAATTGTTGGATATCTACAGACAAATAATGAGAAAAAAAAAAGAAGAAACAGTCGCAATAATTTGTAAAATTAATCTACACTGACAAATTTTACGTATTATTAGTTAATGGTAAATAAGTTCTATTTTTTTCCAAATGTAAAACCTAATAACGTCCTTGAAGAATTGATACAGAGGATTCACACAGCAATTTTCGGGATTATGGTATAGTTTATTGTTTGAAACATAACCTAACGATATCATAATAGATGCATTTAAGAGTACTGCACAGATGTAAATTATATTTTGGTATCCATTTCTAAAGATATAGAACTGAAGCTGGCTACACATTTTGTATATAATAACAAGAAGAGAATTTGTGAACCCTTTAGAAGCTTTGGCTCAGAAAACATGTCATTAAGTTAGCAGCTGCGCTAAACCACTCTCTCCTTGATTAAATATGAGTCTTTTCTGAATAGCTACAAGAAAGCTCTAAACCACACACCTTGTATGTGTCAGTAGGCATTAATGACACTTGATCAAACCATATAACACCTTTCTTAGATGATCTCAGTTCCAGTCTTGAATTGGGATCTGTTCCTGTTGCTTCTAACATAATTTCCATCTTTGTCCAGCTTGAAACATCAGCAGCTCTGCAAGAATATGTTGAATAAATAGTGAGCAAGAAGCAAACTCCGTAAAAACATGGAAAATAGAGCCAACTAGACATCTACTTACACTATGTTGGCAGTAGCCAGCTTTTGCGATCCATTTGAACCAGTTAAAGCTACGGATACATTGATTGGTTCTTGGGAACGAACATAAAGAACTAGTTTGTAACTTTTTCCCTGCTCAATATTCTGCAAGAGAACACAAAATGAGGATAATAAATACAGAACATGCGCCCAACAAAATACACAAAGAAGGGAGAGTAGATCAGTATCTAATTTATGATATAGTTCTGATTGAAATCTAAACAAGACTTAAGGATACAAATTAAGGAAATCCAATGTGCTTTTAGTATTGTGGAATATTGAATGGTGAATCCTTGAGAGAGGAAGCAAGTAACGCATAAAGAATGTTTCAGCCAAGCATTAAAAGAGCAACATACCATGCCCCAGTATCCCGGGTTGTAGATGCCAACTCCTCCATCTGGACAGATATTGGCACCTGTATGATCACATAGCACCTGCACTCGAACTGCAATTTTATTCCGATCAAAGCATGATGAACGGTCTGTTGATACCATCACCGAGGACTCGTCTCCAATGATAGACCAAGGATCAATATTTGAAGGTACATTGGGGCCTCCAGCTTCAAAACCTGAGTTTCAAGAAAACTAGCACTTGAATAAAATAGAAGTCAAGAATATATAGGAAGCAAAGCTCTTATTGCAAGAATAGTGATTAACAATTTTGCATTATTTGCCTTATCAGTATATTCACCATAATACTCTATCAGTCAAAAAGCGACCTCTTGGACCATAGTAGCATGCAGAATATAAAACCGCCAAGTTAATATTCACCTATGAAGAAATACTTCAATAGGGAAAAGTAATACTATCCAAGAGACAAGACAGCACAAAATCATGTAATGGTTGTCTCTAATTTTCTGCTTGAGCAACCTAAACGTAACTACTTCATCCTTTCCAACATATGGGTCTTGCATGTCCTTTCTTTTCCTTTTTCATTTAGTCCCAAAAGAAAAACAATTAGTAGTCAATCACTAGGAAGCAATGCATGTATTCATTTCTTTTTACAGACTTCCTTTTCTAAGGCAACCATAAAATCAAACTGACCTCTATTGCTGACAAGCTCAGCCCACAATCCACCAGCGCCAGCATGATTGATCTCCTGAAATACAATGTTCCAGGTGTCATGAACTAAAATTAATTGCCTGTATCCAATATCATGGAAAATAAAGTCCAATTAATCTGTAGAATGTCAAGGTATAATCATTCTCTTCCAGCCAGATATTTGGAAAATGTTGATGATTCATAAGATTAGGCATCAACACCACTTGTCAAATGTCCATTGTCAGGTCTCGTATTATTGACAGACTTAAACTATAGAAAGTCCTTTATTTTATTATCCTTTTCCTCCTTTAGTTCAACAGGAAACCTTTATGAGGAATGAGAATGTGAATTTCAGCTTGATGGAATGAACTAATTAAAATATATCCAAGGTGTAGTTTCGAGAAGCAGAAGTTTATGACTCTCGAGTATCATATACTGCAATAGTTATCAGGTATATAAAGAGTTTGCACAAAAAGGACAGGACAAACAAATTAAACACCGAATATATGAAATGAGTTACATACTGTAAATTAGAAGGAAAATGTTTCGCATTTGCAGCGCAATTGAGTACCCAAATGACTAAACTCACCTCAAAGAATATACCAAAAAGGGTATCAGGTATTTTCCTCGCTAATGCTTCGGATGCATTCACAAACAGTACTGCTGTCTGGTTTGCTTCAACCCCAGTAGCAGAACATTGGCACACGGCAGACAGACCACACAAAACTAAAAGCAGTACGTGATGAATGGAATGCCTCGACTCCATCTTCCTTCTCAGACTACTCACTGTTGCTGTAGGCCTATAGCCTATTTAAGCTCTGAAAGAGGTGCAAATTCAGTTAGATTTGATCATTAATGGAAGTATAAAGCTGTAAAGTTGTTACCTTTTACAACAACCTAATGTCATCATTAGACAGAATCAAAAAGACAATTGTCTGAACTAATAACAATAAGAGCAGTTTGAAAGATTTTTTTGCTTCTACTAGCACAATAGTGATAGAATCAAGGAATACAACTTTTTTTATCTTGTAGTGTAGATATTATGTCTGTTGGCCCACAAATTAGTTCGAAAAACATCCAAATCACTGGACAAGCTTTGACAGATTAAATTAATAGAAGATGAAACCTGAAGAATGATATAATGGCCAAATCCAGACTATAAATGAAACTAGTTGAGCTGAATTCACAAGGAGATGCAAGACACAATGGTTCAAAGGCCAAACAAATTATGATATACCAAATTATTTTACTTAAAATAGGATGCCAGCACCCAAGGGTGTGACCTAGTGGTCAATGAAGTGGGTGGGAACCGTGAGGTCTCAGGTTCATACCTCAGCAAAGACAAAGTCTTGGTGGACAGAGTTACCTGGTACCTGTTGCTGGTGGGAGGTGGTAGGTATCCCGTGGAATTAGTCGTGGTGCGTGCAAGCTGGCCAGGACACCACGGTTATCAAAAAAAAAAGAAAAAAAAATGATGCCATCTGGTCCAGTTCCTAGTTTAAAATAGGATGCCATCTGGTGCAGTTCCTAGTTTAACACTTCTGCTCCTTTTTATATTTTTCTCAACTCCACGCATTTATCCATGGTTTTACTTTATATATATTATGAAGTAGTACCAATTCTGGGAAGAACCAAAATTCCAGATTCCTCAATTATGACCAAATAACAAAGTGATCACACTATTATATTTCACAGTCAAGCAAAAATAGTTGAGGCTAATAACCAACCCAAAGTTTGACAAGCAGTAAATGCGTTGATATGATATTATATCAGACACTTTTACCAGCTCATTTTTAACTACTACATGAAGACCTCTCAAGTACATTGTATCAAAAGGAAACAAGCTTTGTTTGTACATAAGGCTAAGACGTAGCATGACCAATTTATTTGCACTTCTGCGCAAAACAAAGCCACTTGCAAACAAACAGAGAGCCAATGATAAAGAATGCAACCACTATCCACTAAGGACTACTATGATTTCCCCTCCCCCACGGAGCAGTAAAATTAAGCCTATGTTTGGAAACTAGAGAAGGAGAAAAAGGAAGGTATTTCAAAATTTTAAGCTTTGTTTAGAAAGGCAGAAAGTCAATAATAAAATGAGTTTTTTTCTTCTTCAGGCCACATATGAGTCATTTGCTTATAGCAATCACTAGCATTTATAAGTTTTTGAGCCGCAAGGTTGCCATGAGTGAGTAAGCTTGGGGACCAAAGGCAACTGTCTGTGAATGGACACAGCCTACTGAATCAGTTGCGACACAGATAGAAATGCATGCTACAAAATATATGGTCGAGAATTATGCATTAACAGTCAGGAGCTCAGCAGCCATTTTTTCTTTCTTCATTAATGATATTTGCATTTGTTATCCTTAATTCCTGTGCTATTTTATTCCTGAGTTCAATATGGATTAACAATACATATAATGTCTTAGTAATACCTACATAAGAGCACATAAACGGCAGAATAACCTTTGTACTATTACTTGTTATCTCTCTAGTAAAATTTGTAATATTAATTTTAAGATAATAAGAAGGCATTTAAAACAAAATTTTCATGTTTAGAAGAGGAATGTAAAATTTTAAACTACCTTTTTAAATTGTTCTTTGTTTTGAGCTATTAGACTTGATTATAATCCTATTTTAAATTTTTATTTAC
>JACEIK010000144.1:400395-422118 GCA_018107945.1 Datura stramonium | reverse complement strand
CTTATCACAATAGTTAATTAATACTTATGCCGGTGAACATAAAATCATATGCATGACAATTCATTGAAAAAGAAATTGGAATTCTTCAATATAATTGTGTGAATTTGTGCTTAAATATACTGTAAATTATAGTTTAAAAAATAAATTTAAATAAATAAATAGTTAAATTGAAGTATTGTATGTTTTGCTTTTTCTAAAGAAATTAAAGTATATTACAGTATAATTTTCATCGACTCAACAATGATATTCTTGACTTGCTTTCTTCAATATATAACGGCCCAATAAAATTGTATGGCTAAGACAATTCCGTACAAAATCAAGAGTCTAAAACTTTACCAAAAGAAACACCTTTTTTCAATATAAAATTATTCTCTCTTGTATAGTTATCAATTGAAGACTTAGTATTTTTCTCTATATCAATTCTCTCTTTCACTGCACTAATATCAAAATACACCATAATATTTTTCTGCACGTCTTATATTTCTCATGTATCACATACATCTAACATGAGGAAGAAAACATTAGTTATATAAGAAACCATCATTTCTTCCATCTAGTGAATGTCAAGATGATAGAAACAATTTGAGATGTAGTGGAGTAATTAATTAACAGGAGATACAGTGGTTACATGAGTTATAAAGAATAATGACACCACTTTCTTCATTTTACGCTCATTAATTATCATACACTTTAATAATATAATTTTAATGTTAGTGCAGAAACACCAATAATATCCTAATAAGTCATTTAATTTTGAGTCCTTGAGAATGAAGAAAAAATATTATATTGAGAGCATTATCTTTAAAAATAAATAATATAATATGCGAATTTAAATTTAATTAAATTTCAATATAAATACCAACGCCAAAGACTTTCTAATCAATTCTTTTTTCTAAATTTGAGTATTATTAAGAGATTAAATTCTTTAAAAATNTAAAAATATGCAATAAATTATATGGACTAAAAGTTAAATTTTAATTTTATATTTAATATTCTGTTAGAACTACATAACACATCTTATAAGTTAAGGTGGAAAAAGAAAAAGGAAGAGCTTATCTTTGGATTATTTGAAAAGAAATCAATGGAGCTTTCATTTTGATTAAGAGGGTTAGAGGGGGTCCATTAGTCACTCTCATTAACAATATCTTGGCTTCCTCTCCCCGCCGCTTCTTTTGGAAGATTTGGTAAATATATATATACCCCATTTTAAATATACGGTATTTAAAATTAGGCTTGACAAAATTAAACGCAAGAGGTTAATATGATTGAAGTTCAATCATTTTTGTCTAAATTTCATATCAAAATGGTTAGATTTTAGTTATTTTTGCTTGACTTTCAACATTTTTATCTGAAGTGCAGACAAAAATTATCGAAGTAAGGCAAAACTAACTGAGTTTAGTCGTATGTAACTGAATTTCAGCTATATGAAACTTTAACTACAATGTCTAAGGTTAGACTTATTAAGACTACTTTTAGATATCGTATATCTAAAATTATTCAGAAATAGATAATACGTGCAAAAAATATTTATATAAAAAAAGAACACTAAGTTAAATGTCGATCAAAATTAGATATTCAGTGCACTTTGCCCTGAATCATTTAACCATCTTTGTGGATGATCAATGTCAGTGGACTGCCCCCAATTTGGGGTGGTCTTAAATTTTTAAACCTCAAATTTGTGGTCTTAAATTTTTATCTTTATTGCTCATTTAACAAAAATTTAGAGGTTAAAATACTCTTAATTATGACCTAATTTTGCAAAGCAGAATTTTTAGAGAAGGTTTGCCTTGTGGTTTAAGTTTTATAGTATTTGATTCCCAAGACAAGACTTTCAGGAAACTTGTGGGTTAAGGCATAACTTGAGTCATATGACATAACTTGTGTCGCTGAATTGATGCCTTAAGCATAGCTTGTACTGCAAACTTATCCCTTGAGCTTAATTTCTTTTGTCTTTAGGCATAACTCGTGTCACTCACTTATGTCACGGAGCATCTTATACCTTGGCCATACCTTATGTTATTGAACTTATGCACGGGTATAATTTTAACTAAACTTATGCCTTGTGATTTATTTATTTTTTACCGTCTAGGGCATTTTTGATTATTTTTTTATAACGTAAAGCCTTGAAGAGTATAAATTAATGATCACCTATTTTGAAGAGTAAAAATTAAACACCCCACTATAATAAAAATATTTGTGCAAATGACCCGATCAATATCACAGGCTCACAGTCTAAATTAGTGGATATAACCGATACTCGTTGGGTTTTTAGTTTTAGCCCCCATCAAATGGACCAACATTTGTGCATCAGCCCAATCTAATCTCATTCCCAAACCATACTTCTCATTCGTTCTCAAAATATATTGGGTCGCCCACACAAATGCCCCTAAAATTTAAAGTTTTAAAATTTTACTTTTTGATATTTTAAGTGATAAAAAATGCTCTTAATAATAAAAAAATAAAAAAAATTATAATACATAAATAAAATTTGCAAGACATAAATTTTTGCCCAAAGTTATATCTCTAAGACATAAATTCGTGCAGATTACGCCTGGTAGGCATAAATTCATATTATTGAACTCGTTCCCACTTATGTCTATAGACACAAGTTCAATATCATGAAATTATGCCTACTAGGCATAAGTTAAGTTACTTGAAATTGTACTTAAGGGGCAAAAATTCAATTGCATGAACTCGACCCATAGGCACCAGTTCAATAACATGAAATTATGCCTTGGGCCACAAATTCCATAGGAAATTTGTTCCTATGGGCAAAAGTTCATGTCATTTACTTCTGTCTTCCACGGCTAATCTATGTCTTGCAAATTTTATTTGTTTTGAGATTTTTTAAAAAAACATTAGAAATATTTTTATCCCCTTTTTATTACTTAACAATATTAAAAGGCGAAAATTAAAGATCATCAAATTGAAAGACAAAAATTAAAAACCGCTCTAAAATAAATGCAATCCACGTAAACACTTGAAATATATTATGCTCAAAATATTCAAATTCAAAGTATCACTGCAAGTTTACATAGCTCAAAATGGTGACACCAAGGAGTATTCTCTATTTAATTGAACATCATTCCTGCAATTTATGAGTAGTGTTATTATTTACCTTTATCATACCCATTTTTATTAAATTTGTCTCGAATTTAACTAACAATCTCAAACTATTCCTAATTTATATTGATAAAATTTCCTAATAATTCTAATTTCGCTAAATTATGTTCGCTCATGTCATGGAATAAACAATTATAGTATAAACAGTTCATTCAATCAATTTTAGAAATTTTCATGAATTATCCTAATTTTTTTTAACTACACCTCGAAATATATGAGTATGCTTTGATCGTATTTTTAAGACACAGTTGAATATAGATATCATGAAGTGACATTCCGAACTCTTAATATAATTCAAAAATCATCAATTCAATTTTTATTCTTAGTTATACTATATAGCATAAATAACTTTAATTCAAATATCTGAAATATTAGATAGGTCGAGTAAATTAGGATTTCATAATTTCATATTTTTCAATCATCGAGTAATAGAATGGATGAATAACATATTTTAAATTATTTTTTAAAAAATAATAACAGTCCCAATACCATTAATTAACTGATCTAGTTTATAAATATACACATATTTATACATAAATCAATGTATTGATTTTATATATTTCGATCATATTTATTAATAAATAAATTTGACGAAACTGTAGTAATATTATATTTTTCGAGTTGTATAGTCGCTATTAGGAAAATATTTGAACTTTGTTCCCCAGTTAAGAATTTTAACAAAAGTAATTCCCCTCTCCTTCCAACTCTTCTCTGTCTTGACAACAAAGAAAACTCTCTTTTCTCTTCCACTGTATGCTCCGTCATTCATTCTCCAGAAAGCTTTGCACTCAAAATTGAATCCGAAGTAGAAACAACAAACGGATCGAAACGTAAAAAATGAGCAGCATTGGAACTGGTTACGACCTATCGGTGACGACATTCTCGCCGGACGGCAGAGTATTTCAGATCGAGTACGCCGGAAAAGCCGTAGACAACAGTGGTACTGTCGTCGGAATCAAGTGCAAGGATGGAATAGTCTTGGTAATTTGTTTGTTTGTTTGTTCGTTCGTTCGTGTTGACGTTAGGGTTTTTGTGTTTAGGGTTTTGAGATATAGTGTTTTTTTTAAAATATTAATTGGTTTTGGGGAATTTTGAAATTGTAGGGAGTTGAGAAGCTGATTGCGTCAAAAATGATGTTGCCTGGATCTAATCGTCGGATTCACTCCGTTCATCGCCATTCTGGCATGGTAATTTTTTATGCTCAAACTACTGATGTCAGTGTCACTGATTTTTATTGCACTGATTCATTAGCTAATCTCCCATGTGATATTTAATTTTTAAATTGGAGGAACACCTTTTTTGGCTCAATGCAACTGCTAGTACAAAAACTACTACTATGCCTGAGTCCGTAAGGGTGACATTAGCTGAATTCTTCCAATCCGCCTAGCCCTTGGTGGATATAGTTTGATAACAGGTATATGTGGATTAGTCATGGTGTGAGTAGGCTTGCCTGGACACCACCTTAATCTGAAAGAAATAGAAGGAATTAAACTATTAGGCCTCATTCCGTTTGGACTATGTCGGCTATATGAATCCTCTACATACATACATTCTTTGAAGACAAATTGGGGTTCTCTAAAGTTGTAGAGATTCTCTAATTCTCCTACTTCTTTTTGTTTGATGATGGTTTCGGTTTAGTTTTGTCAAATGTTTTGCTAAGAAAATGAAAGCTTTCTGTGTCTATGTTCTTTAACATCGGACTAATGCTGAGTAAAGGTTTGGGCTCTGTCATCTTTCTTTTCAATGAGGTTTAAGGTAAGATGGTTTGTAGTGATGAAAGTGGATTGATGCTATGGTTTATTAACTTTTTAGAGGTGTAAATTTGCCGGAATATCATCAAATGATCGATTGAAGTTGAAAAGGTCTGTTGACACTGTTAAAGTTTTGAACCACTGCTCTGTTGGATGATTCTTGGGCTATGATTCATTCTATTTTGCTGTTTTCCCTTATGTACAGGCTGTTGCAGGGCTGGCTGCAGATGGGAGGCAAATTGTTGCCCGTGCAAAGTCTGAAGCAACCAACTTTGAAAGGTTTGCTTCGTACCATCTTATCTAAAAAATGTGTGTAGTTACATGTGTTCTCCCATAGTTTAGCATTCATGGGAGCTCACATCTGACATTTTGAAAATCTAGGAAAACCGCGAACCAATTTTGTGGTTCTTATTGGATTTTAGTTATTGCTTTTTGTACGTGTATTTTTCTTCTAGTGTCTGAAAATGTACATTGATTAGGACCTATGGTTTATTGTTTCAATTGACAGTCAAAAGATTTAACTCCTATATGGAATAATTTAAGTTGTATTGTGCATTTGAGTCTTTGATTAGCATTAGGTAATGAGTCATACTCCATAAGAGTGTGTGTGTGTGATACATGGACAAAAACTTAATGAAGTATCTGAGCATCTATACATAGTGTCATGGCTTTGAAGTGCAAAGGTCACTTCTTGAGTGAGCTTTTGCAAGTGAATCATGTATTCAATTATTTTGTGGTTGTAAGAACATAACTGGACGATCCGGCCCTTATGCATAGCTATCTAGTTATATATATTCAACCCAGACCTCAGATTAATGAGAAATATTGCAGATCGAGAATTCCACTATGAAGCTACTCGAGACTAAAGAAATTTGGATATTTTTTCTTTTAGAATTGCCTTCGTACTACTAAAGTGAGATAAAGTGGTGTTTAAGTCATTTTACTCTGTCTTCTATTGACACTATTGTGTCAAAGAGGTATTGGCTGATACACACCCCTGCTTCTGTTGATATCTCCAGCAAAGAGTTCTTTGCACTTCAGCAGATCCTGTTGTTAACAAGTTCCTACTTAGAAAAATGTTAGTGTTTTCACGTGGGATGTTTATTAGGCTCTTGGATTTGACAGGGGAATTTGCAGTTTGTTTCTTTTATTATCATCACCAAACGTGTAGTGTGTGTGTGTGTATTTTTTGATAACCGTCGTATTCGGGCCAGCTTGCGCGCACCTCGACTAATTCCACGGCATACTTGCCACCTCCCACCAGCAATAGGTACCAGGTAACTCTGTCCACCAAAGCTAGAACAGATGGGAAGAAATCACCTAGTGTTTTTTTGTCTCTGTTGAGGTTTGAACCTGAGATCTCATGATTCTCACCCACTTCATTGACCACTAGGTCACACCCTTGGGTGCAACGTGTAGTGTATATGTTTCCTTCATTAGTTGATGAAAAGTCAAGATTTTAGAGCCTCATCTTAGAACTCTAGATGGTGATGAAAGATTTTTCCCACTCAAAATTTGAAAATTGTTCCTGCCTAGTCATCCTATACCACCACCCAAATTTGACTCTTCTATTGACTGGGTTTGTAATGTGCAGTGTATATGGCGAACCAATTCCGGTGAAAGAGCTTGCAGAACGTGTTGCCAGTTACGTACATTTATGCACACTTTATTGGTGGCTCAGGTATGTTGGAATATCTGTTACTGTTTTGATACTCTCATGTCTTCCATTTACCTACTTTCTGTACCTGCATTATTGGAGCACTACTTGTTGTAGGCCTTTCGGATGTGGAGTGATCCTTGGAGGCTACGATAGAGATGGACCTCAACTCTACATGGTTGAGCCGTCTGGTGTCTCCTATGTGAGTTTAATCATTGCTTAACTGCGACATGGTTGAACCATGAAGCCTGCTATTATATTTTCCTTAACAGATAGATAAGCTCTTTTTGCTTGCTGAAGATCGTCTCTTATTAATTAAATTTATTGAAGATGTTGATGTGTTCTGTTGTTTGTTATAGAGGTACTTCGGTGCTGCTATTGGGAAGGGCAGACAAGCTGCTAAAACGTAAGTGTGTATAGATCTCTTCTGTGAGGCCTAAATTTCAGATTTGAAACAAGTAGGGCATGACTTTATGATGGCAGTGACTTTTGAATTTTCATTTACTTTCAACTGTCAAAAAGGGGTTGCATGGAATGTTCCCAGATTAAAATTTTGGTCAACCATTTCACAGTGCCATGGATGCTATCCCCTTGGGGGTTGTGCAGTTGGCTTTTCTATATTTGAAGCTATCCACTACCATCCACAAGAAAATGACTAAGTTCATTATTGTATACTCCCTTTTCTCTCAAGAGAATGACAAGTTTTTTCTTGACGAAAAGGTTTAACTGATTAATATCTCCCCTGGTTTGGACATTGCTTAATTTATGTTTAGAAATAGAACTTACAGATCAGAAACTACATAAGGAAGTTACTACTAACATGAATGTTTGGGCTAAAAACCAGAATTAAAAAATTGTCTTCACATATGTTTTTCTTTGACTTCAATATGATACAGAGTATCAAAGTCGATTTCCTAATAAATTAATTGTGCTTTCGATGTTCACATGATGTTGTTTACCCAGACTATTATGGTGATAAATACTTCTCATTTAAAAGCAATGCTTAAAAGGTTCAAATATCATTTCTTGCCTAAGTTTGTCAGAGATGTTGTGATTGAAATTCGGGGACATATTATTTAGACTACATGAGGTTTTGACTACAATGGGAATGTACTCTCGAGTTTCTACCATCACAAAAGCATCCATTAACAATGAGAATAACTTGGTCATCATAGGAAGTCACTTAAACAAACACCCTCAGCCAAAATCTTTATATCATTAAACTGGTCCAGTATGCTTAAGATATATCATCTATTTTCTGTTTCTTACTAGCAAGAAGATCTATTTACCTATCCGAACAAGAGAGAATGAGAGAGATCTATAACCCCATTTGTGTTGCACACTTTCTTTGGGATGATTTGAAATGTTTGAATTAATAATATTATTCTATGTAACTTTGAATTTTCTGGAATTCAAGTTGAAACTTTGATTTATGTTTCCCTTCCCAAAAAACTTTGATTTATGCTTACCTATTGAACTAATATTCTTACTGTTATTCCACTGCTTTCTTTCATAACCACTATGATATAGGAGGCTAATTAATAGTAATTTACATTTTGTGCTCTATCAAAGTATGTCATAGACAACTAGACTATTTCTGTGAATTGCAAATAGTCAAGCAATTTGAATATGTTAAATTTCAAAAGGACAAGCAGTTTTCTTTACTGACCTTAACTATTAGAGGTCAGTACAAGTATTTGTAGTTAATGTATTGCGCATACATAGGTATATTAAATTTCAAGGATGTATAACAGTTCAAAAGTAAACATTAAGAGTAGGATATGTGAGATGTGTACCCTGACCAAAACACTATATGAAAGATCAGAAACACTGTCCCTGTGTGCCTACACCACCTTTTTAAAGATATAGAATTGCCATAGATTTGTCACTTCAGGTTTTATAAAGGTCTGATGATAATGTCTTGATGATGTTAGAAGTATCAACTGAATATTTTACTGGTATAGTTAGTATACTTGAAGGAGACTAAGCTATTTTATACATGTAAGATAAGAAAAAAACAGTGATCAAGCTGGGTTTTATTCAATCAAGTTTACCTTGTTTTGGGTTATTTCTGGCACAAATTTTCTTTTATGCACAGTAATGTGATTTTGAAATAAAATCTTTGCAGAGAAATTGAGAAGCTGAAGCTTTCTGAAATGACGTGTCGGCAAGGGGTAATTGAGGTAGCGAAAATGTAAGTAATTGTTCTGATTGAACTTTACAATTTGATTCATGCTAACATTTTATTGCTGAAATTTTGTCGAAATCCGACACATGCAAACACATGATCTAGTTGTGTATTGATGTTCTGTTTTTTCGACATTGAGAACTGCCTGCATATCTTATAGAACTTTTTCCATTTCTCTCAACCTTTGGTTATTTCAATGTTTTTTTCGGGCAGCTATCTACAATCTAAGCTTTACAATTATATTTTTTAAGTTTTAAGTGAAATTTAATATGCACGACTGGTGTTTAACTCTGCGTAAAGGTATGATGTTGGTATCATCTTTAGCATTTGGTAAAACTAATTTTAGTTCTTGATTTAGTGGTAACCCCAGGCTTATCTGTAGGTTGTAAGAATGGAGACATCAATTTGTAGTTTGATCCAGATAATTTATAGTAGTTGGTGCTGTATGCTTTTATTTCAGCCTTTTGACAATATGTTATATCTTGAACCAGAATTTACGGAGTACATGATGAGGCAAAGGACAAGGCATTTGAACTGGAAATGAGTTGGGTGTGTGATGAGTCTAACCGACAGCATCAGAAGGTAATTCAGTATCCTTCTCAGAGTACACTCTCAATTTTTGCTTGGACCTGTCACACAAGCAAAAAGGAAATATTAAAGCAAATAACTCTTTTTAGCTTAGTTATTTCTTTTGTAGTTTTCCATCTTTTATTTTGTCTGTGTGCATGTATTTCATAATTGTGAATGAATGTTATTTGATGTTAAACTGAAATAAAGATCCGTTTAGTAACTCATGCTGATATTTGATGTTGCCATAGGTTCCTGCTGATCTGTTAGAGGAAGCCAAGACTGCAGCTAAAGCTGCACTTGAAGAGATGGATGCAGACTAGTGGCACAAAGACACTTTGTTCCTTATTTATCCATGAACCTACCTTTTATCAGCTGAGTCAAATAGTCTTGCTCTGCCATGTTTGGAATTTGGCACCTGTATGACAATTGGTTTTAGTGATGAAAGAGATTTTCTATTGTTTTCACTGTCGACTGTAATCTGTACACATAATTTTCTAATATCAAGAGGATAGGTTGCATTCCCATATGTGGAGTTCTCGGTTTTTAGCAGCTTTTATCGTTGGCAAATGGCAGTTGGTTTCTTTTATCTTGGTTGGGAGATTCTTATCTCTTGTTATATTGCCACAGATTGCTTGGATTGAGTGAAGAATTACACTTCAATGGCATGTTGATATGATGGTACATACCTTAAAGATCTCAAATCAAAGAAAAATTTCTCCCCTCTTCACTCTTTACACTGCTTTTGTGTCTCAACACTGTTACCATATGGAGTGGATTCTATACAGTAGATGTTTATTGGAATTTAGGTGAAACTTGGCAGAAAAATTTTGGACTGATAGAGAAGAAATATGTGTATATTAGATACATTTCCAATCCAAGTTTCAATATGCAGAATTGGTGTTCAACTCTGCATTAAGGGATGTTGTTAGTATTATCACTTAAATCTTCTAAGTCAAGGGTCGATCGAGATAAGAGTGGGATCTGTTGTATATTGTTAGACTTCTTTTTAGTTTATGAAAAAGAAATGCGAAAGTCATGTCCCAGTAAAATACTAAAACGTATAAATAACATACTAAAAGGCATAACAGTATTCACAATAATTACTTTTTAGTATATTATATCATTATTTTCCTTATAAGTATTGTTAATATTATTACTCTCCTACTATCTTATCCATTGATTCTATTTTTACATGTTATTTCCTTAATTTTGATTATTGTACTATTTGATATTTCTAGTGTTTTCTTCTACTTTTTTTTAAGCACGACTTCATCACTACAATATTTTCTTTCAATACTTGACGTTGATGTATGCTTTAATTGAGTCGAGGGTCCATCGGAAACAACCTCTCTACCTTCACAAGGTAACAGTAAGATACACACGAACTTTGCAGACTCTACTTATGAAATTACACTGAGTATGTTGTTGACTTGTGGTTGTTAGTATGTTATATCCATATTATCTAAAGTATAATTGGGACATTGCTTGCTTCATCACAGTTTTTTTGGGGAATTTCAGAGATACTTACGATCGCTATTCTTTTGGTGCGCACTGAGTAAATTTGCTCTTGTATAATAGCTCGTAAACCACTCGGGAAATATAAACTGTACTCAGTAAGTTTGGTGTGACGAGTTCGACTAAGAAAGAATCAGATGGAATAGATCTCTTGGCATTCCTTTAGAATACTCCACCCGCTACACTAACTCAATCGACTAACAAAGAATCGGATAAAATCCAATATCTAATCCCCTTATAGAATACCTGTCATATAGTCCAAAAGAAAAAAAAGTTGCTCATAATTCACACACTACACTTTTCCATTTTTCGAAAAAGCCAAAAGGTGGAATAATTTTTGACCCCCACATGTTTCTGTGACAAATGCTAAATAATTGACCCTTTCACTTCGTTTATTAAGCACTTGGTTAAGCCAAATTAGGATATATAATTTAAATAAAATATAAATACTTTATCCGTTTTAATTATGTGATAATTTTTTTTATAATAAATTTTTAAAAATATATCATTTTCTAAATTTGAAAACAATTTATGAACTTCTTATTTTATCTTATTGTTGGGTGTGTATGAACGAAGTTTCACATGAAGGGTAGAAAAGAAAAAAGTCTTACTTAATGAATTGTTGAATATTCTTAATGGTGTGAGATCTTTTGAAGAATATAATATGGATTTAGCCTAAAACACACAAATACCTCACTATATTAAAAATATCTTTGAGTTAATTTAGCCCAATAATTAGTATTAGAGCTAACGGTTCGATGAAACGAATATAAAAATATCGGAGTGATGGCATGAGACACAATTTAATGCCTTTGTTCGTGTATGAGTTAGTTTGCCATCTTTACTGTAACTTTGAAGACTATACACAAAAATAAAATGTGAATAACTCGTCTTTTTCTTTTTGAGAGAAGAAGCACTTCTAATTTTATCGGTACCTAAAATAATTTTATTTTCTGCATATTACTATATTTCTAGATTACAAAATTGAGAAATTTGATTAAGATAAGCTAAAAATGAACTTTAGGAGAAAATTAAAATGAAGCAAAAATTAGGTGTTCACACTTGGATAGAATCCATTGAAGAATGTGTTACACATTTTCTTATTTTCCAAAGCTGATATTATATTCCTTTCCAAATGGAAGCTTATATTTGATGTTTTTTCTGATAAGAATGGGCATCAAGATTTAATGGTAATGTTGTAAGGAACGGAGTCATGTTGGCCGGTTAAAAACTCGCGTTCAAAAAATAAGAGTAGCAGAAATGAGGATGTTGAGCTGGATGTGGGCATTAATAGCTAGGAGAGATAGGATTATGAATGAAGTTATTCGGAACAAGGTGAGAGTGACTTTCATGATGAACAAGGTGAGGAGGCAAGCTGAGATAGTTCGGACATGTGAAGAGAATGCACAAATGCCCCAGTGACAAGGTGTGATAGGTGGCTGTAGTGGGTATAAAGAGGAATAGAGGTAGCTAGGTCGAAAAAGTCTTAGGGAGAGGTGATAAGATAAGACATGATACACCTACAGTTTTTTGAGAAAATTACCCTATATAGAAAAATGTGGAGGTCGAGAATTAGGGTAGAAAGTTAGTAGTTAATTGAGCGATGCCGAGTCCCCTTATCAGTATTGCTATTATTACTCTCCTGCCATTGTATTCTTTGATGTTAGCCTTATTACCTGTTATTTCCATTGCTTCAGTTATCGTATTATTTGTTGTTGCTAGTTGTTCTTTTCTTAACAATATGACTTCTTTGTTGTTGTATTTGCGTTACATACTGTCTTACTTGAGTCGAGGATTTATCAGAAACAAACTCTCTACCTTCACATGATAGGGGTAAAGTTGTACACATCACCATCGTCAGATCCTACTTATGAAATTACACTAGATATGTGAGGAATAAAAAAAAGTCATTGTAGACTTTGGTGACCATAAATACTCGATTGATATGGATAGCACACAGTTAATCTCCAAGTTAACCCATGAATTGTGATGGGTCATGTATAACGTAGATCATGGAAGGAGATTGTTGGGTGTCAACCAAAAAAGTTTTACAGGGAAAGTAAAAGAAGAAAAAAAAGTTACTTGCAAGGCACTATTAAATATTTTTAACAGTGTGAGACCTTTTTAAAAAAATCGTGTAGATTTACTTCAAAAAGGACAATATCACACCATATTAAAAGTATCTTTCGATTGTTTAGCTCAACATATATAATCAAACGTACAAATATTACGATATATTTAAGATCACAATCCATAGCCCAATAGACATAACAAAAATTATAATTCAAAATTCATAAACTAAAAATTCCGATTCCGCCTTCATTATTATAACAATTCCTTAAATAGGATATTACAACACAAACTTATATTTCATATATATTTTCACAATAAGTACCATAATATATCAAACAAACAAGCATTTATTCAAACACCAAAAGATGGACAAATAAGTACATATGACAAATACAATAATACAATCCCACACCAATTGTAGATCATAATTAATTAACTAAACCAGCTTCTTCTTTTTTTTTTTTTAATTTTTATAATCTTATACTAATAATTATGCTGGATTTTTAACAATCTATATTAAAATATATCTTAAGTAATTGATCTAAAAGCTCCACACCACATCACATTGTGCAGGTATATATCCAAAATATCTGCATGTTTTACAAACCCATGCTTCACTACAATCATCATTGGTGTTGCAATGTTTGCCACAAGTATAGATATCATTTAGAGTTATAAGCCTTTGTTGGAGTGCTTTCAATTCTTGAGGCATCTCTCTCATAGCCAACACTTGTGACCAAGTCATGAATGCAACTGCACAACAATATATATGTATGAAAGGTTATGTTCGATCAGTGACGAAATCAAAAATTTTAATTAGTTATATAAGAAATATGTTCTAAAAGAATTGAAAAAATTGCATCAGGGTGAGCAAATGGATACCACATTTTCGGGAGATGCTTATATTATTTAGGTTTAATTTCACTTTTAACTCTCTTGTAATATGATTCGATTTTGAATATATTATTTGTATTTTAAAATTAAATATTTATATTTCTTATATTATGAAAATTCTACACTTACATTTACAAAGTATTTATTTTCTATTTTAACTAATCAAATGCATGAGTGAAGTGTTCAACAGAAATGTTTATCTTCTTTATAAATTTCATACAAATAAGAAATAATAGAAACACTCCTGAAATAACTATCGAGGTGTGCTTTGATCAATAGTTGCTAATAGTTCAGACATAAAATGCAAACACCTGATAGTTCAGGTAGAAAACTCGAAAAAAAGTAATACTTCAGGTGTATTTTTTTTATCTTATCTCTTAATTTTATGTTTTCAATTAATTTCTTTAATTATTCACATGGAGTGTCATTTGACATCGTTTTTAAATAAAAAAAGAGAGTGCCCAACATGCACCATCAGATATTAGTCGAGGTTTATTTTGATAAATAATTGGTGATAGTTCAAATAGAAAATGCAAAACACCTGATAGTTCAAGTATGAAACTCACAAAATGTGATACCTTAGGTGTATTTTTTACTGTTATTTCTAAAAGTAAATATATAAAAACTTCTTAGTTATAATTCTATTTTATTTTTAAATAATTATGTTTTAATATACTTAGGGATTTTATTTTCTTTACTGCCGTTTTTCCTTCTCATAGCTACTTGATCTACTGTACATAAGTCGATGGCCTTTTTGAAACAACCTTTTTACCTCCACGAGGTAAGAATAAGGTTTGTACAGTGTACACTCTATCCTCTCCAAACTTCACATATGAAATTACACTAAATATATTATTATTGTTATTGTATACTTAGTTACGGATATAACTCATAAAAAAAAGGTGTGTAGAATTTTTATATTATAGAAGATATAAGTGTTAATTTTGAAATACAGAACTGATGTTACATATTCAAATAGGAATTTGAAAAATGAAGAGGAATTGAGTTCATTAGTGAGAGAGGGAGAGAAAGAAACTAACCAATTACAAGGAGAATTTTGAAAACCAAACCAAAAGTAAGTGATGAAGATGCACCAGCCATTTTAACACTTAAGGATTATAAGAAGTGAAGTTTTTTTAGTGTTGCCCAACTTATGTTATAGACACCCCTATTTATAGGGATTTGGAGACTGTTTCCTTTTTCTGTTTTTTTTTTCTTTATCAAAGTTTGGTATTCCATATTAGGATTTGATTAAATTTAAATTTGTGTTTTCTAACAAAGGTGATTATGTATTTGAGTAGGGTTCGGACCTGAGATCTTTAATGAAGGATTACGTACCACTCTGCTGTAATCCTTGTTGATGAGTGACGAGTGTGAGAGGTTGTCAATGGATGGTTTCAGGAGAGGTAGAGGTAGGTCGAAGAAACGGTGGGGAAAGGTGATTAGACAGAACATATCACAGTTTCAGTTTACTGAGGATATGACCCTAGATACGAGGTTATTGAGGACACAGATCAGGGTAGTAGATTAATAGGGAGTAAACTGTTGTTTATCTAATTTGTCCATACTAGNCTAATTTGTCCATACTAGTAGTTGGGGTACTATTATGTGTGGTATCTTGCTCTTAGATTTTTTATTACATATTGTTTCTTGTATTTTTTGCATTAGTTAATGTTTGACATGTTTTGTTCTATCCTCTTCTTTCTTTTTTGGATTGTTTTGATTTATTTATACTTGAGTCGAAGGTATATCAAAAATAACATCTCCGTCTCTGAGTTAGAAGTAAAATTTGTATACACTCTACTCTTTTTAAACTTCATTCATTGGACTACACTGAGTATTTTGTTATTGTTGATGTTGAGGGTCGGAGTATATCTCTTGTGGCCCATCATATATTGGCATCCATAATCCCTTAATAATTTTAAATTTAATTTGAATTGCCATCCACGCATCATGTATAATCAATTATTCATATAATCATGTATACTTTTTTGTGTGTGTGAATCACATTTTTTTATTTTTGGGGGGGTTAACGTGAATCACATACAACTTATCTTTATATCAAGGAAAAGATATGAGACATGTGGGTCCGCACAAAAATTATGCAGATCGCAGTGGCGAAGTCAGAATTAATGATGAAATTTTAATATTATTATTAATTAACACAATATCAAGTGAAGTAATTTCTGCAAAAATGTTATTGCACCACTAATCCATTCACTTTCATCTTTAATGGTGGTGCTGCCGCCATTTCAACTAACAATATCTTTGGTCACAACCAATTATTATCATTGTCAATCACCACAATTTATCACCACGAGCTACCATTTACGATCATCATTATCAATAATTGTTACCAATAATATAATCACAACATCAACCACTACGGTATATCGTCAATCCTAATATTTAACATTCAGATTCTAATACATTTTTATATTTAGGTATGTATTCAACTTCAAATACTTTCAATCTTAAACTATTTTACTTGGCAGAAAGCAAACAGCAAGAAGAATTTCACTATAAGCCAGAAATAGCAATGCCAAAAGAGTATGATTCATTGACTCTTTCAACTAAACCATGGAGTTCCATAAACTGATGAATGATGATATATCCATTTACAGATATAGAATGATTTCTAGACAGTGTCCTACAACTCCATATCTGTAAGCAAAACAATCACAGAGTTCAGGGCAATCTCACTAATTCCTATATTTACATGAAATAATCACATTTGAGAGAAAATATCTCTGTAACTAACTCAATGTTGATAGCTCCAACGTTCTTCATTCCAACGAACTGCACAAACAACTGAACAAGCAAGAGAAGCTCTCTTGAGCATTTCGGAATGTAAATAGCCCATGAAAAGAAAAGGAAACACGGAGCAGCTTAGTAGTTGAGCAGAAAATATAATCACCAAGATATAGGAACCACAGGTTGATTTGCTCCTCAAGTTGGAAAATGGCAATACAAGGTTTCAAGTCCCACCATTGAGGATCAAAAATTAATCTTGGTCGGAGAAATGCAGGGAGGCAGCATTCAGCGCTGAAGAAAAACAAAATCTAACTTGATGTTTCAATATCCTTTCCATGATCACGAATATGTCTCTCTAACCTTCTAAGCCAGATATCATAGTCCATACGATATGGCGTTCCACAAAGGCTGTCAACATAATCTGCAAATGCTTTCAAGACAGCAGAAATATCTCCAAGCTTCTGGTGGATTAGCCTTCTCGACCAAGAGGATTCCCTCCACTGCAATGCCCCTTCAACTGAATCAAGATCAGGCATATCACCACCAGTTGAAAAGTAGAGCATGTAAACTAGAGACTCAGCATCGGAAGCTGAACACAGTTTCCCTTCTTGAAGGGCATACGTAGAGGAAAAATGGAGATTCATTGCAGGACGATCCCTCTCTTCTAAAATAGCATGTCCCCAACCAACAAGCACAAAATAAGGCTGCCTCACACCAGATGTAACAAAAATAACATTCTCAGGCCTGATGTCACCATGCCGAATGCCAGCTGAGGCAGCTGCCGAAAGGGCAGATAGGCAGTCATGGCAACACCTGATAGCCTCATCTTTACCAAATTGGCCAACTCTCACCATGTCAGCAACTGTTTTGCCCACTGACGTAGTCACTAGAATAGGGGTTCCACACCATGGGTAATCACAATTACCACCATTTTGTCTCCTGCACTGGCCAGGGTGAACTATCCGTCCAGATGCACTCAATTGAGGCAGATATTTGCTAGATAACCCACTTTGCTTCATAAGTTTTAATATCTTAGTTTGCCTCTGAACTTGATACCATAGCTTCATATCTTCCCATGCTGGTTCCAGCTGAGAAGGATGCGAACTTACATACATAAATAAAGCCTTACCTGGATCTTCAACAGGAGATGCAATATAATATGGAATATCTTCGTCAGACAGGACTTGATTGATCTGATAGCCCTTCTGCCAGTTTGAATCTTCTATCAACAAGACAGAACCAACTTCCAGCTTCATGGACTTTTCAGATACCAACCTGCCGGATTCTTCATGCACTTCTACAATTTCAGGAGAAGCACAATGCTGCTCGAGGCGGAATAAACCATTTCCATTCGACCTTCTATCCCACAATTGTCGTTCAATTCTTCTTGCTTGAAGACGAGAACTGTGGTCAGCAGCCAAATCTTCAACTGAGTTGTTTGATATTCCAGCATACTGAGTGATCGAGTGGAAAGTAGCAAAAAGTACCTGTAAAGCACCAATATCTCCCCAATTAGCATTTCCAAGCTTGGTCCAGATTCTATCAATGGGGGAGATTGTAATTAAAGCATTATTTTTTATCCATTCAGCAGCACAACCATAAACATCATTCACATCCATTTCCAACTTGGTTATATCTCCTTCAACTTTCATGACCCCACCATATTGAGAGTCAACTAAAAGAACAAAAACAGAATTCAAACTGAGAGGAATATTGTATCTGCTGAGGCTTCTTGCAAGCAATACACGTAGCGTAAAGAATAAAGCTTCACCTAAAACTGAGAGAGAAGGCTTACAGTCATTCTCAACTGTAGCACTGTTTCCAATATCAGGCCTTAGAATAGCAAGTTGCAAAACATCATCCCACTTCCCTTGTGGATGCTTTGGGTTCTTTAGCATTACAGCTGTAGCACAAAGACCTCCAACTCTCCCTTTAGCAATGGCTTTCTCAGCCTGGTAGAATCTCAAGTTTGAACTGTAGATACTAGAAACATAGAAAGGCAGAGGTTCATCCTGACCCCAAAATGCCTCCCATAAACCCGTCACACTTGCATGTAGAAAATCTTCGAGGGCAAGATAGGCAGTTGCTTCCACAGCACCAGAAGCTGAGTCATAGATCGCTCTAGGCATTCGAATCAGCTGCTGAAATGGAACTCCTTCCAAAGCATAATCAAACTTTTGAAGATCTATCAATTCAAAAGGAACATCAAAAGGAGGTTCCTCTCGTACCTCTCCATACCATGTCTTAAGGTTTTCAATCAGGCTTCCGCTATCTACAAACCTACGGAGAAATTCTTTGCGATCTTGGACCCTCCCACCTGAAGAAATACTGGACTTTTTTGTCCCAGATTCCACGGATTCTCGATCTGGGGATCCACCTGTCAATTTTAGTACAGATAATCAGAAGCTGCTGGTTAGGTGTGTTTCCAGGATTTTACTGATAAGAATCTTTCTACAATACTTAAAAAGAAAACATTGCAGAAACAACATATAAATTAGCGTAGTCTGAAAAACAAAGCCCCGCAAGAAGGGATAAACGTTGTTATCATCATTTTGTCACTTGAATTGAGTCCACTTCTTCTGATTTGGTGCATCTCTTTTGCATCCCTCTTCTACTCTTTTAACACAATTACTAAAGCAATTAAAATATAAAATTAAAGGTTGCAAATATTCTTTTTTATGGTAGACTAGCAAAATTAACAATCAATTTTGCATTTATAGATACTCTCTATGACCTCATTGAAGTTACAATTCAGTGATGTTTAATTTGAGCTGTTGGATTAATATACTCATTAGAATATACTGGATGCTGAAATTACAAAGTGTAATTTCACTGTGATGTTATAAGTACTGAATTCATATATGTAAGGCAACCTTGGTGTTTTTTAAAGTTGTGCTTCAACTTGAAGAAGAGTATTTATCAGCTTAGTGTTGTTTTTTTGAGTTTTCGCTTTAGAAACATTAAATGTTTTATATAGTAAAAAATTGTTTACCTTTTAAAAAGAAATTTTATTCTGAGATAGAAAAGAAATACAACGAAGAGGATTTTAAACAATGAAATTAAGCATAAATGGAATTGATAAATTGTAAAGGCATTTCTTATGTAACATTTCTTGCAGCAACCAAGAATAAAGATATATTAAGATAATCCTTTTGAAAAGTTATATTATCACAATTAATTTCTTCATCAAGTAAAAAGGATTATGTCATGATCAATAAGTTCTCCACAAGCAAATTCATCAATGATGGTCGAGGTCATCTTATTATCCTATAGCAACATGCCTATGGTTTTGTATGTAAAATCAACAAACTGCTAGGGTTTTGTATGTGCAATCAACAAATTGGTTATCCTCATGAACAAGGATGCTAGATTTAATCAGCATAAAAGATGAAACAGATTATAGCAAACCATGCAAGAAACAACATTAACATAACATTCTTGTGGAAAAATTTGAGTGTTAAACCAAAACTTTAAGGCGATGCATGTCGTAACCAACATCTTTATAACTTCAGCTGGAACCCCTTAACCATATGAAACACTTATATAACTTTGTTGGTTATCAGACAATCATATAGTCTAACACCCTTACGTGCAAACCGATTTTAGAGTTCACATATGAACTTCAATCTCAACTTAAGTGTGTGAGAATGCCCTTACCAAAGTGTGTAAGAATGCCCTTACTAAAGGTTAGCTCTGAGATCATGTGAAAGAATCTAAATGTCCAAACAAAAACAGGCAATGACTATTGTAATCCAACACCTCTATAAATTCCTTTAGAAGCTTCTACTTTACAATCATTTACTACATAAATAGACAATCAAACTTGGCCTCAATTGAAAATTAAGTACTCAAACTTTGAGAGTGCACATTTAGGCACCTCTACTTGGTCTCAATTGACAACTAAACACTCTAACTAGTCCCCATTTTGTCTTATAGACACCCGATGCTGACGTGACACATAAATTTTAGAAGTGTCTAGATGATCATTTTGTAAGTTGGAGTGCTCAATTGACATAGTGGATACGAATTGAGGTGCCTAGATGTGCACTCTCAAAGTTTGAGTGCTTAATTGCCATTTGAGGCCAAGTTTGAGTGCTTATTTAAGTATTATGCCTAGTAAAATCCTATAGAAACCCTTTAAATCATGGGGGTATTATACAACGCATAGACAATTCTAATAACCAATTTAACACAATTTTTTATTTGACAATACAGCCATCACATTTTATTTGACCTACATTCTTAGTCCGTCTTAAGTGATTAGCCAGTTCCCTAAAATGGCAAAATTTAACATCCTCAAAAAGTCAAACTAACAAATGATATACTACTTCATTTTATTTCGAATTTGGAGTGTGACACATCTTTATACTCTTCTCACATTATTTTATGATCTCTCATAAACTCAAGTATAATGATCATATTAGAACATGTTTTTATTTTCTCTTAATTACTTTGAAAAGCTAGGAGCAAAATACAATGTGATGGAGGAAGGACTCAACATAATAATAGCTCATGTTACCCAAGGGTGTGATCTAGTGGTGAAGTGGGTTGAGAACCACAAGGTCTCAGGCTCAAATTCTAACACTAGGCGAATCTTCCCATTTGTCCTAGCCATGATGAACAGGGTTACCTAGTACCTGTTGGCTGTTGCTGGTTGGAAGTGACAGGTATCCCGTAGAATTAATCGAGTTGTGGAAGTTGGCCCGGACAGCACGGTTGGTTATCAAAAAAAAAAAAAAAAGAAATAGCAGCTCGTATTTTCCACAGATTGAACGAGACTTCTAAAATATCCATATCAATATCCATGTCCGCGTAATGCATTAAACATGAGATAATACGTTTCAGAAACACATTTTGGTGGGAATGGAACTTTTCCTTATCCTAATTATCCTTAAAATCGGGCATAAAAACACATGTTTAAGGAAAAGATGATAGAGTTTTTTTTATGATCGTGGTGTCTAGGCCAACTTATGTGAACCTCGACTAATCCACGGGGTACTTGCTAGCTAGACTCGGATGTTGGTACCGGTACAAGTACGGATCTAGAGGTCCGATTCTTTATTACATAAATTTTAGGATTTGAGGGTATGAATATTAGTGCTCAGATATGACAAATAAATGCATATCGTGGCATATATAAGTCAATGTTTTGATTAATTAAAGTTATTGAGTTAAAACTAATAAAATTTAATTCTATA
>JACEIK010000144.1:379545-389609 GCA_018107945.1 Datura stramonium | reverse complement strand
CGGGTCAAATGGGGCGGGTTAATAAAATAGTCAAAATGAATAGTTTTTTATTTTTCATAAATTTGGGTTAAAATAAAAATATTATATCAGAAAAAAAATATTAAAAAAAAATATCTGATTGGTTGAGTTACTTTGTGAGTGAAACACTAACAGTTGAGTGACTTTTGAGTTATAAAGCAAAGAAAAGTGACTTTCTGAGTGAATCATCCTTAGTTGAGTGACCATCTGAGAAATTAACTCCTTTTTATTCAATTAAGAAGTTAGTCCAACAAAATATTGCATTCTTCTACATTTATTTCCTCTTTCTCCCTGTAAACCTAATACTGAAAAGGAAAATTATGCAAATTTCCTTTCCTTTCCCTTGCTTTCTCTTGGTCCCAGCAGAGGTTTGGAATGAATTTCATCAACAAAATGATTTTCTAGAACTCTGAGGAAGAAATTGAGTTCTACTGATAACATCATAACAAGGATTGGGGCACAGTATTGTGTAGTGGCTAATTCAGTATCCTGGATTTTGAGTATGTTAATTGAAACTTTTCATGTTGTACATTATTTTGTCATTTTCAGAATGTCACATATTACAGTGATTGTTGTCTTATTCTTGCTTTCTAAATCTAGAGCTTCTTCTCTGTGGCCCTGTTTTTTCAGGTTTGGTTGAGACGGATCCTGAGGGTGCGCTTGAGGGATTCGCCGAGGTGGTACATATGGAACCTGAGAAGGCAGAATGGTAATTTACAGCCTTATGCGTGTGAAGTTCATTCCAATGGTGTTTCTAATTTTCTTTTAGAAATCGGTGTTGTTGGTTGGTTTCCCATACATAAGCTATGCTTCATGCAAAATCTGGTTAATAGAAGGAAAAGTTTGTAGGCCAATCGAACCTGTTGACTACTTAACATTCTAGGCCCAAGAAAAGAACATAGCTTTTGAACTAAGCTCACTAGCTGGAAATCAGAATTTGTTTGCTGGGTTGTAGTGTTGTCAAAGGCGCGCTTAAGCCCTGAAGCGAGGCTCAAAACACGTTGAACGCTTCACCTCGCTTAATGTGCGCTTTAGTGTCATCATCAGGGCTCTAAGACAAACTTTTCCTTGCAAATGAGCGTTTACTGAAAAGTCTACACTAAACAATTGATATTTCACTTAATCCTAAAAAAAGTTCATCTTCTTTGTCCATATATTTGTTATTCATGCTTATAATTATTAATATATATATATTTGTATGCTTTCTCTTTTGCGCCTTTTCTCATTAAAGCTCAGGCTTTATTTGCGCTTTGCGCTTAAAGCCCCAATGGACTTAGAGCTTTGTTGCGCTTTTCGCTTTTGATAACACTGCTGGGTTGTAATAGTTTCTCTAATGCTTGCTGCCCTAGCTATTTATAGTGGGATGCTACATGCCAAAAGAACTATCAGACACAAAAAGAAAAGCCTAAGAGACCCAAAAGAAACTGCCCTAGAAAATATTCCAACCGAAAGTAGCCAAGTAAACAAAGGACTTGAGTATTGACGATGAAGTGCTGAAACAACAGTCAACTTTGTAAACAAATTACTCTATGCCACTTAATACATTTTCTTGGCATAGCATTTATATCAAACAGTTGTTTAGATTATCCAATACATTCCCATTAGTCATGCATATTTCTTCCATAGGGTGTATTTTGATGAAGCCAAAATGGATTTTGTGAATTGACAATTGAATCACCTATTAAAGGTGCAACGAAACGTATTTGGTAGTCCTTGTAACAACTTTTAATTGCTTATTAGATCTCTTCCATGCTACCCATTTGCCTATATTCAATTTCGTGGATTTACTTTGGATATTCTACTATTTTATGAAGTAGTCAAATAGTGGATGCATTGAGTAAAGTTTGTCTAATTTTGTTATGATGTCTTTCTTGTCTTTTAGTAACTCGAGACTTATTAAAGCATATCAGCTAGAAAAGAGAGGCTTAAATCTAGTTAAACAATTTTCTACTATTACCGTATGGTGTGATTTTAACATCTTTCGGATGAACCATACCAAGCTTGTTGGGTTCCCACATCGGTTGTGGGCTGGGTATCCGGTCTCCTTATAGTCGTAGGAAATCCTCACCTTATAAGCTAGCTTTTGGGGTTGAGTGAGACCCAAGGTCCAATTTGTTATCATGGTATGGAGGTTAGTCCCAACCCAATTCCTGTGGGCGCCATCTCATATTATCCACTTTCCATATGTCCAAACCTGGGTGTGAAGGGGTGTTGAGTTCCCCCATTGGTTTTTGGTAGGGATATCTGGTCTCCTTATATGTTCTTGGACAATTCTCACCTCATAAGCTAACTTTTGGAGTTGAGTTAGACTTGAGGTCCATTTTCTTATCAAAGCCTATGGGTTGTAACTTAATACGGCGATCTTTTTTTGTGATTTTTGTAATGATCTGTATATAAGACATGACATTGCATTTTTTTTGAACAAGCTTCTAGGTCTTTGCTCCTTTTTTAGCATTATATTCCATTTGATCAGTATCAGTGTATTTCTCTTTTTAATTTGGCTTTTCTCTAGGATGTTGCCTTATCTTCATTAGTCCCAGTTTTCAACATTGAATTGCTTTAACACTATGATTTCAATTGGTTCATGGCTTATGATCTTCCTTCTTGTGGCTTTATTAGGGGTTTTAAAGCTCTTAAGCAGACAGTCAAAATTTATTATCGTTTAGGGAGGTATAAGGAGATGATGGATGCTTACAGGGAAATGCTTACTTATATTATATCAGCAGTAACACGAAATTACAGTGAGAAGTGTATAAACAACATAATGGATTTTGTCTCTGGCTCAGCTAGTCAGAACTTTGGGTTGTTGCGGGAGTTCTATGAAACCACACTAAAAGCCCTTGAAGAGGCAAAAAATGAAGTAAGATAATACATTATTTGATTACAACACATATCTGCTCCCTTTCCAGGGTGAAGGTTGATTTGCTATTCATGGATGTTTTGCTAAAGAAATAATTGTTGTTGTGCAGAGGTTGTGGTTTAAGACAAATCTTAAGCTTTGCAAGATCTGGTTTGACATGGGTGAGTATGGTAAAATGAGCAAGGTACGGTGTTTTTTGGATATACATCCTTAGTTTCTCATAGATTACAGAGCTATCATGGTTAACTCTTTTTTATATGCCTTCTATTTTACCCACGGAAGATTTTGAAGGAGCTTCACAGATCTTGTCAAAAAGCTGATGGTAGCGATGATCAAAAGAAAGGGACTCAGCTCTTGGAGGTTTATGCTATTGAGATTCAAATGTATACTGAGACAAAGAATAACAAAAAGCTGAAGGTAAGTCATTTTGAGTAATTCTACTGCCTCCTCGCTTTTATTTGACGATGCAAGGATGATACTTGTGGAACTTATCACAAACGTATCATGACCTACAAGTTAATATGCCACTTGTACTATTGAAGATTCTAGATAAACGGAACTGTTATCAACTTGTTAGTGCTTTACATTCAGATGACTTGGTTGTCATTAAATTTTGCAAAGCTCATCTTCTCCTTCTAAATGCTGAAGACTATTATATCACTTTATATCTGGATGTGCAGGTTTGAATTTAAGAAAATTAAGACAAGGCATGACTAATAGCCGCATTGATGGTAGCCTCACGGATTTCTCTTTTTATTACACTTCCATTATACAGCCATAACGTGCTGTACTTTTAGGATTTGAAGTGTGTATGCTTTTGCAGAACAGTTGAGTCATATGTGGTTGTATTGAAACTAATAGTAATCAAGGAATCTGGAGATTATGTTAGAGGCATATTGTGAGGTCTTTAACAGATATAATATAGGCTTAAGGTTTCTGTTATTTCCACAAATATCTTATATGCGTCTTACTTCTGATACGATGATTCTGATAGTTTTCCCTTGCCTCCATTTAGTATGTGTGTGTCAAGTTACTTTGCATCTCTAGCAATTTCTGGTTTCCCGAACTTCCAACCACGTAGCAGAAATCTTTAGAGCAAACACTACTATTTGATTCTTAGTAGTGCTACTATTGATCAAACAATCTATAGTAGTCTAGGATCTTAAGTGGGATAACCCCTCCTCTTTGTAGGGGTAGGACTTGAAGAGGTGTTGACCTTAAGTGTCTTTTTTCTTTTTTGGGTAGGGATTTGGACTTTATCTGATAATGTACTTTGTAAAGTGGGTTAACTCCTTTTCTTTGTAACCTTTGGTCCAACCAATAAGAGATTCTTTAGACTAGTCAGCTTCATCTCTTCTCTTCAATTAATATGCATTATTGAGATGGTGGATATCGAACATGTATCATGATATTCTTGTAAAACACAAGATTTTTATAATTCTGATTTTTTGTGAGTCATGTTAGGTGATGATGGAAACGGAGCCTCGGAGCAACAATAAAGTTGTATCCATGTGACCTTGTAGGTCACCGGTTCGAGCTGTGAAAGCAGCGACTAATGTTTGCATTAGGGTAGGCTGTCTACATCACACCCCTAGGCTGCGGCCCTTCTCAGGGACCCTGCGTGAACGCGGGATGCTTTATGCATGGGACTGCCTTTTATGTTAGGTGATGATGTTAATATTGTTCCTGGAGATAATTATACACTAATTTCCAAGAGCTTTAAGTCTACTTCATTGTTTTATGCTATATTATTGTGTCGTACTATCGTAGCTTGATTTTGTTGTATTGTTAAAAGTGAGGTGTTAGCTTATTTTTTTGTAAATTATATTTATAAGTAGTGGGTTATTATTCAAGGTGATGAATGGCCCAATTTTACAACTATGATAATTGGAAAGTTAGAAATATAACTTGTTTCAGCTCTTAAATTTATTTTCCTTTGACATGTCTGGTAAATGCCTAATGATAGGAATTGTATGGGAAGGCTCTTACAATCAAATCAGCTATTCCCCATCCTAGAATAATGGGAATTATCCGTGAGTGCGGTGGGAAAATGCATATGGCACAAAGACAGTGGGCAGAGGCAGCTACTGACTTCTTTGAAGCTTTTAAGAACTACGATGAAGCTGGTAATCACCGGCGCATCCAGTGCCTGAAGTAAGTTAAAAGTTACTTCATAGTTGTTTCTCTTATTCTGTTCAGGTCATTACAAGACCTCTCCATGGGTGCTAGAGCTCTTGCAATAAAATAAATTTGTTAATTGGTTGAATAACTAATAGGACAAAAGAACTTTTGTTAATACTAAAGTGGTGAACTATACAAGTATGAGATATAAACTACATGCCTGAGCATCACTAGAAGTGCCTATCACTAATGCAAATCATGAGTTTATTCCTCAATTTGGTACTGAAGATTAGCTTTTGAATATTTACTCTTCCTTTGAATGTGTAAAAGTCTGTCCGAGCTACAATTTTCAGCGTGAGCCCATCCATCAGCTCCAGCCTAGGTGGACTGGTCTACCTGGCACCTGTGGGTTGTAGTAGGCTGCCTAATAGATTTTGGGTGCATGTGAACTGGTCCTATTACCACCATCACTTAAATCACACAAAGAAGGGCTTTACTGTGTTATGCAAATTGTACTACCCAAAAAGCCTCCATATAGCAAAAAGAACTGAGGGTCAAAGACCAATCAAATCAAACTGGTAAAAGTTATTTTTTTCCTTTGATATTTTTCAAACTGCCCCAAAACCTAAAATTCTGCAGTTAAAAAAGAATCATTTCAACTTTCTCGTTTTATTGGTCTAACTGCTACTTGGTTTCTTCGTCATGCTATCATAATTTGTGCAACATTTGAGCCTTCTCAATGCCTGTCCTGTCGTCGTGTTTGCTCGTTTAGTTTTTAATCATTCTCCTTGTCAATGATCTTCAGACCTGCTTCTTTCAGTATTCCTTGTTTGCGCTTCGTGCTTTCAGTATCTGAAAAAACCACCAAACTACCAAAGATTACCTAAAGCCTCTTAACTCTTCCCTGTTAGCTGATTGATGTGCATATGAACTACGGAATGGATTAAGGACCAGTACGACTCAGCATGAGTTTCCTTCCAAATGTAGGGGTTTGTTATCATCCAAAGTACTGTTCCCTGTCTTAGAAACTTGTGTCTTTCCTGCTTTTCCCTGCTGTTTTACTGCTTAAGGGAACATTTACAAATAATGATCAGTTATCATCTTGTTTATCTATGACCTGAATACCTGCTCCTCTTGTCTTACTCTTCTTTCCCTCCCTATCTTTGGTGTAGACAGTGGTGGTGTTAGCTCCCACATACATAGTAGTAGTACTGTCTCAGTTCATCTGCAAACACTGCTGTTCACCCAGATCATCCTCCTAAAAGTAGTTGGACCTGAGCAAAAAGAGTTTACCTCCCTCACTGCTTTGATCACCTGGACCAGGGTCTGTTGCTGGCTGCTCAAGCAGTGCCTGGGCTTCAAGTCTATGGAGAGTTGTGACCTTTTGGTCAATCAGACTACAGAGAAATGTAATTGTGAAAAGTTATTTTACACTTGGTAATAGTTTTATAGGCCTCTCTCATACTACATAGTATAACTGTGAGAAGTAAATTTACACTTAGTAATAGTTTTTTTGGTCTCTCTAGGAATTTTAATATTTATCGACTTAAAAATTATAAAAAGAGAGAGCTCCTTGCTCCTAAGTTTGAGGATATGAGTCTGCTCTGAGATTTCAGCATTTTTACATTCAAAAGGTTGTTTTCACCAGCTTCAAAAGTTGTGTCACTTGTTAAAGCTCCTTTTTTTTTAAAAAAAATATCATTGCAGATACTTAGTATTGGCCAATATGCTTATGGAATCACAAGTTAATCCGTTTGATGGGCAGGAGGCAAAACCGTATGTAAACCTCTATTCAGCATGTAGTTTATTAAGCTTATTTTGTTTCACTATTCTGACTTAGCAAGACCGTGTTCCAGATACAAAAATGATCCAGAAATCTTGGCCATGACAAATTTGATTGCTGCATATCAGCGAAATGAGATATTGGAATTTGAGAAAATCCTTAAGGTGAGGATTACTAGGACCCTTAGATCGATTTAGCACGTCTAGATAGAATAACAGATGGAAAAATGAGCTTTTTGCAGAGCAATAGAAGAACCATCATGGACGATCCATTCATTAGAAACTATATAGAGGACTTGTTGAAGAATATAAGAACTCAAGTGTTGCTGAAACTCATTAAACCATATACACGGATCAGGATTCCTTTCATATCGAAGGTATGAGTAATCCTCGTGCCTTTTTCACTATTTAAATTATAGTTCTCCTCTCTATTCTGCAATTGAAATTATTATTTCGTGTTCTTTCCGTTCCCCCCCTCCAACTTTTGTTGTCGATTCTTTAGTCGGGTGTTTCCTGCTTTTATGTTGAATTGAAAGTTGTCATGTTCATCTGCATTCAGGAACTCAACGTACCAGAAGATGACGTGGAAACATTATTGGTGTCATTGATATTGGATAACCGGATACAAGGTCATATTAACCAAGTAAACAAATTGTTGGAGCGTAGCGACAGGTTCTTCCACCATCTTTTTACCCCCCTCGAGTTTAAGTTCTATACACTGCGGTGTAAAAAGATTTACACAATCATATCACACATAATGTACTTACATATAAATCGTTATGATAATCATCTATCAATAACCTAATAAAAAAACTTGCTTATCACACATTAAGCCTTTCAATTTTATTTTGTCTTGATTTACTTTATTGGATATTTGCCTCCTACAGGTCAAAGGGGATGAAGAAGTTTACAGCTATAGATAAATGGAACACACAGTTTCACTCTCTTTATCAAACCATCAGCAATAAAGTGGGATAAAGTCAGTGTTCAACTGAAGGATTTTTTAATTTTTTAAAGAGTATAATAATCTTCTCCTGTCTATTTATGTTTTCAACTTGACACATTTAGCTCTTTGTACTTTGTACCCTCCTATTCAATTTTTTTCAAATTGAACTCTTGAGAAATTTTAAGAAATGAGTACTTGGTTTGGTGCAATATTTTCCAAGTTGTGAGATGAGCTTATAGAAATTGATTTTTGCCAAGATGTTTGATGTCACTATTATTTAACTCCGCTATATAAACCGTAAAAATTTATCTTCGCTCAGTGTTTACATCAAACCAACGAATGCAAGACATATCTCTTACTATACACATTTATCACTTAATTATGATTAAGTGACGTGTATTATCACAAAACCCCAAAGTTTGATTTTCTCTTGAGTAAAATATCAAATTAAGAAAATAAGATAAAATAAAACTTTTTGAGTTTTTGTTTAAAAAAATGAAGGGAACTGCAGTTCAAAGCACATCAACACTTTAAGGTACAGTGTAACAATCAACTTCTATAACAAATAGAAGGTCGTTAAAAATAGTTTTATGATTCAATTATATATAAAATTAACTATCACCGTTCTTCATTTCAAGAAAATACGTACAGTTAAATCTTTCTATAACAATCAATTTTTATAACAAATTTCACTACATTAGCCAAGTTTTCTTTAGAATTGATTCTTCATTGTTGACGTTGTTATATTATATGTTCTATATGACAATATTTTAAATAAGAAGTCAAAATATATCTTAATTGTTGTTATGACGAAATTTGACTGTATTTTAATAATAATTACCTTACCATAAGAGAAATTTGGCATGGACTATGCACAAAATCTGAAAATACATTCAACAAGGAAATAGAATTAATGAAAGTGACAGATATGACAAATGTGATTATATAGATTGCAAAATCTGAAAGATTCATTCAACAAAAGGAAACAAAATTAATCCTAACATAACAACCCTATAAAGTAGGAAGTTCCTTCTTCATTTGCAGAACATCACAAACAAAAATGGAGAAACAAATAATAATTCTTTTCTCTCTTGGTTTTCTATTTCTTTCTCAATCTATGGTGGCTGCTATGAAATATCCTCCTTGCCTCAGTTGCAACTGTACTGGTAATAGATGCAAACGACCAGGAGATACGTTTCCATACGAGTGGCCAGAGTTGATAGGAGTCGCAATCATGAAAGCTAAGACGATAATAGAAAGTAGCAATCCTAATGTTACTGCCGTCCCGTTGCAAGGTCATTGTATTAAACTTTTTAACGTGTGTTGTAATCGTGTGTGGCTTTGCCCCGATGCCAATGGTTTTGTTAAGGAAAAGCCAATTGTTGGATAAATTGTACTTCTTCTTGTTTAAGCTATAAGCAACAAAAAAATGTGACATTAATTTTATCTTATAAGATCTTTTATTTCCATTTTGTGTTATCACTCTTTCAACTTTGAGAAACAATAATTAGTTTTTGTAAATATGAGCAGAGGTGCAAAGATTATTCCGTAAAATTATAATTCGTTCAATTCGTGGAAGTTTGATTGATTATTGATAGGCTTATTTATTAGCTCACTTCATTAAAATTTGTGCAGGTATCTAACCCGAAATGATTTATGAGAAAGAGTGTACTAATTTTCTCCATTCAATTTATGTTTTCAACTTCACAAATTTAGCTCTTTGTACTTTTCGTCTTCTTATTCAATTTTTAAATGGAAAATAGTTTAAAACATATTTTAACTTTTCTCAAGATTGTTGTTACGCGCTCTAACTTTGGAGGGGTCTGTGATCCTTCTGAACTATTTCGAAATGAAATTATTTTACCCTTTATGCTGATGTGGCAGAAAGTGAATTACACTTTCCTTGAGAGAATGAGTAATTATATATATTTTTTATTTGTTTTTAAAAAATTCTCCTCTTCACTTTTTCTTTTCTTTTTTCCGTTAATTTTTTTCTCTTTCTCTCATTACCTTAGAGTCATCGGTCAAACCTTCTCCGCCACCACCATAAGTCATCATTACCTCTTTAGTACATTCCTTACTACCCCATTCACTACCACAAAATCTACTCGTTCTCCAACATCTCCTCCACCATCAGTGGCATGGCATGGAAGTCCGAAAATTCATCGAAAAATAGTTTAAGTAATAATGAAAATCACCCAAAATACCCGAATTAGTAAAAGGAATAACCCAGCTAAAAAGATAATTTTTCCAATCACAATAATTACTGTAAACAGATGTTACAACTAAAAGTTGAAGTCTTTGCCGAAAAAATTTATCGGCCATAAAAAATGCTCC
>JACEIK010000144.1:360918-373777 GCA_018107945.1 Datura stramonium | reverse complement strand
ATATAACAAATTTGAAGGTGACTTATTTAGAATTTTGAAGAGATTGTTTGGAAAAATATTTTTATGTGAGGCCATTATTAAAATGATTAGTGCTCTTCGAATCGAGCTAAATAGTTTCTTAATTATTATATTATAAGATGGGATATTCTGATATAAAAATTTAGATTAAATTTATCTCATGTTTGATGGTATGGATTAGTTAATTTTGAATCAAATTTTATACAAAAAGAATGGGATGAGCTATATCATATAGAATGCGAGAAAGCTAATTCCATGGGATATCTCATGAGATGGTTGTCCTGGGATATACCACGTACCATTCTTAGGGATCATTTAGTTGGTGGGATGAAATAGAGAAGGAATAATTTTGAGACCAAATAATACTCATCGCTAAATACGGGATAAAATAATTCACATGAGATATTCCGAGATTATTATTATTATTTCACCAATCAAACGACCCCTAATAGTATGAGCTTTTTCTTATACCTATTTATGTGAGATATCAAAACAAATTATACGCTCACTCATGCACACATATAATACAATTTTAGTCGAGGTGCACATAAGTTGATCTGGATATTTTTAATATAAAAAAAATACAGTTCAAAATAATAAAATATTAAAAATCACATGCCAATTAACTCGTAACACTAGCATTATAGATTCTTTATATAAATTAGACGCTCGAGCGTACCTTTCTTATATTGTGATCAAGACTTTATAAAAAAATTATTTAGGGTTATCTTTTATTAAAAATACAAGCTACCCAATTATTTGTTCATAGGTGGACCTACAATTGGAACATAGAGGCATTTTTGTCAATGGAGTTGTGACATAATGACCATGCCAACTATTTTAGATATCCTTATTGAATTGACAAATAACTTCATTGATTTGCAATTTATTGGATAACTTAGAAATTTAAAAACCTCATTAATTTATTAATTTAGGATTTTTAGTAATTACATATTTGTCTAGTAATTACATAAATTTTAGTTCATTTGGTTCCTTAATACAATTGATTTATATTGTAAAAATATAAAAGAAGTTATGAATCTATTTACGGTCGAAACAAGAAGCATTTTTTACAAAAATGATTTAACTAGAAATGTTTCACAAAACAATTAAAGTTACTAAGATTAATTTTTGAAATTCCGGATGAACTAAGAATAATTACGTTCTTAAATGGATCAAGGATTTTATACTCTCGCATAAATTTTTACTCATTTATCATTAAACTTTGTAGCTTTTTGCTCGTTTCATCTCGTCATTTAATTTCTTATTCTGAGATTTCATCGACCAAGAGATACAAAAATTGTATAAATCATTTCTATCATACATAATAGATCTTGATTCAAGTATAAATTTCAACACTATGAACCTAATTGAACACCGAATGAAATACAACCTATCCACCAATCTAGATCAAAACTCACTTTCATCATATTGAACTCCATAAAATCGACTCCTAAATTATCAAAAATAATTCTTTCATTCATCATGGTTATTCAAAACTATAACAAAGCCCCAATTTATATATTTCTATTTGCTCCAACTTTATTTTTTTAGAAGTAGAATTGGATATTTAATTTAAAATGGTATTTCTAATGTCAAATTTGACTCTTCCTTTTTCTTTTTTTCCTTCTTCTTTTTCTTCTCTTATTCACAAGTCTACCCTCAGAAAACAAAATCAATAAACAATTATTTTCTAATTTTCCTTATATTCTACTAGTTTTCTCTCTGGACTCCTGTTGGTGTGTAACGTACATATACATATACATCAATCAGTGGCTCTTTAATCCAATTCATATAATGATTTATTAAAAGGCATCGCTTTCTGGATTTTGTGGGTGTTGTTCCAAGTTAGGGAAAGGGAAAGCAAATAGACGCCTTACTCTTCTAATCCCACACCCATTTTACCTTCGTGTTCCTTTCATCTCTCTCTATAGAGACCTAAAGGTGAATTTTACCCATCTGGGGTTTCTCTTTATTTCTTGAATTCTGTTTCCAGCACTATCTTGATGACTGTTTTTCTTCAATCTTTGATTGTGGGTACCTGATTCTTGACTTGGGACTAATAAAGATGTGATTTTTAGAATTGGGGTTGCCAATTCTTTGGATTTTTCTTCAGATCGGTGCTTCATATGATGTTAATTGTAAAAGGGGACTTTTTTTTTTGTGTGTGTGTTTATGTATGTGAAGTTCTTTTCTTTCATGGTCGGACTTGTGTTTCGGGTTTAATTGTTAAGGTGTAGGATCTCTTTACTTGACTGATTAGGTTTTCACTTGGTGCAGATTCCAAATATATTTGTGTTGTGTGTGTTTCGCGGACTCTTTAGTGCTCATTTTGGTGCATTGGAATGTGTGTAAATAGCAAGATTGGGTGTTTGATTTGATTAAAGTGGCTATAGGAAAAGTGTCTATCAAGTCTTGACTTTGGTTGTGATAAGCAATTTTTCGTTTCTCCTCTTTCAATGAAATCACCAAAGTTCAAGATCCTTTTGAGTCTTCAGTCATCCACACCAGCAAGCATTTGGAATGAGTAACCATTTTTCTCCCTTCTTCATATTTCTAGGGTTTTAGTTGTCTTATGGAGTACCATATTTGGAGTTGAATTTTGAGAAAGGTTGGTGGATAATTGTCAACATGGTTAGACAACCTTGTTGCATACAGGAGTTTGGCACTGATTAATTTTGTTGGGGTTATATTCTCAGCCTGAGTTTTCCAGCTCAAAGTTGTTCCTTTTGATTACCGGTTCCATGGTGTTCAACTTTTGTCTAGGATCCCAAAACATATCTTTCTCTGGATGTGCTGTTAGTTCTCTTAGCATCTGCTATTATGTTGTTTGCTTATTCGAAGTAATCATTCTTTTAATCTTAATGTTTGTAAATATTTAGTGAAACATATAGTAAATATGTTTGTGATAGTTATTAAACTAAAGCACCTTCTTTGAGGCAGTTATATGAAATGGCGAGTTGCTGATATTAAGGGATGTCTTTTGTTAATGGCCAGGCAGCAAACATCCTAACAGTTTTGTTAGTTCTGTCAGTCTCTGATTATCATACTGGTTGTGTATTAAGTTGAAGTATTGAAGTACCAAAGTGAGCTCTAGTGTTTAATGCTATCCACTTTGGAATTTACCAGATTGGGGAATATATGATCGACTATGAATTTGTCCATTCTCGATATCAATGGTCACTTGACTAATCTTTTGGTTGGATGCTCAGATTCTTTGCCTAATCTTTCTTTGTAGCACTGCCAGCTTCAGGACTACCATCTTTTCTGTTGACGTTCAGGATCAAGTTGTTTTAGACCACTCTTTTACCAAGTGAGGATGAGGATACTTCGGCATCTAACATTTCTCTTTAAGTGGTTGGATTTTCTGATCATACCACTGGGCGATGTCTTATGTTTGACTTTACGTTGAAACTAGTCAAGCTACCATATCTATGATGTTGATGTCCTGATTGTGAAGGGATTTTATATGTGTAGTGGAACAATATTGAAAATCATGAGTTGCATTCTATTAAGCTAAATTAACTAAAGAACCATGCCCTATAGGGTCACAGGAAATTTCTGTGCTACCAAGTAGGTAGTGTAAGTTCGGAAAACTAGAGCTGCTGTATGTGTGATTGGAACAGTCAAGTGTATTATTTTGTCTTGAGTTACAGAGACTTTATTAGACATTTGTCTAACTGTATGGACTAATATGGAGAAGAGAAGTCTATGGACTTGTACTTCCATTGACAATTTTGTGATTCTCTGACATATTATCGTGAAGATGGCCTGGTCATTTTGAACTGCTGTTTACTTGCTTGTTTCTTATGATTGGTTGGACACTTGAAGGATCGTATTCTGATGAAATTTTTGCAGGATTCTTTCATAAGGTTGATTGTCTTCAACATCTGAACTACCAGCTAAAACTACGTGCTGCCCTGATAACTCATCAGCAAAGTTGCCAACTGCTCCTAGGATTCTACTTATATTTGGCTATGGTATTTCATCGAATTCATTGTGTTGCTATTACTAGGTTTCTTTGTGTCATTTTCTCCTGGGATCCAAATGAATTAGTTCTTATTCTTTTTCCGTTTCCTTATCTTGTGATCAAGTAATTTCGTATGGTACTTTGCCATTTATCAATTGATATTGTCCTAAATTGGGGGTTTTGGCATAGGCAACTAATGAAAATCTCCCACCAAACGTAATAAAACAATTGGCGAAGGAATTGAAAAATCTTGATGAAACTCCTCCCGAGGGCATCAAAGTAGGTGTGAATGATGATGATTTTTCAACCATATATGCTGATATTGAGGGCCCAGGTATGTTATGTTTGTAGTATATTTCAGTTTTGAGACATAACACTTGTTCTAATTGTTCTATCTACCTTGCAGCTGGAACTCCTTATGAGAATGGGGTTTTCCGCATGAAGTTGATTTTAACACATGATTTCCCTCATTCTCCACCAAAAGGTTTGTCTCCACATTACTTTTAGTTGATTAAAAAAAAAGTTTGTCTCCACATTACTTTTTTTAATTAAAAGAAAAGGTTTGTCTCCACATTGCAATGTTTTCAAGATTTACCTGTGTGACTTGCTTTGTAGTATTTTGCTTGTATCTGGTTTAACTTTGTGTTAGTTTTTGTTTCAATGAGTTGAGCACTTTATTCATTGAGCACTTTATTCTTTCGTTTTAGGATCTCTTTTTCATTCTCTATTCATTTAAATAGGTCAAATGACTTTACTTGCTGGGTGCCTTTCTCTACATGAATTCTGCAGCTGTATATGCAATTCTATGAGTTTCCTAATTCCTGGCATTAATTTTGTGAGCATAATTTTTCTCCGGGATAAGCTACAATTGATAGTTTTATAAGAGAGACCTTTATCAATTTCTCATGAAAAATTTTAAGAGCAGTTATCTTTTGACAATGCATAGGCCATAGCACGAAGCATTGCAACTTTCTGCATTTCTGGGAGGATCCCTCATTGCCAATTGCTGAGTACATAATTTACATTTTTTTTTTTTTTTTTTCTAGGTTATTTTCTGACCAAGATTTTTCATCCCAACATTGCTTCCAATGGTGAGATTTGTGTCAATGCTTTGAAAAAAGATTGGAATCCTAGTTTGGGCCTACGACATGTTCTCATGGTAAGTTTCTGGTTTTTTTTTTAAAGTAAAAGTCGAGTCTGACTTGGAGGACTTTGGAGATTAAGGGTGAAGTGACATTTTCCTTTCTTTGATGGTTTTGTAACAGGTGGTAAGATGTTTACTTATCGAGCCATTTCCAGAATCTGCGTTAAATGAGCAAGCTGGCAAGATGCTTCTTGATAATTATGATGAGTATGCTAGACATGCAAGGTGAGTTATGACCTAGCTTCACTCACTTCATGTCCCCTACACTTCTATGATTTGTCTCATTTTATTTGGAACTGTCATGCTTGATTTATCGCATTTTTATTTGGTGTTGTCATGCTTGATTATCCTACATGTAGCCGTCATTATATTTATGGCGAGAACATGGTTTTGTTGTGCTTTAAGTTGGTATCTTATTTTTATGGATTTCACAGAAATGCTACATTTTGAAAGGGTTAAAACTGGGAGATCAAATTGGAAATGATCATACATCTGTCTGGTATAACCAAAAAGTAGATCCAAGTGAACCAACTCATGCTCAGTTCTCTTTGTAGATGTAAAAACCTGGAATTCCTGCTCGTAAATCCGATGGTTAAGCTTAATACAGACTGGCTGACTAGCACAGTTTATGTGGTCGTAGGGAATATATTGTTTCAGCGCAACTTATGTCCTGCTCCATCCGCCCTTTGTAGATGAAAAAATAGGTTTCCCTTTGTTGTAGTTTAAAGTAGCGTTTAGCACTTTGAATGCACTTCCCGACCATCTAATGTTGCTCGGTGTTTAAACATGCAGGCTTTATACCAGTATTCATGCTAAACCAAAGACTAAGTTAAAAACAGGAGCTATTTCCGAGTCAACAACAGCCCTAAATGTTGGCCAGACACATACTTCACTGTGCAACGTTGATCAGAAGACTGTGGTATCTGGAGCTACACCTCTCCAACAACCTTCTCCGTTGGCCCCTACAGCTAACATCGTAAAAGGAGGAAACAGTCTGGAACAGCCACTCGCTGCTGACACAGCGGTTAGTGGGTCAGCAGCACCACCATCGCTAACCATGAAGAAGGAAGCTGGATTGGCGAAACTTCCTGCAGATAAAAAGAAGATTGATGCGAGAAAGAAAAGCTTGAAGAGATTATAACTTGCTCTTTTAATGGATTATGTGACTAATCCTGTACTCTTGGTTGCTTTTGTTTGATAGATGGGAGAAAAAGTCCTGCAGAATTGAATTTGTATTATGCCCTGATAAATGAAATGGATAATTTCAGTTGTTTCTTTCTAGTTTTTTAATGGGTCGTCATCAGTTTGTAGTGTGCAATGTAGTTGCTACTTAATCAAGACAAAGGGCAGTCTGGTGCTTAAGCTCTCACTATGCGCGGAGTTCAGAGAAGGGTCAAACCACAAGATCTATTGTACGCAGTTTTATTCTGCATTTTTGCAAGGGTTTGTTTTCACAGTTTTAATCCGTAATCTCTTGGTTACATGACAATAATTTTATCAGTTACTGGTGCAACTCAATCAAGATAAAACTTATAATAATATTCAATGTGGTAGCCTCGTGGTCGAAGTTGCATCCTAGTTAAAATTGGCGATTTGGAATATGAATTTTGATTGTTGAAAAATCTTTTGTTTTAGGAAAAAGATTATAGTTTGCTGTGCATGGTGTACATCTTTAATATAACTATATGATGTCACGTCATCTCATCACTGCAACATTTTTGAATTATGACAAGTAATGGTAAAATTGTGACATGAAATCACAAGTTCGAGCTGTAAAATTAAACACTAATACTTTAGGACATATTACACCTCGAACCTATGAAATTAAACATGAATATTTTAGGACAGGCTGCATACATTACCCCCCTTATAATGCGGCTGAGATAGAAGCTACCCTTTTACTGAAGTATATGACCAAACAAGAAGTTTGTGCCTCAATCCTAAATAAGTTAGGGTCAGTTATGTGTGCTGAACACCATGAAGTTTAGACAGTTGTTGAACGAATATGAGAACTCAAAAAAAGATTTTTGCATGCAATTCACAGAAAGATCACAAGAATGCTAATGAAACTACATCCATCAATTATGAGGGATCAAATAAAGTAAACAACAGTCAAAGAATATCGAGAAAAGGAAAAAAAAAAAACAGACTCCCACCATTACAACAGAGACATACATTCATTGAAGGTCCAATACATCCAGATGGTAAGACATGCATTATACTAGGCAGATCCTATCCAATGAAATATTTTTGGCTTTTTTCACATTTTTAACAAGTCTAAACTTCAACTTAAACAAGAGAAGGTGGAATCACTTGGCCATCATGACCTTAACAAACTCCTCATAGTTAATTTGACCATCACCATCGACATCTGCTTCCCTAATCATCTCATCGACTTCTTCATCAGTGAGCTTCTCCCCAAGGTTAGTCATCACATGGCGAAGCTCGGCAGCGGAGATGAAGCCATTTTGATCCTTGTCGAAAACTCTGAATGCCTCTTTCAGCTCTTCCTCGGAGTCGGTATCCTTCATCTTCCTGGCCATGAGGTTTAGAAACTCTGGGAAATCGATGGTTCCATTACCATCTGCATCCACCTCGTTTATCATGTCCTGGAGCTCAGCTTCAGTGGGGTTCTGTCCCAGCGACCTCATCACAGTCCCAAGTTCCTTAGTCGTGATGCAACCTATACAAAGCTTCACAATTAATTTACTGAACGAAAAAGACCTAACAAAAACACACTTTGTGACCATGTCATTGGGTCAGTAAGCTACTCTCCAATTCATACAAACAGAAGAAAACAGTAAAGCCCATATTTGTAAGAAATAAAAGCAAAAAACTATTTGGTTGCCCAACAAAATAAATGTAACAGTTGTTAGATTCAGAACATAAAGTTTAGACTCTTAAAATTAGAAGTAAAGGAACGAATGATGAATATCTTTGCTGCAAAATAGCAAAACAGAAGTAAATAGTAGTAAGTTACTCGTAGAAGTTGGTTTAAAACCGAAATTGGTGAAAAAGCAGATAAATTCGACAGATAAGGACATAATGTAAGGAAATCCGTACACAGAGCAATTTACGCCAATCCATCACTTTGCTCCCTTATCTCCAAAATTTTCTGATTAACAATCAAAAATTGATAGGCCATAATTGAAAAGAGCAGCCGAGGATCTTTCGTAAACACTCTCTATCTTCACAAGGTAAAGGCAAGGCTACGTACACACTACCCTCCCAAGATCCCGCTTGTGGAATAACACTGGATATGTTGTAGTTGTATAATTGAAAGGAGTCCATCTTACAGATGATACCAGACAATAAGGATGAAAAATAAGTTATTAACACATCCAAACGCTTACATATACATCATTCTAGTGTGTTCTATAGGAAGGAACGCATTTTTTTGGAAAGTATTTTTCATGATGAGATAATTTCTAGTGTTAAAACTACTTAAAAAAAATATTCTCCATGGAAAACAATTTCCATCAAAAAAGGAAAATGATTTTCCTCACTTGTTAACAAAAGACATGTTCACTATGTGAACTCTTACTCTATAATACTTACTCCAACCAGTACTTGGACATTATTATCAATCTTTGACCCATAATTTTTCACCAAATCTTCAATGCAAAACAATATTTCTAACACTGTTATCAACATTAAATAAATATTTTAACACTTCCCTTATAACCAATGGCAAAATCATCCATCTAATTGTTCATCCCAACCAATAAGTTCAGACAAAAGCTACGAAAGGTTTCGAAAAAGATTTTTGTTAGCCTTTAAAGCAAGCTGAAACCACTTATAAAGGCCAAATCTAACATCAAAAGAATCATTTGTCACTTATTTTTTGAACCTGAGATCTCATGGTACGAAAAGAGCTGTTAATTAATAAATAAAAAAACAACAATTCACCAAAGTAACATCAAACAACAAGGTTCACACGTTCTCTAGTTTTTTTTAAAGGTTTCAACAAGCTGGGAAAGCTATTTTCCTCTATTTACTGAGTGAATATTCTCATATATCAACCAGTCACCTTAAAATCCAAGCACCAAACAGGACTAACACCTAAAATCAACATATTCATTCAAATCAAACGTCAGATCTGAAACAAACAGATTACACACACGGCTATAAGCATCAACACATACACACTTAAAGAGATAAACAGGAGAAAGAAAATCGAACCATCTCCGTCCTTGTCGAACAAGCTAAAGGCCTCCTTGAACTCAGAGATCTGGTCATCAGTCAGCTGATCCGCCATTTTCTTCTTCTACTACCACTACACAGAAAACTCACAGAGAAGATAATTCTAGAATTTCACACAGAAGAATCGGTTTTTTTCTTCAAAACACTATATTTTCAGTTCTCCTCGATTTCGGAACTATGAGATGATTGCTGCTTTTATACCAAAAACTACAGTTTTCATAGTAAATATAATTAAATAAATTGAAAAAAAAAATGAAAAGAAATGAATTGGAAAAAAAAGAGAGAATAAATAAACAAAATTAGTAAAGACTTGTCTCTCTCCTTACATTTTATTCGGATAGTGATCGGTTTATCTATTTCGATGTGTCCGTTTTTCCCGCTTTACCCCTCAACTTTTATATAAATAATAAAAAATACATAAATTTTTAGTATAGAAATGTTTTTTAAACTTATAAAGTGCAAATATCGATGAATTTCCTTCATTTTAAACATAAGTGTATATATATTGTACGCAGTGAATAAAATTAAATAAGATACGAATAATGTCACCTGTCAAAAAATATAAATAACAACATAGCACCCATTTAAAAAAATTATTTAAAATAATTTAATCATATTATAAATCGACCTTTAGATACACAGATCTTCATTTCTAAGAATAGAAAAATATGAAATAAAGGGGAGTGAAATGATAACCATCATACAATTTTATATAAAGTAAGGCCTATATATATTATATTATATTATGATTATTGAAGATAAGTAGNCCATCACTTACTTTTTTTTCTTTTAAGTCCACACTTATAAGCTATTCTAATCTCTTCAAAATTGATTATCATCATTGAAACGTTATAGCAGAATTTTAAGTATTCTTCCGTCTTTAATTAAAGATTTATAATTTAAATTTTAAAAATTTATTTTATTTTATTTTTTAATGTAAATTAAAATTAATCGAACATCATGATATATATTAAGAAAAAGTAAAAGAAGTCATGAATATCAACAATAACGATAACAATAATATATCAGTATAATTTTACAAGTAAAGTTTATATAGAGTAAAATATACACAAATATTATTCTTACCTTTATAAAATTGAGAGATCATTTTCAAAAATTCTTAATTTAAAAAAAAATATATCCGACACAGAATTGTAAATAAGGAGATGATAAAATAGCAAGATACAAAATAAAGATATGAACAAATAGTAATACATATCAAAGTATAAAAAACATAAAACTACGGCATAACTAAATAGTACGAATAAAAGAACTTAAAAGAGATCAAAGGGGTAAAATAGTAAGTTAAGGAGCAAATCAAACATAAAGAAAACAAAATAGGTGAATAAACTAGTGCCGCCATTAGATCCCCAATATCATGTAAACCACTCATTGATTGGCACGTGTCCTTTAGATCTTTTCAACCCCCTCCCCCCTAAAAAATTACTTACCAAATTTCAATCTTTTTTTTAAAATATCAAAAAGCATAAAAAGGCCCATTTTTTCTCTTTCTTCCATTAAGGGGAATACGCGGTTACGCGTTTCCTACGCGGAATGCTTACGTTTGACATAAAACGAACCGTGGCTGCCACGTAGGATTGTGTCGTTTTCGCTCTATTTATTTATTAGGGGAAACAAAAAAGAAAAAGAAAAAGAAACATTTTCATTCGAGATGCAATTTAAATTTTTTAAGTTATAATTTTTTCTCTTAAATATAAAAGTTTAATAAATTGTAAAAATTATTTAAATTTTTTAAATTTTTATATAATTTTACCAAATGAGTAAACTATAGTTCATAAATAAGATATCGAAACATTCTAAGGCGCGACGCTATATTGATAAATCACTCGTTTTTATGTTCCTTTTATATATAAATATTTGCAATTTTAAATTTTTAAATACATCTAATTTTATAAAGATACACTTATCAATGATAGTAATAACTAGTTAATTTTTAATACAATTCTTTTATATAATACAAACAATCACTTCACGTTGAGCATAAGTTTTTCTTATAAAATTTAAACAATGAGTTATTTTTTTATAAAATGTAAACTTATAGGTCAAGTTTTACATTTTAAAAAAAATTTGAAATCATGATTTGGAATCACAAATCATACTTTTTGAAAAATTTGAAAATTTTAAAATCATGATCCCAAATCACATATCCAAACACCAGATATGAATTTATATCTCATGTCCAAACGCAAGCTTATACTCTCTATATTTTAATTTTTTAGTCTTTTACATCATATTTAATATCATAAGAGTAAAATCTTTTTAATCTTTTTTATTTTTTAAAATTTCGTGTCAAACCATGTTATGACAATAAACTAAAATGGAATAATATAATTAGAAGCATGCTTCCAATATAGAAAGTACTAGTATGATATTCAGATTCTCTTTGTCAAGCAATAAACAACTAGATTTTTTTACTTTTTATTTTTTGATAAAATAGATTTATATTATATTAACTAAATTGTAAAGTTGAATAAGGAGCATTGAGTTGGCTTGGTCCGGTGTTATTACAACAGTTATTTACAACAATAGTGACTAGGGGCAACCCATTAAGAAGTCGTTATAAAAGGGAATTTGGATAAGCAAACCTATACAAAAAGGTGTTTCCAAATGGGAACTCGAGTGAGTTACTAGTCTATTAACAGGGAGTTCTTAAATATCTTCTACTAGTATACCAAGTATGAAAGGAGGTGGTAAAGAAAAAATAATTAGAGTTGACGAGTACCATCCGTTCTATTCTGCTCCCCATACGTATGTCTGATCTCAGGTGCACCCAGCACGTGTAGCAGGTACCTGCAATCATAGATAAGGTTAGCATAACATAAGTGATTAACTTGTAATAGAGATATAAGTACTTTAGCATCTACGACGATTTCAAACAGATGAAGTTATTGTTGGTAAGCAAGTTGCAACCCGTGGCTAAGAGCTAATAATTCATTATGAATGATGTCTGTAGAGGGAGTGTTGGCTGCAAACCCATCCTCCAGTTTCCATGGGAATTGTGGATAAGCCCTCCAATGCCTCCCACATGAATGCGGAAATGGACAGAACCATCTATGTTAAGTTTGTAATAATTTGATTTTGGAGGTTGCCCTCTAACGAAGATATTAATATCAGGCGTGTTCTTTTTGAGAACAGCAGCAAGGTGATCATATTCAGTTATTTGTTGAAGAGTTTTTCGATCAAATATAGTTTAGAAGTTGTATGGTTGAAAACCTTAGAGTTTCGGTAGGTTCAAACATGTGCCAAAAACAAAATGGGAGGAAAGTGAAGTTGGGGATGTTGAAAGAGTTGGAGAATGGATTAAATTTGAGAATTTTATACAACCACGAGATTGGAGTCATGTCCATGATTTCACATAGGAAAGTGTAGTGTTGGTCATAAGCGGAATGCCAAAAATCAATTATCTAAAAGCACTTAAAATACCACAAAATCTTTATTTTAGGGGTCATTTGGTTGCCAGTTAGAGTTATGCAAGTATTGGTTACACAGGTAATCCTTAAGTA